>OV702284.1:32397434-32737434 GCA_916181665.1 Avena sativa
AGTGGGCTGAAGTTCTATGCTAGACAAAAATCCTTCACTTACTAATTCCATTCGAAAATCTTCCATCTCTTTGTGCAAACTTGGTTGCTCCTTTAAAATCATGGAGTTCAAGCGGCACGGCAATCTGCTAAGGGCATCGGCTACCACATTGGCTTTTCCAGGGTGATAGTGAATGTCGAGGTCGTAATCCTTGATTAGCTCAATTCATCTTCTCTGCCTCATATTCAGCTCCTTTTGAGTGAATATATACTTTAGGCTCTTGTGATCCGAATAAATCTCACAACGGTTTCCCATAAGGTAATGTCCCCATGTCTTCAGGGCTAGAACTACGGCTGCGAGTTCGAGGTCATGGGTTGGGTAATTTTGTTCATGTTGCTTCAGTTGTCGCGATAGATAAGATATAACTTTGCCTTCTTGCATTAGCACACATCCGAGACCAATCTTGGATGCGTCACAATACACATCGAAGGGCTTCGTGATATCCGGCATGATCAAGATTGGGGCTGAAATCAATCTCCTCTTGAGTTCTTGAAAACTCTCTTCGCACTTGTCCGTCCATTCAAACTTCTTGTCTTTCTTCAGTAATTGGGTCATGGGTTGGGCTATACTCGAGAATCCTTCCACGAATTTGCGGTAATATCCCGCCAATCCGAGAAAAGCACAAACTTGGGTTTGAGTGGTTGGGGCTTGCCAATCTTCTACATCTTTCACTTTGGCAGGGTCTACGGCAATTCCTCCGGCTGATACAATGTGACCGAGGAATCCTACTTCCTGTAACCAGAATTCACATTTGCTAAACTTTGCATACAACTGATGCTCTCTAAGGGTTCCAAGGATGGTCCTTAGGTGTAGCTCATGTTCTTCTTCCGATTTGGAATAAATCAGAATGTCATCAATGAAAACAACGACAAACTTATCTAGGAAGTCCATAAAAATCTTATTCATGAGATTCATGAAATAAGCGGGGGCATTGGTTAATCCAAAAGATGAAAGTACAAAGGAAGTCGCCTAGAGGGGGGGGTGAATAGGCTTTTAAAATTATTACGGTTTAGGCTCAAGTAAATGCGGAATAAAACTAACGTTTAATTTATTGAGCACAAAACCTAGCCACTAAGTTCACCTAGGTGCACCAACAACCTATGCTAAGAAATACAAGCAACAAGGTGATAGCAAGGTATAAAACTTCAAGCACGATGGCTATCACAATGTAAGGTGCATAAGTAAAGGGTTCGGTTGAGAGATAACCGATGGACGCGGAGACTAAGATTTGTTTCCCGAAGTTCACTTCCAAAGAAGCTACGTCTCCGTTGGAGAGGTGCGATGGCGCAATGCTCTCCGAACGCCACAAATGGCTCACCTCGAGGTGTGGTGGCTCGATACTCACCCAACGCCACACAAGGCCTCACCCCGGATGCGGAAGCACGCAACTCACCGACGCCACAAAAGGCTCACCCTATTCTCCCAAGTGCCCACCACAAAAGGCGGGCACTTGCTCCACTATGGGACGCTTGAGGGCGGTCACCGAACCCGTACAAGATTGGGGCTAACTCCACAACTCAATTGGAGGCTCCCAACAACAAAGCCACAAAAGGCCAACAATGCCACAAAATTCCAACAATGCCACAAAAGGCTACAAGACCACAAAAGGTCAACAAGACCACAAAAGGTCAACAATCCAACCACACAACCGTCTAGGGTTCCAAGGAACCCAAGAGAAACAAGCTCACAAGCTTGAACTCGTCGAATCTCCGAGGAGAACTCAAACCTATGCACCAAATGCAAGGGCAAGTCCTTCTCTCCCAAATTCCAACAAAGCTACAAAAGCTATTGGGGGAATAAGGGAGGAAGAACACAAGAGGAGAACTCAAACCTATGCACCAAATGCAAGGGCAAGTCCTTCTCTCCCAAATTCCAACAAAGCTACAAAAGCTATTGGGGGAATAAGGGAGGAAGAACACAAGAGGAGAACTCAAACCTATGCACCAAATGCAAGGGAAAGTCCTTCTCTCCCAAATTCCAACAAAGCTACAAAAGCTATTGGGGGAATAAGGGAGGAAGAACACAAGAGGAGAACTCAAACCTATGCACAAAATGCAAGGGCAAGTCCTTCTCTCCCAAATTCCAACAAAGCTACAAAAGCTATTGGGGGAATAAGGGAGGAAGAACACAAGAGGAGAACTCAAACCTATGCACCAAATGCAAGGGCAAGTCCTTCTCTCCCAAATTCCAACAAAGCTACAAAAGCTATTGGGGGAATAAGGGAGGAAGAACACAAGAGGAGAACTCAAACCTATACACCAAATGCAAGGGCAAGTCCTTCTCTCCCAAATTCCAACAAAGCTACAAAAGCTATTGGGGGAATAAGGGAGGAAGAACACAAGACTCTCCAAGATCTAGATCCCAATGATTCCTTCACAACGAAGGGATTTGACTTGGGGGGATTGTAGATCTAGATCTCCTCTCTCAAATCCCTCAAAAAGATGCAAGAATCATAGGAGGGGAAAGGGAGAGGGAAAGCTTCTTCAAGGTTGACAATGGAGGAGAGAGAGAAAGCCAAGAACCAAGAAGAAAAGCTGGTACCCACGAAGGGGAAGAGGAGCCCCTTTTAAAGGGCTCCCAGATCTGCCCGTTATGGGCATTCGCGACACCTGGCCGGAACTTCCGGTGGGAGGCCGGAAGTTCCGGTGGCACCCAACCAACGGTCGAAAACTGCGGAGTGAGAAACTGAAAACACGAATCATGGCCGGAACTTCCGGCCCTGGGGCGGAAGTTCCGCTCAAGAACTTTTGCCAGGACAAGTTCCGATCAAGTTCCGGCCAAGTTTTGGCAAATAGACATATTCAATACAGAAGGTTTCTGAACGTGAGCGGAACAAGACCCGGAACTTCCACCGGAACTTTCGGCGGCAAAAATGCCCTAGCGGAACTTCCGGTGGGAAGCCGGAACTTCCGGTCAGGGAAATTCCAGAAACCAGAAAACCAGAAACGCAATAACTTTTGCATCCAAACTCCAAACGGGATGAAACCAATTTTGTTGGAAAGATAACGACGAATAGAATCCAACAAGGTGTGGAGCCGGAAAACTCGCAAGATCAAAAACCGCAATAAGATATGCAAGGGAAATCCTTAAATGATGAACTAGAGCTTGTTATGATGATGACCACAAGCTCTAGATCCTCTCATGGACAAGAACCAAATAACAACCAAGAAAGATGATGCTATGAATGCAAAGGTTTGAGCTCTCTCCGAACGATGCAAACGAGACACCCGCTTGAGAGCCCCTCTTGATAGTACGGATATCTATCCTAAACCCGGTCTCCCAACTAACAACACGAGACCGGCAAAAGAGAAGCCCTATCAACATACCTTTGCCTTGAGCGTCCCACTTGAACTTGATGTAGACCGTCTTGTTCTTCTATAGTGGGAACACCTTTCTTGTTTGCTCTTGCTCGCTCTTGCTTGATGAAGACTTGCAAAATGCTCCCCCATATTCCATGGGGAAACCTCTTCTTTGAAATTGTCTTCATCATTCCATGAGAACGAGGATGGCAAGCTTCAAGCATGAGATCTTCTAGAGATGGCGCATCTTGAGCTCGTCCTTCTTCATCCTTACTTAAGGTTGATCCATCTTGATGCAACTCTTTGCACATTCCTTGATCGACCTTCAAGCTCCTTCTTTCTTCATGATTCCAATGGGCACAAAGCCCTTGGACATTTCTTCATCTTCCAACCTTGAGACCAACACATGGCCCAAGCGATGCCAATGGACAAACCTACAAGTGAAACTCAATTTACACATTAGTCCATAGAGATTGTCATTAATTACCAAAACCACATATGGGGGCATACATGCCCTTTCAAAAGACATGACTGTATACTCATACAATCCATATCGGGTGGTAAAGGTAGTCTTTGGAATATCCTCTGCATGAATTTTGAGTTGATGATAGCCAGTTCTAAGATCAATCTTAGAAAACACCTGGGCACCGGTCAACTGATCAAACAAATCTTCGATCTTAGGCAAGGGGTACTTGTTCTTGATGGTGACATCATTCAACTTCCTATAGTCCGTACACAAACGGTTACCTCCATCCTTATTGTCCACAAACAAGACAGGTGATCTCCATGGGGACGCACTTGGTTGAATCAATCTGATTTCCAACATGGAATCCAATTGCTTCTTCAGTTCTTCTAGTTCTGACGGGTTCATACTATAGGGTCTCTGGGCTATGGGTCCTGTTCCGGGGATTAGTTCGATGATAAACTCGATATCCCGATCTGGGGGCATACCGGGAAAAACATCTGGAAATACATCAGGGTATTCGCAGACTATCCGAACTTGGTCAATGGTAGGTTGGGCTAGACTCTTGTTACACTTGAATTGGCGAGGTAAGGTTTCAGATATATGCTCGACTGATACTCCGGTGGTACTGGTCATGGTAATGGCTTTCTTGGCACAGTCAGTCAATCCTTTATGCTTGGACATCCAATCCATTCCTAGTACTACTTCCAAACCTTTAGTTCCGAGTACTATTAGGTTAGCATAAAAATCTATGCCATGGATTCGGATAGGGACGGCTTTGCAAATTTGCCTAGCCTTGGTGGTTGATCCGGGAATTTGCACAATCATCACATGTTTCAATTTGGTTGGTTGAATTTTACTAGTGCAGGCAAATTCTTCGGTGACAAATGAATGCGATGCACCAGAATCAAACAACACTCTTGCAAGTACTGAATTAACAGAAAACATACCCAGCACGACGTCTGGCGCTTCCTGAGCTTCTTCAGCATGCATGAGAAAAAGACGGCCATTGCAGTTGAGTGAATTCCCTGGGGCAAATCTTCTCCCTGGCTGGACACGACGCTGCTGCTGAGCTGGGACATTGGTGTTGGGGGCTGCATTCTTCTTGTTGGGGCACTCATTGGAATAGTGGCCTTTATTTCCACAGTCATAACAGGTCACTTGTGACTTGTCCTTGGCTGCGATAGGCACAGCATTGCTTCCAGTCCTCGGGGAAGTATTGGGGTTAGTGGTAGTATTGTTGGTGTTGAACTTGGGTGGGGCACGGGTGAAATTGCTAGAGTTGCCGGGGTTGTTGTGATTTCCTCCGGGTCTAGGGTTTCCACGGTTGGGATAGGTCGGACGGGTCATAGGGGGTCTGTTGGTTCGTGGGGCAAATCCTGGAGATGGGTTGGGGTGATACTTTGGGGTCTGATGGGTTCTTGGTTGATGCATCATGCGACGCTTGCGGTTTTCATTGGCTTGGTTGATCTTTCCTTCCATTTGGATAGCAGAGTCGACAAGGGCTTCAATATCCACAAAGGGGATATTGACTAACACCGTCTGAATCTCGTCATGCAGACCATTCAGGAATCTTTCTTTCTTCTTGGCTTCGGTGTCTATCTCGTCCGGGGCATACCTAGCTAATGACAAAAAATTGTCACGGTATTCCACTATAGTCATCCTTCCTTGCTTCAACTCTCTAAACTCGTCTCTCATTCTCTTGATTAAACCTGGTGGCACATGGGTTCTGCTAAACTTGACCTTGAATTCCTCCCAGGTGATCATCTGGCCTCCGGTCATTGCACGAACACTGTTCCACCATGCCCTGGCATCTCCGGCTAGATAATGGGTGGCAAACAAGACTTTCTCGTTGGCTTCCACTCCAGCTACTTCTAAGTTATTTTCCATGGTTTGCAGCCAATCATTGGCATCTAGGGGTTCTTCCGACTTGGTGAAAATGGGTGGGTTGGTATTCTGGAAATTCTTGAGCTTAGATCCGTGGTTATCCTGATTTCCATGGCCTTGGTTGTTGTGGGCTAGCTGGGCTATCTGTTGAAGAGTGGCTAGGTTGGCTTGACGTTCAGCTCTTTCAGCTTCGCGGTCAGAAGTCAACATTTGCAGGATCTGCAACATCGGGTCCGGGGCTGAACCACTTCCTCCACGTGGCATCTGAAGATTGATATCGATCATGAGAAAAGAGGGAAATTTCTAAGGTTTTGGGTTTTTGAAAAGTTTTTTTTAAAGGTTTGACTCAGATTTTTCTAGCAACTTGCTTTTTAATTCATTCACTCATAGCACACAGTACAACACACACCACAACAAGGAGAAACAGATGGTTTTAAGAACCATTCTGAAATCTACGATACAGTGGGACCGACTACTACTCACTACGCTAGTGCTCAGTGCTACTACTGCTCGGAGTTTGTGGCTTCATCATCTTCAGGATCATCGATGAAGGCGAAATCATCCTCATCGGTGAAGAAGTCCATGGCCTGATCCTCCAGAAAATCATCGTCATCGCTGAGATAGGAGTAAGGGTCTCCACGAAGATCCTCTCCTGCATTCTCCCTTTCCTCTAACTGCATGTCTCTCTCGTGGATGGTCTCTTCTAGAGATGAGATACGATGGCGAAGACGGGCAATAATGTGCTCCTTCTTGTCGAGATGACGGCGGCGAGACTTGCGATCCTTTGCGAGCATGGCGATGGTCTGATCCTTCGTCTTGATGATGACAGACTTGTGGTTGCAATAGTCACGGCAGTTGTCCAACTCCTGCTGACGGTCGTACATCATGAAGCTAAGGTGGTCCAATTGAGTCTTCAGCTCGGGGTGGTATGGGGCTTCTAGTGGTTGTCCATTTGCATCACGTCTTGGGAAAAACTCAAAGCGAGTACCCTTGATCTGATTGATGCTCTGTTCACACAGATGGGAAAGAGCTTCCTGCATTGCTCTGGCAAGTCCATCGAGCCAGTTGTTTTCCCTCAAGGTAAACTTAATTCCCTCCGCTGTGGGAGGTTCAATCTTTCTTCGGAGACTTGCAACAATTAGCCACTGCAGATCTTCTCCTCCTTGATCATTGAGCTGAGCTCCGAAGAACTCGGGGCGCGGACGCTCCAGAAGTTCCGAAAGCTGATCCAGATCCCTCTCAAAGATAAGGTCTCCCCCATTTCCGAGTTGATAAAACTTGCTGTACTTCACGTCCATCTATAAAGATAGAGGATGAGTAGATTAGCAGAGTGATCAAATGTGTCAAAATTTTATCTATTTTGCAAGAGTTTTTGAGGAACATTAAGTTTTATGAAAGAATTAAAGAGATAAGAATGAGAATAGGTTTTTGTAAATATTTGTTTTATTTGGTTTTTGAAACTAAGTTTTTGGTTCAACGTCCAACCTAACTAGGGTCTCCTATGGTCAGGATGGCTCTGATACCAACTTGTCAACACCCGGATTTTTTAATCCTAGATGCCTGTTATGCCATACATCGCAATCCCAGGATTACCATTTTTGCGAGACATAACAGAATTGGATACCATAGTACTTCATCCATTACAACGATACATAAGTTCTTACACGAATAGGGATCTCATGATCCAGTTCTTAATACAACATCAAGTAGCGGAATACGTAATAATAACGGTAGCGTAGGCGAAGCTCCATCTTCGGGGTCACAGGCAATGCTGACGATGGGAGATGATCCTAGTTGTCGTAACCTTCCTGGGGTCCATCCTCCAGGTACTCCTCTTCATAGTCTGGCCATGGGAATAGCCAGGTACAAAGCCATGAGTACTCTTTAAGTACTCGCAAACTAATACTAACAAGTAAAGGGGTTTTTGGAATATAGGACACTAGGCTCTAGGGTTGTTTTGCAAAAAGCCAGGTTTATCTCTACTAAGCTCCAAAGCTAGTCACAATTTTATAACTCCTAAGTGGGATCTTGTAGTTCAGGTCACAACTCTGTTGTGGTCAAGTCAAAGTCTCAACTCATTTCACAAGTCATTTTGAAAAGGGTCTGACGGGGGAACAGTATGGCCACTCCAACTGTCCATAACCGCGGACACGGCTATTCGAATAGTTTGACACTCTGCAGAGATTGTACACTTTCACCACAACATTCGATACATCCGTCAGGAACAAATCCTGAATTCACCATACTCAGTATGCGGATAATCAATCCTAACCTTTCAATTACACTCCCTAGTATAAGCACCTCTCCTGTGAGTTTGGCCTCCCAACCATGACCACTGTCATCTTGGGTACTGCACAGGTGGACAATCTTCACAAGGTAGCCTCAGCTCAGACCTTGGCCGTGAGGGAACTAATACTAAGGTATATAAGTTTCCAGTCAAGCCCTACCCAATATTCGGGTATTGTGGTTGTACGATAAAATTGGAATGGTATCGCATCCAGACAACCATAAGTTTTATAAAGGGCTAAGTCTCATGCCTCAACATTTTCATCACCAAAATCATCAAGTGTTTGGAAACACATGTCCAAAACATTTCAATAGAATGATCCATCATTCCAAGGTTTTCATAACCATTTTTCCACCAAGTACTCCCATCTAAAGTTGATCAAGTTTTATGCTTAGCACTAGCATCTACAGTTGGGAATGGTAATAATGAGGGGTGGTAACTGGTGGAGTTTCACTAAGTCCAACATTATATCTTAGGCTGAGATCAAGGTTTCTAGCTTAGGCCAAATTTTATGCTCTTTAAGCAACCTTCAGCACAACTGTCTAGTATCTACCAAACTCTTAGGTAGCCTCTAAGCAAGCTTTGATAAAGAAATAAAGTAAGAAGCTTGCCATAAAACTAGGATTGGTTTAGCAAGTTGGTATGTTCACATACGCTTAAGGCATATAGTATTCATATCACAAGCATGGGTTTGTGGCAACAAAAAGGGTATCTTGCAAGTGTTAGCTTGCACATTCACTAGTAGTATTAGGCTTGCATAGGTATAGTATCTTGCAAGGGTTAGCTTGCATTGGTCAACTTGGTTAGTAAAGCTTGCCTTGTGCAGAGCAGTGGTTGAAGTTCTCTTCGGCTTCCTCTTCGTAGTATCCTCCTTCCTCCTCGTAGTATCCTTGGTCGACACTAGCGTCTATGAATAAATACGAGGTACACAATCACCAATCAATACTTAACTACTTGCAATCATCACACACAAGGGTCCTATAGATGATCTAGCATCATCTCTAACATTACAAGGTTAAGGATTGGCTTAAGTCCTTTTATTTTAGAAAAATAATTTCTACTCATTGAAAAACTACTTAAGATTTAATATTCTCCAAACTAAACACGGGGTCATGTTGACACATGTCATCACCACATATTGTAGTCCCTGGGAATGTGATTTAAAGTGGTGTCACAATTTAATAAGGTTTTACCCTTTTATTTTAATTTATTAAAGTGGCTAGAAATGCTTATGTAGCATTCTTTTATTCCTTGAACATTATTTCTGCAAGTAAACCTATATATTTTTATATATTCTAAAAGGTATGGTTAAATGTGATATTTGAGAGTTGGAATCAACTCAAAAGCTTTTATGGTTTAAATTTGAAAAATGTTTGAATGCAGAAAAGCTTCTGCCTTGTTATTTTTTCTATGGGTGATCTACAGATCCAAATGACTTGAATCCAACGGGCTTGGATTAAGCATTCACAGACCTTTCCAACAAAATTGGTTTCTTCCAATTTGGTGCGCTGAATCGACCTGGGTTGATTTTTGAAGTTCTGTACAGAAGTGTGTTTGAAATTAAAAAGAAAAAGGTTTAATTTGAATTGCTGGGCTGCGCGGGAAATTCTAACGGGCCGGCCTGCTAAGCGCAGTGCTCCCGTGGGCTGCGTAAGTGGGTGTCCCCACTCGTCAGTGACACGGGGCTGGGCGAAGCGGTATGGGGCAACGTGGGTCGTTCGATCTAGTTCTAATCCAACGGCTGAGGGTCATCGTCGACGCGAGACAGCTCCGGCGAGAACGAAACCTAGCGCGGCCAGTGGGGGGTGCTGGGGGCTCACTGGGGTACGGGCGAGGGTCGGCGAGGCGGGCGAACGACGAAGTCGACGACGGCGATCCTCCTGGTACCGGTGGCTTCTCCTGGGGCGGCTCCAATCGCTGGCTCCCTTCTTCTCCAGAGGCGGCGGGCTCCGGTGAAATTCCGGCGAAGTGGTGCTCGCCTTGCTCTGAGGATGGTGTGGCACAGTCAGTGGGGAGAGGGGGATTGAGATGGTGTGAAGAAATCGTGCGGGGGTGGCCTCTATTTATAGTCGAGCGAGGGGACCGTCGGGGCGCAAGGTGAGCTCGTCGGGGCGACGTTACAGGCGGCTAATGGCATGGGCAAGGGTAGGGGACGGTGCTGTGTCTCCTGGCGATGCTCAATGACATGATCGTGAGGCATGGGGCGGTGTGGTTTGGTCTGGAACGGGCGGCGCTCTGCGCGGCAGAGGCGGCGTCTTCGACAGCGGGCGGTGGTTGTATGGCACGGGGCGGCAAACGGGAGTGTCTGGCGGTGTCCTGGGTCGGTGGTGATCGTGTGTGCGCGCGGTGAGGGCGGCGCGCGGTCTGGGGACGCTGGTCGCGGGTGGCGCTCTGGCGCACGCTCGGCATGGTCTAGGCGCGGCTTGTGCGCGTGGTCCAGGGCTTGGCAATGCTCGCGGATGGGACAGTGAGTGGCAGTAGACGGTGGGCTGCCTCCCAGACATGCTGGCTAGGCTTGCTGCTGCTCCTAGCTTGCTGTCCACATTGGGGTGACATGGGGGTGCTCGGCTGTTCACCATTAATGGCAATGGCAAGCTCACAAGGGTGCTAGTGTTGGGCTAATCTTTCTAGATGATCTACTAGTTTGTGTGTGAGCTAACTAGGGAACAAGTTAGGCTCAAAACACTGCACACTATAGTGTTTGTGGTTTTGTTTGATTTGTGTCTGCAACCTGTTTGATGAAATGGCCGCATGAACTCAAGTTTTGAATTTTGAAATGAATTTTTGTGAGTTTGCTAGATTGGTTCTGGTGAGTCTGCAGATGCTTGGGTTTTGAAAGTTGAGCTTGTTTGAGTGGGTTTTGAAAAAGTGGGATCTTCCCATATGAAGAAGATTCAATTTTGAATTGTCATTTAAACTATGCATTTGAAAGTTTCTGGATGATCACAAAGTGGGCCTTGATACTCTGTTATGAGTACATTCAAGGGGTGCAAAGATCTAGAAAAGTTTCTGTTAGGTTTTGAAAGTTTGAGACAGCCAAAGTAGGCATGTGAGTTAAATTGGTCAAAATGACCATTCACTTAATATATTTGTTTTGATTTACTTGTCTTTAGAAAAAGTGTGGGAAATGTTTTAGATGATGTTATTTTCACCTAAGAAACATTTTACAAGCAATGGTTCACACAAAAAAGGTGGTTTTTAAAGAAATTCAAAATCCATGCATACACATATACATGCATTCATGAATTCATTTAGAAAAGTTTTTGTTAACCCTAAACTTGATGATTAGTGTTTTGATGATCTAAGTTTGATATTTTTGGGATGTTACAAAAGTACTCATCGGCTTTGTCCCTGGCCATTTACTTGGCCAGATTGCAAATGTTAAGAAGTGACGAAGGTGCTGACGTTGATGCAAGCTAGGACGTCTTCCCATTCAGTTGCCTGTAGGTTAATGCATGACGTGGGCTCTGCGCTTGAAGACTTCTGCTACTTGTGTTGTAATTGCCTGATGACCCACAAGTATAGGGGGTGTATCACAGTACTTTCAATAAATTTGAGTGTCGATCCCAACGAGGAGCAGAAGGTGTTGACTTGTGGTATGGAGCAGGAAATCTTTGTAAATACTTAACAAACAAATTTTTAGGGGTTTTCTGATAAAGCAACAAAACAAAGTGCAAGTAATAAAGACAACAAACAACTGCAGCAAGTGGCCCAATCCTTTCTTAGCAAAGAACAAGCCGGTGGAAATACTTATAAGGACCAAACATTCTCGAGGACACATGGGAATTCTGTCAAGTGCTTTCGCTTCAAATAGCTAAGTACTCTTCTTTGGTGTTGTAAGTGTTGTGTGGGTGAACCTGTGCTAATGTACCGACCTTATTTGGACAAATACATACTTGTGATTAAACCGCCTGCAAGCATCCGCAACTACAGGAAAGTAATTAAGATATAAACCTAACCACAACCTTAAACTCTGAGATCCTACACTCCCTTGTGCAAAGGTGTCCTAACAGGGGTTCAGGTTTCTGTCACTCCGGCAACTGCACAATTAGTAGCCAAATACACAATGCATTCCCCTAGGCCCATAAATGGTGAAGTATCATGTATTCGACGTTCACATGACACCACTAGAAGAATATCACCACAACTTAAATACTAAACCATTGAATAATAACTCAACACAAATCCACTACTAACAACATGACTTCTCCCATGTCCTCAAGAACTAGATGAACTACTCACAAGACATCGTATGAATAGAGGCAAGAATCAGCCAAACACCTCCTTTTCCATTAGAATCCAGACTCCGGCAGTCCATCCTCCAAGAATCATCCAACATGCAAAAATAGTGGAAAAGACATAAGTAATACCTCATAATAAGACATATATAAATGAATAGAGGCAAATTATGATATATAATGGTGATGCAAATTGGATGTGTCAACTCCCCCCAAGCTCAGACCTTCGCTTGTCCCCAAGCGAAAACTGAGCTTAGTAAACATTTCCATAGGTTTATGGAGTGAAGTGTCGATAAAATACTACGGATAAGAAGCATCACACTTACCATTACACAACTCATAGAAGAAAGCAACTCACAATTATATAACTTAGCTTGCAACAAGTACAAGAGTCACAATAGAGATGCATACAGATAAATCATAATTGGAATTGGAAAACTCTTGTTCTTGGTCAGAGAACAGCTGACAAACAGTTTCACAAAAAACTTTTGAAGAAGTTTTATAACAGGAGCACTCTTTGCTCAAAAAGGTTTTTCACAATGAAGGCTTTCAAAGTAATACTCAATAGATAAGAGTTTTGCACAAACAAGGAAGATAAAGAACATGATTGAATAAATCACGATATGAATGCTTGCAACACAACAACTCAAATGCTTGTTGGAGACAGAGAGGAAGTAGGTTCACTGGCTCAACTTGGAAATAAAAGAAAGGTCCCTTCGTAGAGGGAAGCAGGGATTTCAAGTCATAAAGAGCTTCCAAAAGATTATGGTACTTACTAGCTTTGAGCCCTCATTGCCCCTATCATAGGCATCTTGAGATGATTAAGGTTAAAGTTCACAAAGATGGAGTATATGCTTGACGAAATATAAGTTGGCAATCTCACGTCCCTTAAGTACGAGGGTCGCTCCTCGCGCTACTCAACTTTGGTCACCGGTAAGTTCTTGTCATTGTAAGTACATGTGTATCATAAAGAACCACCAACGGGGTACCCCTTGCACATGGTACATGAGCTATCCCATAACTAAAATGACAAGGAAAGCAGACAATGAGAATCTCAGTGATCTTTTTATTTACTATGTGCACAGCTTTTTATTGAGGTGTTTCACAGAATGCTCACTATGGTGACGCTGCAAGTTTCCACCATGATTAGGCATGGCTTAGGCTAGCAGCCCAGGCTTTTCTCTAACACACATACATCACTCCATGGACTCACAAGTTCCCTCTTTATTTCACAACGACGGCATCCGCAAACAAAAGAGCATGATATCAACCGTGTACAACGTACATGTGCGTTGTTGAAAGCGTTCCCCGTGACAGCACGGTTCTGCTAATTCCAACGTATAGATGCAAGCATATACAACTTTGATGACACAATGGTTCAAGTCTATTAGGGGCAAGGAAATAAGGTGTGCCATCAAGTTCGTGAGAGCTTTACTAACTAGTTTGCACATAAAAAATACTTTTTAATTCGAAAGATAGATGAAACTTGAGAATTTTCTTGGAATAGCAATTGCTAATAGGTAGATATGGTGGACACAAATGGCACAGGTTTTGGTTCAATGGGATTGGAAACATGAGAAGTACGCCTTCTCAAAAATAGGTTTTTGGCTAGCAAGGCTAGGAAGCAAGCAAAAGAGTTGAAAGAACCAAGCAAACCTACAAGTGATAAAGCCAAACATGTGATACGTCCAATTTGCATCACCATTCTATATCATAATTTCCCTCTATTCATTGATATGTCTTATCATGAGGTATTACTTATGTCTTTTCCACTGTTTTTGCATGTTGGATGATTCTTGGAGGATGGACCGCCGGAGTCTGGATTCTGATGGAAAAAGAGGTGTTTTGGTGCAATTTCGCGAAGATCAGAAAAATTTGGGAAAATTATATTTTCTCGAAAGACAGAGCAAGACAGAAGGGGAGGAAAAGAAGGGCCACAGGGGGCCCACACCCTACCTAGGCAAGGGCTCATCTTGCCTCGTGCCTAGGGCAGGTGTGGCCCACCTGGCCGGCCTCCGACTCCGCCCTCTCGCCTATATCTTCCTTACGGAACCCTAACACCAAGGAAGTGACCACAGATAGATTTCCGCCGCCTCTACGGGGCGAAAAACACCGAGAGAGAAAGATCTCTCCGGTAGACAGATTTCTGCCAGGGAAATTCCTTCCCGGAGAGGGGAGATCGTCGCCATCTACACTGTCATCAATCTAGGCTTCATCGGGATCATCATCATCATCCACACCATCATCTCCACCATCACCATCATCACCACTCCTTCCTACTATAACAATTGTGTTGAATATTGCTTTAGTTCTTAGGGGAAACTTTCCCGGTGTTAATTACTATCGTAGTCGATGCTTGTGAGTGGAACCATTGGATTATTTTTTATGTTCAGATTGTTATTCATCACCATATCATCTTTGATATTGGTCCATATGATGTCTTGTGAGTAGTTCGTCTAGTTCTTAAGGACATGGGAGAAGCCATGTTGTTATTAGTGGATTTGTGTTGAGTTATTATTCAATGGTTTAATATTTAAGTTGTGGTGCTATTCTTCTAGTGGTGTCATGTGAACGTCGACTACATGATACTTCACCATTTATGGGCCTAGGGGAATGAATTGTGTATTTGGATACTAATTGTGCGGTCGCCGGAGTGACATAAACCTAAACCCCGTTAGGACACCTTTGCACAAGGGAGTGTAGGATCTCAGAGTTTAAGGCTGTGGTTAGGTTTATATCTTAATTACTTTCCTGTAGTTGCGGATGCTTGCAGGGGGTTTAATCACAATTATGTATTAGTGCAAGTAAGGTCAGTACATTAGCACAGGTTCACCCACACAACACTTACAACACCAAATAAGAGTATTCAGCTATATGAAGCGAAAGCACTTGACAGGATTCCCATGTGTCCTCGAGAACGTTTGGTCCTTATAAGTATTTCCACCGGCTTGTCCTTTGCTAAGAAAGGATTGGGCCACTTGCTGCGTTTGTTCTTTATTACTTGCACTTTGTTTTGTTGCTTTATTAGAAAACCCCTAAAAATCCGTTTGCTAAGTATTTACAGAGATTTCATGCTCCTTACCAATAGTGAAAACCTTCTGATCCTTGTTGGGATCGACACTCCTATTTATCAAAAGTACTGCGACACACCCCCTATACTTGTGGGTCATCAAGACTATTTTCTGGCGCCGTTGCTGGGGAGTGAAGCGCTATTGAAGAGTGGAAATGGTAAAGGAAACTTCTACTGTGAGTATTTATTTTTGTTTCTGTTTGTTGCTTTGATTCCAATATGGATAACCCACTTGGTTTTCTGTTTGGGAAAACTACTACCACTGCTAGGGTACTAGATGAACCACCACCTGTTGAGATAGATCCTTTTAAGATACCTACAAGTATTGTTGATCGTGTTATGGATAATTATTATTTTGGGGATGGAACTGTTCATACTAGTGATCATTTGCTTTTTATCCATGAATTATGAGGGTTGTTTAAGTGTGCAGGTATCACAACTGAATAGGTGAAAAAGAAGCTACTCTCCATATCCTTGAAAGGGAGAGCCGAAGAATGGTATAAGCTACTGAAGAATGGACAATCCATGGAATGGGAGGAAATGGAATCTCTCTTTTATTCTAAATTTTATCCTCCTAGTGAGATTCATAAGGATAGAAATCTGATATATAAATTTTGGCCTCGTGATGGAGAGAGTACAACTCAAGCTTGGGGGAGATTGAAGTTACTAATGCTTAAATGTCCTATTCATGAACTCCCTAACAATATTATTATCAATAACTTTTATGCTAGGCTTTCTCTTCGTGATAAATATTTACTAGATGCTTCTTGTGCCGGATCATTCACACGTATGAAGAAAGAAGCTAAATGGGATCTACTAGACCGTATTCAAGAGAACACTAAATCTTGGGAGAATGACAAAGGAAGAAAGTCAGGTATAAACCATGATTATGAATTCATAAAATCTTTTATGGGAACTGATGACTTCCATGATATTAGTAATGAGTTTGGTCTTGATCCTCAAGTTCTTGCAAAATGTTTTAATGCTTTTGCCTCTTGTATTGAAATTCCCAAGAAATAGTGGGACAAGTACCACGCTCCTTATAAAGACATTGTTACTCGTGTTCCTGCTAGCATAGAGGTTTGTACTGTTGATCCTATTTTTCCTGAACCTTATGTTGAGAAAATACCTTTTCCTACTAAGTTAAAGGAACATTCTATCATAGCTAATGTGGTTAGCAAAAGTGCAAAGAAAACCGTGGAGCCCAATGAGCTTATTAATATTGAGCCTGTGGTATCTATTGTGAAAGATCTTGTCACTAGAAACATAGAGGATGAGCATATTGTCTTCTGTGAAGACGCTACTAATATTGTTTCTCATCCTAAAAAAGCTAGAAAAGCTAGTGTACTTGTGCTTTCTGTTAGAATTGGTAATCATAGATATTATGGTTTATGTGATATTGGTGCTAGTTCTAGTGCTATTCCTTATGAGCTTACAGGGAAATTATTCATGAAATTGGTCCTTGTGAGCTTGAATACATTGATGTGGTTATTCACCTTGCTAACAAGGAGACCATTTTCCCTATTGGTATTGTAAGAGATGTGGAAGTTCTCTGTGGTAAGATTAAATATCCTCCTGATTTTCTAGTACTTAATTTAGAAGTTAGTAAAACTTGTCCTATCATTTTTGGTAGACCTTTCTTGAACACTTATGGAGATATTATAGATTGTAAGAAGGATAAAGTTTTAACTAAGTTTGATGGAGATTCTTATGAGTTTAACTTTTCCAAATTTTCTAAAGCTCCTTGTGAAAATAGCTTGCATAATGAAGATTTCAGGATGGAACAACTTGCTTCTATTGATCCAGTTTATGACCTTGGACCTCTTTTTGGTGATTGTAAGTATGCTCATTCTGATGATAAAGTTGTTGCCAGTGACAGTTATATTGTCAACTTTATTCAAAGTGCTACTGAAAGTTATTATGAGAGAGGGAAACATGGTTTTATGCATCTCAATAATGTTAAGTTTCCCCGTTTTATGTTGAAAGCTTTGAAGTTGCATTTGTTTTGTCCTATGCTAGTGTCTTTTTGTTTCAACAATTTGTTTTCTCATGATACTCCCATGCATAGGAAGTGGGTTAGACTGAAATGTGTTGGTTATTTGCTTCTTGATGCTTTCTTTCACTCCATATATATATATATATATATATATATATATATCTTAATTGAGCATCTTTGAAAGTTTCAAGCCAAACTTAAAGGCAATAAATAAAAGTACTTGTTGGGAGATAACCCAAGAGTTTTATTGAATATTGGAAGTTATTACTTCTGTAATGACTGCTCCTTATCCTTTTTGTTTTGGTTTTTGTGTCAAGTCCAACTACTTTTGTGAAGTAGAGGAGTTGTGAAAAGTGGCTGTCCTAGGACAGATTTTTGTGGTGCATTGTAAAAATTCGTGAGGGAGCTCATTACGTCGGATGGACCTGTATTGTTTTGAGCTTGTTCTCCAAGCTGTTACCCAACTTTCATTAGTTCTACACTTTTTGATTTGAGCAACATAAGGTTTTCGAAAAAATCAATCTTTACCCGCTGGTCTGTTTTGATAGATTTCTGCTATCATTTGCATTTGCCTCTTTTAGAAGCCTTTGTTTTGATATATTTCAGTTGAAGTGTGAACCTAAAGGTTTGTTGTTTTGCTTACACTAATGTTGCCATTGAAGTTTGTATGAGACCTTGTAGGAAAGGAAATTCTAGGAGAAGGAGAAAAGGAGTCTGCAGAGCCCGTCTTTGAATAGGTAAAAGAGGTGAAAACAGAAGGTTTGTGAAACCCCAATCTTTTTATATTTTTGATGTTTCTAATACATAAGGGAAGTTACGAGACATAACAGAGGAGGAACCAAAGGCCGGGGTGGCCAAACCCACCCCAGGCGCGGGCCCACCTTGCCCCGCGCCTGGAGGGGGTGTGCCTCCCCCGAGCTCCGACTCCGCCTCAATTTCGTATCAAAACCTTCCTTATGCTTTGAAACTTCGTAATATATAACCCTCTAGATCCCCTGTGGTTCATGCATCATGTTCTCGTCGTGTTTTTGTTTCGATTTGTTTCTGTCAGGAAATCTTCTCAAGTTTAGAGCACCATGGTCTCCGCCAACGACAAACGCAAGAAGCCCGAGGAAGACGATCCTCGCAAACCCAAGGAGGAGGAGAATTTGGTAGGTTATGAAGGAGACATGGAGGAGGACAAGCAACCGGACACCCGCACTACCGTCACAAGCATTGGAGTGGTGGCAAAACCTACCAATCTTAGGAGGACAGCACGTATGTCTATAGGAGGGAAACCTCCGCGTCATATCCTTGCTCCACAGACACTTCCTCCTCGTACCACTCAATCTAACCATGCATGGAAGGAACACTCTAAGAAGGAATAGTGGAGGAAGAATAACAAGGACTGGGATCCTCGGTCCGAATTGATCATGAGCTGCATTGAGCATAATTCGGAGTTGATTCGTACTCCGACCTTCGATATGGAGGATTTGAAGAAACTTATTGAATAGCTTATCAAGAGAACACCGCCACCACCGAAGGAGTAATTCATCATCAGGTTTGGCATCCCCTTGGCTTGTTCCAAGCTTGGGGGGAGTGTCGTGGTATCACCATCATTATCTTTTATCTTTTACCTTTTTAGTGGATTCATATCTGTGTTAGAGAAGTTATCTTATAATTTGGTTTGCATGTGGAAGTATATCTCCTTTAGTTGATTATCTATGTATCTCTTGGTGTGAGTGCCTTTATGGAATATTAATGAGAAGTTTCATCTTTTACTTTTTGCACTTCTTATCTTAGTTTGCAATCTCTATTATATGATTGATCTTGTTGATTAGTATTGGCATCACTTTGGGAGCATCAAGTGGATCTAACTTGGTTTTGGCAAACCGAGTTCTGGTCAGTAGCAATACTTTTTGAGGTTCGAAAAAAGGAGAAAAAGCTTACAAATATTTTGTATCATTTATCTTCTTTCTTGTTGGATCATAAGCTTAGTATTCTTTATTTAAGATCTTTTGTGTCTTCAAGAAAGATTGCATGTTTGGCTTTATTACTTGTATGTTTTCTTGTTTCTTTCAACTCTCTTGCTTGCTACCCAGCCTTGCTAGCCAAAAACCTGTTTTGATAAGGCATACTTCTCATGTTTCCAATCCCTTTGAACCAAAACCTTTGCCACTTGTGTCCACCATATCTACCTAGTAGCTTTTGCTATACCAAGCAAATTCTCAAGCTTCATCTACCTTTTGAATTAAAAAGTATTTTGTTATGTGAAAACTAGTTAGTAAAGCTCTCACAAACTTGATGGCACACCTTATTTCTTTGCCCCTAATAGACTTGAACCATTGTGTCATCGAAGTTTTATATGCTTGCATCTATACGTTGGAATTAGCAGAACCGTGCTGTCACGGGGAATTCTTTCAACATTGCACTTGTACCTTGTACATAGTTGATATCATGCTCTTTTGTCTATGGATGTGAACGGTGTGAAATAAAGAGGGAACTTGTAAGTCCATGGAGTATGTGTTTTGTGTTAGATAAATGCCTGGGCCGCTAGCCTAAGCCATGCCTAATCATGGTGGAAACTTGCAGCATCAGCATAGTGAGCTATCTATGAAGCATCCTCAATAAAAAGCTATGCACATAGTAAATAAAAATATCGCTGAGAAGCTCATTGTCTGCTTGCGTTGTCATTTTGGTTATGGGATAGCTCCTGTACCATGTGCAAGGGGTACCCCGTTGGCAGTTCTCTATAATACGCATGTACTTACAATGACAAGAACTTACCGGTAACTGAAGTTGAGTAGCATGAGGAGTGGCCCTCATATTCAAGGGACATGAGATTGCCAACTTATATTCCGTCAAGCATATACTCCATCCTTGTGCACTTTAACCTTAATCATCTCAAGATGCCTATGACAGGGGCAATGAGGGATCAAAGCTAGTAAGTACGATAATCTTTTGGAAGCTCTTTATGACTTGTAATCCCTGCTTCCCTTTATCCTATTTTCTATTTTCTAAGTTGAGTCAGTAAACCTACTTCCTCTCTATCTCCAGCAAGAATTTGAGTTGTTGTGTTTCAAGCATTCATATGGTGATTTGGCCATAAGGGGAGGCGTAGCTTGGCCATAGGGGGCCCACACCCCCCTAGGTGCGGCCCCGCGCCTAGGGAAGGTGTGGCCCACCTGGCCGGCTTCCGACTCTGCCATCTCGCCTATATCTTCCTCACGGAACCCTAATACCAGGGGAACGACCACAGAAAGATTTCTGCCGCCTCTACGGGGCGGAAAACACCGAGAGAGAAAGATCTCTCCGGCAGACAGACTTCTGTCGGGGAAATTCCTCCCTGGAGAGGGGAGATCGTCGCCATCAACACCATGGTCAAGCTAGGCTTCATCAGGATCATCATCATCATCATCCACACCATCATCTCCTCCAGCACCATCATCACCATTCCGTCCTGTTGTAACAATTGTGTTGGATATTGCTTTAGTTCTTAGGGGAAACTTTACCAGTGTTAATTACTATCGTAGTTGATGCTTGTGAGTGGAACCATTGGATCATTGTTTATATTCAGATTGTTATTCATCACCATATCATCTTTGATCTTGATCCATATGATGTCTTGTGAGTAGTTCATCTAGTTCTTGAGGACATGGGAGAAGTCATGTTGTCATTAGTGGATTTGTGTTGAGTTATTATTCAATGGTTTAGTATTTAAGTTGTGATATTCTTCTAGTGGTGTCATGTGAACATCGACTACATGATACTTCACCATTTATGGACCTAGGGGAATGCATTGTGTATTTGGCTACTATTGTGGGGTTTCCGGAGTGACAGAAACCTGAACCCTTGTTAGGACACCTTTGGACAAGGGAGTGTAGGATCTCAGAGTTTAAGGCTGTGGCTAGGTTTATATCTTAATTACTTTCCCATAGTTGCAGATGCTTGTAGGGGGTTTAATCACAAGTATGTATTAGTCCAAGTAAGGTCAGTACATTAGCACAGGTTCACCCACACAATACTTACAACACCAAAGAAGAGTATTCAACTATATGAAGCGAAAGCACTTGATAGAATTCACATGTGTCCTCGAGAACGTTTGGTCCTTATAAGTATTTCCACCAGCTTGTCCTTTGCTAAGAAAGGATTGGGCCACTTGCTGCATTTGTTATTTATTACTTGCACTTTGTGTTGTTGCTTTATCAGAAAACCCCTAAAACCCATTTGCTAAGTATTTACACAGATTTCCTGCTCCTTACCACTAGTCAACACCTTCTGCTCCTCGTTGGGATCGACACTCCTATTTATCGAAAGTACTGCGATACATCCCCTATACTTGTGGGTCATAACCATGCAATCTTCCTTGAAGACACAAAAGATCTTAAATAAAGAATACTAAGGTTATGAGCCAACAAGAAAGTAAATACATGATACAAAATACCTGTAAGCTTTTTCTCTTTTTCTTTCAAACCTCAAAAAATGTTGCTACTGACCAGAACTTGGTTTGCCAAAACCAATTTAGATTTACTTGATGCTCCCAAAGTGATGCCAATACTGATCAACAAGATCCATCATATAATAAAGATTGCAAACTAAAATAAGAAGTGCAAAAAGTAAAAGATGAAGCTTCTCATTAATATTCCATAAAGGCACTCACACCAAGGGATACATAGATAATCAACTAAAGGAGAGATACTTCCACATTAAAACCAAACTATAAGATAACCTCTCAACCAAAGATATGAATCCAGTAAAAAGGTAAAAGATAAAAGATATGGTGATACCGCGTCACTCCCCCCAAGCTTGGAACAAGCCAAGGGAATGCCAAACCTGATGACGAATTACTCCTTCGGTGGTGGTGTTCTCTTGATAAGCTCTTCAATAAGTTTCTTCAAATCATAAATCTCAAAGGTCAGAGTACGAATCAACTCCGAATTCTGCTCAATAGAGTTCATGATCATATCGGGCCGAGAATTCCAGTCCTTGCTATTCTTTCCCCACTCTTCCTTCTTAGTATGCTCCTCCCCTGCATGGTTAGAACGAGGCATATCCCACATCGAGGGCAAGTTCCCTTTGGGCACATGTTGATATTGACACTCAAGTATAAGAGTATGGAAAGGTCTCTTGGTGCGTGGAGGAGATGACCGTGGATTATAGATAAGACGCGAAGGTTTCCCTCCTGTAGACATCCGTGCTGTCCTCCTAAGCTTGGTAGGTTTTGCCACCACTCTAATGCTTGTGACGGTAGTGCGGGTGTCCGGTTTCTTGTCCTCCTCCATGTCTTCTTATTCACCTACCAAAATCTCCTCCTCCTTGGGATTTTGAGGATCATCTTCCTCAGGCTTTTTGCCTTTGTCGTTGGCGGAGACCATGGTACTCTAAACTTGAGAAGTTTTCCTCACAAAAACAAATCGAAACAAAAACACAACGAGAACATGATGCACGAACCTCGGGGGATCCGGGGGGTTATAAATTATTAAGTTTCAAAGCATAAGGAAGGTTTTGATACAAAAATGAGGTGGATACGGAGCTCGGGGTGGTCTCACCCCCTCCAGGCGTGGCCAGGTGGGGCCCGCGCCTGGGGTGGGTTTGGCCACCCCGGCCTCTGATGCCTCCTCTGTTCCGTCTTGTAAATTCCCTTATGTATTAAACATCAAAAATATAAAAAGATTGGGTTTTCACGAACCTTCTGTTTTCACCACTTTTACCTATTCAAAGATGAACTCTGTAGACTCCTTTTCTCCTTCTCCTGGAATTTCCTGTCCTAGAAGGTCTCACACAAACCTCAATGGCAAAACTAGTGTAAGAAAAAACAATTAACCTTTAGGTGCACACTTCAACTGAAATCCATCAAAACAAAGGCTTCTATAAGAGGCAAATGCAAATGATAGCAGAAATCTGTCAAAATAGACCAGCAGGTAATGATTAATTTTTTCGAAAACCTTCTGTTGCTCAAATCAAAAAGTGGAGAACTAATGAAAGTTGGGTAACAACTTGGAGAACAAGATCCGAATTTTTAGAATGCAGCACAAAAATCTGTCCCAAGATAGCCACTTTTCACAACTCCTCTACTTCTCAAAAGTACTTGAACTTGACACAAAAACCAAAACAAAAAGGATAAGGAGCGGTTATTACAGAGGTAATAACTTACAAGACTCAACCAAACTCTTGGGTTATCTCCCAACAAGTACTTTTCTTTAATGCCTTTAAGTTAGGCTTGAAAGTTTCAAGGATGCTCACAAAAGAGATATATATTTGAAGTGAAAGAGAGCATCAAGAAGCAAATAACAAACACATTTGAGTCTAACCCACTTCCTATGCATGGGAGTATCATGAGAAAACAAGTTGTTGAAACAAAAATCCACTAGCATAGGAAGACAAAACAAATGCAACTTCAAAGCTTTCAACATAAAACGTGGAAACTTAACATTATTGAGATGCATAAAACCATGTTTCCCTCTCTCATAATAACTTTCAGTAGCACTTTGAATAAAGTTGACAATATAACAGTCAATGGTAACATCTTTATCATTAGAAGGAGCATACTTACAATCACCAAAAAGAGGTCCAAGGTCATAAACTGGATCAATAGAAGCAAGTTGTTCCATCCTGAAATCTTCGTTAGGAAAGCTATTTTCACAAGGAGCTTTAGCAAATTTAGAAAAGTTAAACTCATAAGAATCTCCATCAAACTTAGTTAAAACTTTCTCCTTCATACAATCTATAATAGCTCCACAAGTGTTCAAGAAAGGTCTACCAAAAATGACAGGGCAAGTTTTACTAGATCATGAATTAAGTACTAGAAAATCAGCAGGATACTTAATCTTACCACAAAGAACCTCCACATCTCTTACAATACCAAGAGGGCAGATGGTTCCCTTATTAGCAAGGTGAATAACCACATCAATGTCCTCAAGCTCACAAGGGCCAATTGCATGCATAATTTCCCTGTAAAGCTCATAAGGAATAGCACTAGAACTAGCACCAATATCACATAAACCATAGTAGCAATGATCACCAATTTTAACAGAAAGCACAGGAACACTAGCTTTTATAGCTTTACTAGTATGAGAGATAATGTTAGAAGCGTGTTCACAGAAGACAATATGTTCATCCTCTATATTTCTAGTAACATGGTCTTTGACAATAGCTACCACATGTTCAATATTCAATTGCTCATCAGGCTCCACAGTTTTCTTAGTACCTTTGTTGTTCACACTAATTATCATAGAGTACTCCTTTACCTTAACTGGGAAAGGTATTTGATCAACATAAGGTTCAGGCACAATATGATTAATAGTACAAACTTCAGTGCTTCTAAAAGGAACATGACTAGCAACATCTTTATAAGGAGCATGTTATTTATTCCACTTCTTTTTGGGAATTTATATGCAAGAGGAAAAGGACTTAAAACAATTGGCAATACTTTGGGAATCAAGACCAAACTCATTACTAATATCAAGGAAGTCATTAGTTCCCATAAAAGATTTTATGCATTCATAATCATAGTTTATACCTGACTTTCTTCCTTTGTCATTCTCCCAAGCTTCAGTGTTTTCTTGAATACAGTCTAGTAGATCCCATTTAGCTTATTCCTTCATACCTGTGAATGATCTAGCACAAGAAGCATCTAGTAAATCTTTATAATGAAGAGAAAGCCTAGCATAAAAGTTATTGAGAATAATATTATTAGGGAGTTCATGAATAGGAAATTCAAGCATTAGTAACTTCAATCTCCCCAAGCTTGATTTGTACTCTCTCCATCATCAGGCCAAAAGTTATATATTAGATTTCTATCCTTATGAATTTCACTGGGAGGATATAATTTAGAATAAAAGAGAGATGCCATTTCCTACCATTCCATGGATTGTCCATTCTTCAGCAGCTTATAGCATTGTTCAGCTCTCCCTTTCAAGGATATAGAGAGTAACTTCTTCTTCATCTTTTCAGTTGTGATACCTGCACACTTAAACAACCCGCATAATTCATGGATAAAAATCAAGTGATCACCAGGGTGGACAGTTCCATCCCCAAAATAATAATTATCCATAACACAATCAACAATACTTGTAGGTATCTTAAAAGGATCAATCTCAACAGATGGTGGTTCATCTACTACCCTAACAGTGGTAGTAGTTTTCCCAAACAGAAAACCAAGTGGGTTATCAATATTGAAAACAAAGTAACAAGCAGTAACAAAAAGCAATACTCATAGTAGAAGTTTCCTTTACCAGTTCCACTCTTCAATAGAGAATCACTCCCCGGCAACGACGCCAGAAAATAGTCTTGATGACCCACAAGTATAGGGGGTGTATCTCAGTACTTTCCATAAATAGGAGTGTCGATCCCAACAAGGAGCAGAAGGAGTTGACTAGTGGTATGGAGCAGGAAATCTCTGTAAATACTTAGCAAACAGATTTTTAGGGGTTTTCTGATAAAGTAACAAAACAAAGTGCAAGTAATAAAGACAACGAATAAATGCAGCAAGTGGCCCAATCCTTTCTTAGCAAAGGACAAGCCGATGGTAATACTTATAAGGACCAAACATTCTCGAGGACACATGGGAATTCTGTCAAGTGCTTTCGCTTCAAATAGCTAATTACTCTTCTTTGGTGTTGTAAGTGTTGTGTGGGTGAACCTGTGATAATGTACCGACCTTACTTGGAGTAATACATACTTGTGATTAAACCCCCTGCAAGCATCCACAACTACAAGAAAGTAATTAAGATATAAACCTAACCACAACCTTAAACTCTGAGATCCTACACTCCCTTGTGCAAAGGTGTCCTAACGGGGGTTCAGGTTTCTGTCACTCCGGCAACCCCACAATTAGCAGCCAAATACACAATGCATTCCCCTAGTCCCATAAACGGTGAAGTATCGTGTAGTCGACGTTCACATGACACCACTAGAAGAATAACACCACAACTTAAATACGAAACCATTGAATAATAACTCAACACAAATCCACTACTAACAACATGACTTCTCCCATGTCCTCAGGAACTAGACGAACTACTCATAAGAAATCATATGGATCAAGATCAAAGATTATATGGTGATGGATAACAATCTGAACATAAAAAATAATCCAATGGTTCCACTCACAAGAATCAACTACAATAATAATCAACACCGGGAAAGTTGCCCCTAAGAACTAAAGCAATATCCAACACAATTGTTACAGAGGGATGGAGTGATGATGATGGTGCTGGAGGATATGATGGTGTGGATGATGATGATCCCGATGAATCCTAGCATGACGATGGTGTTTATGGCGACGATCTCCCCTCTCCGGGAAGGAATTTCCCCGGCAGAAGTCTTTCCGCCGGAGAGATCTTTCTCTCTCGGTGTTTTCTGCCCCGCAGAGGAGGCGGAAATCTTTCTGTGGTCGCTCCCCTGGTATTAGGGTTCCGTTAGGAATATAGGCGAGAGGGCGGAGTTGGAAGCCGGCCAGGTGGGCCACACCCGCCCTAGGCACGACCTAGGGAGGACCCGCGCCTAGCGGGGGTGTGGGCCCCCTGTGGCCCAGCTACGCCTCCCTTTCTGGCTTCCTCCGTCTTCTGGGAAAATATAATTTTCCAATTTTTTTTGGTATTTTTCTGATCTTCGCGAAATTGCATCAAAACACCTCCTTTTCCATCAAAATCCAGACTCCGGCAGTCCATCCTCCAAGAATCATCCAACATGCAAAAATAGTGGAAAAGACATAAGTAATACCTCATAATAAGACATATATCAATGAATAGAGGCAAATTATGATATAGAATGGTGATGAAAATTGGACGTATCATTGCCATAATGCCACTTTGTAAGTTTTGTAATCGTTACTTTCTGGATGAGGTAATGATACTGGCCGGTTATGCTCACGGCTCACTGATCATCTGAACATGAAATGTATGCATAACGGGTATTCTTAGACCGTAAATACGGGGTGCCACAAACTTGGTATCAGAGCCATCCCGACTGTAGGAGACCTTAGTTAGCATGGACGTTAGACAGAACAACCCCTATTTTGGAAAACACCGGTTTTCGCAAACTATTTTCCCAAAAGTTTTTTTTGAAGGACTTCCTATCTCATCTTCTCTGACTTAAACAATTTGAAAATTGATTTCTCTATATCTCGTCTACTTCAAAGGTTTCGTTCTCAAAAACAAAGTCTGACTCAGAGACTATGAAGACGGAGATCCCGGAACAAAGAGACCCTAGGAAAAGCAAAACAAAGAAGCTACCAAAGACGAAAGACACTACAAGATCTCCCTACCAACGGAGTCGTCCATTGCCCTCAAATCCATCAAGTACGGCACCGACGACAACAAATGGCAAGATCAAAGTCAAGACCCCCGTAACGCCCGTACTCAGGAGTTGCATCCCTGAAATAGGATTCCCTATATGGCATGTAGTCCCCTCCTTAGTACTTATGGTATGCCTTGTTTGCTTCTCATGTGCGTGTATGATGCTTGGAGTGTGTTACTTGTCTTCCTTGGATCATCCGATACTAAAGCTTCGACCACCTTTGTTGGCATATCCTGACGCCAATCCTCGTATACCCATAGCCAGAAACCTCTCCTCAGCAGGATGGCCACATAAGAAAGCCTCGACAAGCTCAAGTAAAGCTCTAAGGTGGAAAGACTGCGTCTTCCCACTAAACTCCAATAAACCGTCCCACCCTCTATTACGAGATTCATTAGAGGGAATCGAAACCCTACCTGCGCCTACTACTACCTACATATCTTGATGAATCCGCATCTTTATACCTACCATCACGTCTAAAACCAAAACCATGCAGATGGCTCCCTCCCGCTCAGAAAGTATCATCGTCGGAGAAAGCTTTTGGCCCTTTGAAAAGCAACTGCATGATCTACTGAAGATCATCCATCATCCCCCGCCCAGGATCGACGGGACAGAGCTTCCTTGCAGCAATTCAAGCATAGCTCAGTGGGTCATCAAGGCCACCATTCCAGCGCGTGAGATCGACCCCGAGCTCATCATCTTCACCTTCATTGACCACAACTGGGTAGATGGAGTCGTGCGAGAAATACAACATATCATGGCACGCCTCTGCAAGATCCATGAAGAGGAGCTAAAAGATACCCCTTACCACCTGTTCGGGATGCGCGACAAGGATGGACTTCCCACCGAATCCTTCCTCACCTTCTGCATTGGAAATCATCTAGAGAATACGGAATATCTCCTGCAACGCCATCAAGAAGATCTCGACAAGACCCGTCGTCAGAACATCCTCATGCGTATCGATCTTGCCATACTTCGTACCCGGGAGAAGAGTCTACAAGCCGCCAACGCCCGTCTGGAAAGGAGAGTGGCCGCACTAGCCTCTTCAACTTCTGAAGCTATTAACTATGAGACTGAAAATGAAGAGCTGTACTTCTATGAGTATCAACCCATATTCCGATCAACCCCACAAGACGACCCACCTATCGAAGCAAACCTCGAAGTGGGAACGACCCTCACCCTCACCGCGGAAGAGCTGAATATTCCCCACACCCACGAGGAGTTGCAGTAACCGGAGTCAATGCAACAACTCAAGAAGGGCACAAACCCGTTTTGTAACACCCTAAGTACCCCCGCCACCGACCGACACGAACCTGCTAAATTTCTGGATGTTATGCAAGTGTGATGTCCTTCTTTGCATGTTTTACCCACGATGTTGCATCAGACAAAACCTGGAACGACCCCATTCCAAAGGACCTCATTTCCTAGACCGCCAAACTTCAATGGCATCCTCCAACCCATCGAACCCCTAACTAGCTCAGAACTAACTACCTGGAAGCTAGTAGACACCCTTCTGGTAGACCTTCTAACTCCTGAAGCGGTTCCCACAATGTCGACAGAAGATAATCACTCCGGATGAGAGGTGTAGTGACATCCCCCAGCATTAGCATACGACTCCAACCAAGAAAGTCGGCGACTCCACCAAAAACCCCTGGTGTCGCTCTAAGGGAAAAGACTGCGTCTTTCCCACCCAAAACCTAATAGATCCCTAGAGCCGAACACTAGTATGCGCTCAGTGATGACCACCCCTCCAAATCCGAATCATCGACCCAGCAAGAAGGACGACAATCTGCATTTCTCCAGAACCAGAAGGTACTTCAGGAAATCCCTCCACCCCAAGGACGACCGTCCAACCAATATCCCGGTGTATCAAGACCTTGAAGATAGAAAAGCTGACTACCGTGGAAAAGGAATAAATAAGGGTGTGTTTGGTAGCCTGGGTCACCTCAGAATCACTATCTCTATGGAGCCAAGCTGAGTTTAACATGTTGAGTAGAGATTTTAGCATGTGTTTGGTAGCTTGTATGCGTTGAGAAATGCTAAGTCCATCCATTGTTTGGTGGATTGTATGTGTTGAGAAATGCTGAGGATATCTATAATTTACATAAAAACCTCTCAACACATAAATAAAAGGCATACGGATCCCTATACTCTTAAATAAAATACAATCAGGTCCCTGTATACCCAAATAGAAAGCAATTTGGTCCTTATGAAAAGCAATCCGGTCCCTGCCGGCGAGCACGCAGACGCTGGCTGCCAGGAGCTCACCGGGAGGGCGTCCGCCGCCAGGAGCTCGCCAGGAGGGTGCCCGCCAACAGGAGCGTGCGTGCTGGCCGCCGCCAGGAGCTCGCGTGCAGGCCGCCGCTAGAAGCTCGCATGGTTGCCTCCAGGAGCCGCCAAGAGCCGCGTCGTTGCCGCCAGGAGCTCGTGTGGTTGCTGACGGCGTCTCCGGCGTGGTTGCTGACGGCGTCTCTGGCGTGGTTGCTGACGGTGTCTTCGGCTGTGGGCGGCGGCTGGTGCTTCGGGAGGAAGAGAGGGGCACGGGAAAGAGAGAGGAGAATGGGGAGGAAGCGAGTGCGGGGGCGGGGGTCTGGGGGTGGGAGGGCCCACCCGGTTGCGCTCTCACGGGGCGAACACAGCCGGGCTAAGGTGAGAAGCTCGATTTGAGCTTCTCTCCTCGGCCTAGCTGAGACGCGTTTTTGGGGCAAGGTGAGCATAGCCCGATGGATTGACCCGGGCTAACAAACAGCCAATTTGCTCTCAATTCTCGGCTGGGATGGGAATCTCACGAGTAGACCGGGCTACCAAACACACCCTAAGGCTCAACTTGGCATCCCCCTTCAATAAGAAAGAAACTCGTCGACGCTAAACCTACCTAGACTTGTCCTAAGGGTAAAAGACCGCGTCTTTTCCACTCACTTAATCTAAACACCCAAACTGAAAGCCGCTCAGCTCCGAACCGTAGCTGACCATGCCTGTTTATTGGAAGACCTGTTAAACTCTCATAATTTCCACAGCTAAAATTGTTAAGCGGATGTTATCACCCAACCCTACTCCTCCCTAATCTCGGGACGAGATTATTTTATGGGGGAAAGGTCTGTAACATCCCAATTTCAGCAACCCTGATTTAGTGTCCAAAAGGCAAAAATCAGGGGAAACAAAAACTTTTTCTGGTGAAGTGTGCAATGATTGCTTACTTGTTTGCTTGTGTTCATACATCTGATTGTGTACTTCCCATCTCAACACTAGTTTACAAAAAGCTATTTTACAAAAGAGATGTCTTGGATCCACCTTATATTATCAAATGTTCTGGCATTTCAAAAACCTGAGCCAAGATTATTTTGACACAACAAATACCTTACTAGTTTCTATTAAAAAAAACTATGGAGACCTATATATTATCTCCTTATGTTTTCTAGACAGAACTCCCGGCTACCCTTACCCCTAGGTTTTCCAAAATGTTTATTAAAACCTTTTCATTTCAATCTTGGTAGAGATACCAAGATGGTCCTTATCTTACTTCAAAGCACAACCTGTTTCAAAATACCCATCCTTCCCCAAGCTAGGCTTGATGGTAACCCTAGTGGTAGTTGGATAAGTGATAAGGTGAATTGCCTTGATCTACTGATTGCCTTGTTTTCTTAGGAACTATAGTAAGATAATCTAGTAGCTCATCCCTAGGACCCAATCTAGGGTTGTGATCATCAATCCTAGACCAAACATCCAAATCTGGATCTAGCCTAAGCCACCAAAATGATCATCTCATCTTTTAATCACATCAATCCAGGGATAATCCCTCTTGATGGTTTCCAAATTAGTGAAGAACCAATCCAAGCATGGATCCCCTCTGTTCAATATATACCTCAACATCAACCACTTTATGGGAAGGATAAACCTTGCCACTCTCTCAAATTGTTTCCCACTTATAATCTAGTCTAAAACTCTAAATCTGCCAAAGTGGCTGTCTGGATTTCTTATCTAGATTCAATATTTGGAGCTCTACCTTTTCCAACCTATGTGCATTCTTGAGAATGTACTTGAAACATATTGTAATACATCTTTAGTACTACTAAAGCCCACTCTTTCCTTGTCTAATACATTATGGTTCCCACTCTTCCATGATGGTTTTGTAGTCAATATAGTAATCTTTTCTGCAAATCTTATCATCTTGCCTACTTTGGTAGAAGCTCACATCTATATGCTACCTCCACTTGACCAAATATTTGCATGATTATGATATAAAAATCATGGCCTAAAAATCCCCACCTCACTTGTTTATGTTGGATCTCTGTGCTTCTTAAACCCACATGGTTTAGGAGGCTTCATGATGTATCTGTATGGCAGCCTTATTTTCAACAAAGTTTCCCAGCTCTTCTAGACCACCTCAAATGCAACCAAGCCCAAATCTTGCTTCCTTGATAATATATATAACTTGGTCTAGCTATCCATATCTCCCTTGTACCAAGGTGAGGTCTGAACTCACAAATACAAGCCTGTTTAAGTGGCACAAAAAGAACCAAACCCTAGATCCTCCCAAATCTAGTTTCCATCCTTTTTACCACATTTCTTCAAAACCCAAGGTTGACCATGATGCCTACATCAAGTTTACATCACCTAACTTGAATATAATCATTTTACAAATAATTCCCCTAATTATTTGGAGCCTAAAACTAATTAAATTCTTTTTCTGACAAAATCTTCCAAACCTTGTCTTCAAAGGCAAGTTTGTTTTTATCCAAATCACTTGACCAAATCAAGGCACATATGATGCCTATATATGATCTCCCATCCGTCCAACTCAAAAATAAATATTTTTGAGATTCCTTATTATTTATTTTTGCCCTTTTTCTTAAATGGCACAAGAAATAATTCCTTAAAAATACTTTTCCACCTCAATAAATTCAAATAAAATTATCCAATGTGTAATATGGTATTTAGGACCATATAACATCAAAAACCAATCCTGGCTAATGTAAAAATATCACCTTAGCTTCCATAATCTACTTCTGCACTTTTTGAATAAGTGCATTTAAATGGGGTTATAATCATTAGAAAAATCCCACATAAATCTCGAAGAGGTGTTTTGACCTACCATATCAACCAGTACTCACTCCCCACCTTGTCCAATGAAAATATTTCAACTTTCATCATAGGCCTCCATTTGAGCAACTTTTGCAAATCAATCAAACTTTGTTTTAAACCAGCTCCAAACCTCATCAACTCTTGTCAAGGTTTTCACCACAGCAAACCAAACCCTCTCTGGTCGTCTGTACTATAGCACTACAGCACCAACCCTCCCCTTGCGCCTTGATCTTTTGGAGAAAGAGAGAGGGATATACAAATCTTGTGAAGAAAAGACAACAACAGCCACACCACCCCTTCCTCCATTCAGCACTCGACCACAGGGCCCCACCACCACCCATGCACCACCCCTCTTGCCCAATCTCTGGCCACCTCCCTCCGCAAATCTCCCCATGGACATGGTCCATCAAACACCACCCCCTCCTTGGTTTAAAAGCAAGAAGCCACCCAAGGGCCTCCCTCCTCCTCTCATTTGCATCGTAGCCCTCCCACACACCTTCCCCAACGCCTCGCTCTTCCTCTCCTGCCCTGGTTTGCCCGAGAGAAAAGGGAAAGGAGAGCCTCGGCCATGGCAAGAAACCGAGCCTCGAGCTTCCCTCTCCACTCTTTCCCCTCTACATGTCACCCTGCACGAACCCCCTTGCTCCCTGCATCTTATCATATCCTTTTCTTGGTCTTGCAGCAACCCTAGGTGCCACCCTAACGACCTCCCGAGCGTGCACCGGCGGGCGACCTCGCGCGAGATTCCTACCGGCGTCGAACTGCCCCATGCCGCCCCTCTCCGGACTCGTCGTCGACCATCGCTTCTCCCCCGCCATCCCTCCATCACCGGGGAGGTCCCCTGGCAGGCCACCGTGCTGCCCTGAAGCCGCTAGGATTTCCTTCCTCGTCATCCAGACGCGAGGTGGACGACGACCCCTGGGCTGTCAGATCTGCCCAGATCCAACGGCCGTCGCCCCTCCATTCCTCTTCGCGCACGGGCAACCAGGCTGGGCCGCGTCTGCTCCCCGCGGCCCACTGGGGTAAATATGCGGCCTGCGCGCATCCCCTACCCTCTTTCTTTTCTTTAAATTAATTTCCATATCTGGTATTAGAACTTTGGTTTAAATCCAAATAAAAATGCAAAATCACTTAAAATGTCTAGATCCTATTTTTCCTGGGTCCCTATATGTCTTTACTAACATGTAGACTTGGTGCTGGACCAAAATATTGTATAAATAAATCTTGGAAATTGAAATAGCCACATGTGTCCCTTTCACTAATAAAATCCTCCAGGGAGTTCCGCGGCTCCAAATTGAGTAAATCCAATTGTTATTGAAATTAATGACTATACCTTGCATGTCCCACCGGCCCCACCAAAAATGGCTTCCTAGTTTGCATCTAGTAAAAATAACAAATTAAGGACTTTTCTACCTTTTGAAAATTCCCTAGTCAAAACAAACAAGGTTTTGACCTAATTCCAACTCACATTGGACACACATAACTATATCCTTCAAATACCAGTAGATCATAATTATTTGAACCTCTCTTGAATTTTGGTGATTTAAACTGTTATGTGTATAGTTTACTCACCAATAAATTCATAACAGTAGCTCTGTAACTCCAAAAAGGGTGATTCCAATTTCTACAGAAAGGTATTATCATTAGCTAACATGTGTCCTTGTAATCCCATCAAAAGATTCTGTAGATTAAAAATGATGAAAACGACAAATCCCAGCCAGTACTGCCTTCGGGAATTTCTTAAGGGGATTCTGGTAATTTTTTTGAGGTGATTCCAACAACTCTTGAATCTTTCAAATAAATACTACCTAACCACCCAAGGAAATAAATTTTGGAGCTCCATATTATGTCTGGTGAATTATTTCCTAAAACTAGATTTTTATCCACTATAAAAATCATTATAAATCAATGGAAATTGATAAAATGGTGAAACCACTTTTGTTGGATTCATTTTATCAATACCTATCTGATGGTATCATTTTTATACAATGGTATCATATAGATAAAGCCCTTGTTCAAAAACCCTCTCTTAGGTAGTTCCTAGACTTTAAATCCAAAAGTATCCCTTTTTCCTATGCCTCCAAATCTTCTCCCAATCCAATCAAATCATACCTCCAACACCCTACTGAGGCATATCATGTGATTATGTTGATTGTTATATGTATTGATGCTGGTATGAAATGTATTGATGGTGGTGTTGTTTTTTTGCATGTATGCTCGATAGCGGCGATAGTTGCGATTGTGAGATGCCAAGAAGAAGGAAGCATCGGATTATTCTTATTATTGTTATTATTGGTATTATAGTATTATAAAGAAGTCAAGGGACATATCGCTGGTCACAGTCAAGCCACCATTCCTAAACTCCTATATTGACCTATTCCTTTTGCTAATTATTTTATATCTCGTTTATGAAATTCACTATTAAATGCATGGTTTGTTTCAATTAAAAAGGCATGAGTAACTTGGCTCCTCCAAGTTATGGATGGGTGTCCATTAGGACACCTACACTATCGACACTTACCTTTACCCTTTAGATCAGGGCTAAGATGCTTAGCATCTTCCCTCTTGGAAACTACGGTTTTCTTTCAACAATAAAACTATTTTGTGTTTTACCCTACTACAAAGTTTTCAAAATAAAACCCTTGGAAAGAGGCAGCATTTGCGAGTGGAGGTTTTACTAACGAAGATATGAGGAGGATAAAGAGAAACTCGAGAAAGAGAAAGAGAAGGAATGGGTACTCGAGTCTTTTACTGGAACAATTTATTAGTGCAACCACATTACCCTGGGTGGGACTCAGGGCTAACTCATAGTTTGTCCTCCTTAGTATGGGCTACGCCATAACGCGTAGAAAGGGGTTCAAGTCGCTCGAAGCTGGTTCCTTTCCACTTAGGGGGTCATCATACCCGGAAAGGTTCTATTGACTCCCTCGAGGTCGGCTGCAACTATTGATCTCCCGCGGACGGTACCAGGTTAAGGTAGTATGGGTGGCATGGATAAGGAAGTCGGGAAGGGAGATTCGGACTTGGGAAGTCAAGTACTCATCCCGGGGGAACTAAGAAACCATAGGGAAAGTACCTATACTAGGGACAGCAAATGAAAAGTTAGGTTTGATTATCCGAACCCCCGTCTACGGTGTGTAATGGGCCGTGGTTGTATCCCGGTGGATGTATTGAATCTTGTGGGTAAAGTGCACAAACTCTGTAGAGTCTAATCTATTCGAATTGCCGTGTCCACGGTCAAGGACGGTCGGAAAGGTGATTCCTAGGAGTACCCTGGGGATTTGTTTGAGATGTATAAAAAGGATGTGACTTGTTCACGAGGAAAGATGAGAACGATATTGGTTTTGACCAGAGATGGTCGAAGATGTTTTAAAAAGGGTTTTTACTATAAAGTTGTTTTCAATGTTTTTAACAAGGATATGGGGATATTCGGACTTTATAAAAGGAGGCATATTTTCCAAAATCTCTTTTTAACAAAGATATAGATACGCCATTGTTAGACTTTTTTATAAACAACTATAGTGTAGAGCTATCTCGCCACATCCAAACATGCATTATCTAGTTACCTTGTCTCGGTGGTTTGCGAGTACATTCAAAGTACTCACCGGCATTGTCCCTGGCCATTTACTTGGCCAGATTATAGATGTTAAGAAGTGACGAAGGTGCTGACATCTATGCGAGCTATATGCCGTCTTCCCAGTTAGTTGCCTATGGGTTAATGCATGACGTGGGCTCTGCGCTTGAAGACTTCCGCTACTTGTGTTGTAATTGCCATAATGGCCACTTTGTAACTTTTGTAATCGTTACTTTCTGGTTGAGCTAATGATACTGGTCGGTTATGCTCACGGCTCACTGATCATGGGAACGTGAAATGTATGCATAACGGGTATTCTCGGACCGTAAATCCATGGTGCCACAGAATAGATGATTATTTAGAAAAAGTTATGTAGATGATCATGGTGCCAAGAGTTTGGCTTGGTTGAATTTTAGGTGATCTAGGAGTGGAGGCAAACTTTGTTGAAAATAAGGGTGACATAGAAGATAGGTCATGATGCTTCATAAACCATGTGGGTTTAAGAAGCACAAGGATCCAATGGAAACAAGTGAAGATTGTATTGATATACCATGGTTAGTAGGTCATAACTATGCAGAGAGTTGGTCAAGGGGAGTTAGCATATGGTTGTGAGCTTCTGCCAAAGTAGGCAAGATGATAAGATTTGCAGAAAAGATTATTATCTTGACTACAAAACCATCATGGATGAGTGGGTCTAAGAAATGATTGGCCAAGTTCAAGAGTGGTATTTGGTAGTAATAATGATGTAATACAAGATGGTTCAAGTACATTTTCAATAATGCACACATTTTGGAGTAGGTGATGTTCCAAAGATTGAATCTAGCCAAACATTCCAGACTTAGCCAAATTTGGCAGATTAGTGTAACTGGGACTAGCATGAAAGAGGGAAGGATACACGGGTTCATTCTTATAATAAAGGGGATGATATTGAAGGGTAGATTGTGTGGAGTGGTTTCATGCTTGTATTAGGTCCTTGATGAGTTGGATGCTAATATAAAGGATTAGCTTAGGATTGATCTGGTGATATAGATTAGGATCACTTGAGTTACTTAGGATAGATGTAGCTTAGGATGTTTGGTTCAAGATTTGGGGATCTCAACCTTGATCTAGTCCTAAGGGATGAGCTACTAGGTTAGCTCACTCTAGATCCTAAGCACTCAAGGCAATCAGTAGATCAAGGCAACTCATCAAACAAACTTATCCAACTACTACTACTAAGGTTACCATCAAGACTAGCTTGAGGTAAGCATGGGTGTTTTGAAGAGGTTGTGGTTTGAAGTAAGATAAGGACCTATTCGTGTTTCTAGAAAGATTGAAATGAAAAGGTTTTAAGAAAGGTGTTTGGAAAACCTAGGAAGAAGAGTAGTTGAATTGCTCTGTCTAAAAACATAAGGAGATTATATGTAGTTCTCCATAGTTTTTGTAAATAGAGACTAGTGAAATAGTTTGTTGTATCAAAGTTATATTGGCTCAAGTTTGAAATGCCAAAACATTTGAGAATATAAAAGATGACCCAAGATGTCTCTTTTGTAAAATAGTTTTTGTCAACTAGGTTGAGGTAGGGGGTATATTATCTGATACACAAGCAGTTGCATAAGCACAAGCAAACAATCAATAAACATTTCAACCCTTAACAAGAAAAAGTTTTTGTTCCCCTGATTTTTGCCTTTTGACAACAAATCAGGGTTGCTAAAATTTGGATGTTACAAACCTTTCCCCCTTAAAATAATCTCGTCCCGATATTTGGGAGGAGTAGGGTTAGGTAAGAACATCGGCCTAGGAATTTGCAGCAGTGAAATTATTTAGATGATAAAGGGGGTTACAACAAACTGTCTTGGTTGGCTACTGCTTGGAGCCAAGTTGCTACGTTTCAGTATTTTAGGTTAAGCTAGTGGAAAAGACGCAGTCTTTTCCCCTTAGGATGATTCTATGTCGGTTGTGCGTGGCTTGGTCCTCTCTTCTGGAAGCAAAATGATGAGTTGAGCCTTCTTCAAACCTATATCGCATGAGTTATCTCTTTGGCCCTCTGGGTCTTGAAACGCCGGGAGTGTTGGCTGGACGGTCGACCTTGTGATGGAGAACTTTCCCAGAGTATCTTCTGATTCTGGAGGAGTGTCGATTATTGTCCTCTCATGGGGTCCACGCTCTTGGTTTAAGGGGAGGGTCATCTCTTAGCGACGACTAGGGGTCGACTCTCTCGGGGTTATTCTGGTTTTGCGGGAAAGACACAATCTTTCCCCCTTAGAGCGAGACTACAGGGACACCTCGCACAGAGAACCAATCCCTGTAACTTAGCGTATTGCCCTTATAGTGAATTATAGCAGGATTAGGGTACCTCCACCATCGTGGGACCTAAACCAGGGTAAGCTATGTTACCTCATACCCGTCAACTTACCGCCTTCCCCCACATCTCTAAACACACACTGTGAGGACCCCTCCATGGCGTACTCGTCAACAATACCATGACAGCAACAGTTAGAAACCACCATTACCAGGTCATAATTCAAGAGAAAATTAGTATATGCTTGCACCACGAGATAAATACAAACCTCCCGGGAATGTCCATCCACCATGATGAAGCATGTGTGGGAATTGCCCTAGGGCCTAGAGCGTGCTTAATTATCGCACCTCCTTTGCAAAATCGTTGGTTTTTCGGAGCCGGTAAATGGAAACTCTGGATTTCTTCATGGAACCCTGAAATATCTAGTTAGAGAAGTTGCTTAGATGCCGAGAGGGATCTAGGTGCAAGGTTTGGGTTCAATCCATGCAGTAGATCCATGTTCTAGGAAGTGAGGGGGAGGGCTAGGGTTGAAAGTCATGTTAACTCCTACTCGATAGCCATCTCGGGGTGCACTGTGTGCTAAAAGTCCCGGTTTGTTTTGTTTATGTTTTTATGATGGTAGTGGGTGACATACAAGGGCTGCTCGAGCTAGTTTCGTGTTTTCTTATTTTTTTATGAATTTCCTTTTGCCGTGTTCGGGAGGTGGGCAGAATTGGAAAACCCGCCGGCGTGCGCAGGCACGTGAGGGCCAATGCAATCCTAAACCTAGGCACGTACCCATCCTAGGTACCCCATGAGGCACCCCAAAACATTTTTTCCTGAAAATTGAGATTGTTTTATAGGGTACCTACAGTTAGAAACCACCATTACTGGGTCGTAACTCAGGAAAAAACAGTATATGCTTGCACCACGAGATAAATACCAACCTCCCGGGAATTGCCATCCATCATGATGTAGCATGCGGGTAAATTGCCTCGGAGCCTAGGGCATGCTCAATTCTTGTACCTCCTTTGTAAAATCACCATTTTTTCGAAGCCGGTAAATGAAAACTCTGGATTTCTTCATGGAACCCTAGTATCTCTAGTTGGAGAAGTTTATTGGAATGCCGAGTGGGAGCTAGGTGGCGGGTTTGGGCTCAATCCACAAAGTGGATCCATGTTTTGGGTTGATGGGGATATGCCTACCGGGGTATACCCAGCAGGACGTTTCCGACTGACCCAGGAACTAGCGAGTGGGCCTGCAAGACGGCGACTGGATCAAGGCCCGGTGTGGATCCAAGCGACTGGAAGCTGAAGGCCCAGGCGAGTAGATAGGCCCAGTCGGATTAGGTTAAACGAGTACCGAAGCCTTAACTGATTCGGTTGAGATATGTAAACCCTAGGGGAGGTGAGTCTATATAAACCTCCCTACAGGGCGTGTAGAGACACGTTTCTTCATACACCCAAGCGACTCGCCGCCTAGCCGCCGAGCTCGCCCCATTGTACCACCATCATAATACAATCTAGTAGGAGTAGGTATTTACCCTCCGGGGGGCCGAACCTGGGTAAAACCGTGTGTCTCCGCCCTCATCTCGCTCTGCAGATGGCTGGCCGCCCTTGCCCCTCATTCTACTACTCGCTGCCGATTGCAGCATCTGCCGTGACCATTCCCACAATAGTGGCGCCCACCGTGGGGCCTGGCCGGTCTGGCCGGTGTTCTGCGGCGAGATCCAATCTGCCCATCAATGAGACGGTCGCCACCGGCCGCATGATAGCGATCGGCGAGATGCTCCAGATCTTGCCGAACAGCTACGTCCCGGCGGCGCGACCCGTCACGCACAGCATGATCTTGTCGATCGGCACGATCAGCCTCTTCATCGGCCTCACCGACGTCATCACCTCGGAGGACTCGGCTCGCATCCGTGAGTCGCCGCCACGCGACCGGCTCTCCGAGAGCCAGGTCCGCACGATCCATCGCCTCGCCTCCAAGTACAATTCGGCCCACAGCGACGTGGCCGAAAACTCCGCGGCCGCGAAAGACGCGGCCCTCAACGACGACGCCGACTCGGCGACCCCGGCGTCACTCGCCGGATCCATCACCGCGGCTTCACCCGCGGGCTCCATCACCGAGGTCTCCAACATGGGAGACTTCGAGGATCCCTCCATCCTTGGGATCTTCGACTTCGACTCCGGATCAGAAAATTCCGCCGATCTCCGCGACGGGACCAGTCGCCATGCCGCGACCTACATGGCGACCGGCACCGATCCGCCGGAGGACCCCTTCTCCACCCCGATCCCTCCTAACGCCACGGCAACGGAGGTCGAGGAACTCCGCCTGAAGCTGGCGGAGGCAGTCCGCAAGGAGCAAGCCGAGCGCGAAAAATTTCGCCTCGAGCAGGTGACGGCGCAGGAGCTGTCGCTACCACCAGCAGCGAATCAGGTCGCGCCTGAACCCCACAGTCCAGGGGCGCGCCCTGAACTTCGACGAAGAGAACGACCCGGCCCGCATGGCCGAGCGCGTGATCTGTGAGAACGCGCCGCCAGGAGGAAGCGCCCGGCCCCCACCAGGGTCGACGGCGAATGGCGCCCCACCTCCACCCAACCGCACACCTCCCAGGGACCAACCGCGGATAGTGGTCTCCTCACGGGAGCGAGACGCGAATGTCCTACCACTGTTCTCCACCCCGATGGACAACCTCGTGGCAGGTCGAGCAGCGGGCGACAACATCACGGCCACCGGCGACGGCGCCTTACAGATCCAGTACGTGAGGGTCCTGCTCGCAAAGGCGGTCGAGCAGCAAAACGCAGGCGCCGACTCGCAGGGCCGGGTGTACTCGCGTTCTTCGGGCAGCAGAGCGGCCTCAAGCGGCCGCCCATTGGCGGCAAACACCCTCAACTGCCCGCTACCAGAGCCACTGCAGCTCCAAAATCGACCCGCGAACGCGGCACTCTCCACCAACTACCCCAGGCCAGCGACCAACTTCGTCGCCGCCAACGGTCAGCCCTTCGACGCCCGTACCCACATCATTAACAACCAAAGCTGGCGCGCACGCCAGCCCGACGACCTGCGGCACACCCTAACCAATCGCCGCGACGGCGAGCCAATGGGGTCGCTAAGTCGACTCGGGCCCAGGTGCTTCGGACCGATGAACCGAGGCGAAAAATACCCGGCGAACTTCAAGGCGCCGAAGGAAATAGAGAAGTACGACCCTTCGTACGACCCCTCCGTGTGGTTTGATACATACCTCATGGCGATGGGGATCGCTGGCCACACCGACCTGCTAGCCGCCCGTTACCTCCCCCTGATGATGGAGGGAACGTGCAGGCAGTGGATCAACACCCTTCCCCAGGATAGCATTGACTCCTGGGAAGAGATGCGAGATGCCTTTGTCAGGCACTTCGAGTGCTCCTACACGCGCGCCACCACCATCGAGGACCTGGAGCGATGCGTCCAGGAACCCCGCGAGTCGACCCGCAACTGGGTCCAGCGGTGGAAAGAACTATGGTACAACACGGTCGGCATCCACATGGACACCACGATCCATTGCTTCAAGACCTCGTGCCGCTACGAGCCCTTGGTCGCCAAGCTCAAGCGACATTCTCGCACGCTCGACAACATACCGGACCTCCTCGAGATCGCCAAACGTTACGCGGAGGAAGATCCAAACCAGGAAACCGACGACGAGTCGGGAGGCCAACGCCGCACGAGCGGCAATGACAACGGACGATGGTTCGACCTACGCTACAGCAACACTCGCCTCACCGGCAAGCGCCGCAGTGACGGGCGAGTCGACTTCGTCGCCAGCGCCGGGCACGCGCAGCGCGAGCGCAAGAGCTTCTGCCGCGACGGAGGGCAACGCGGCGATGGAGGCAATTACAAGGCGAAACCAAGGTTCGACCCCGCGGCCCTCCTTAACCAACCTTGTGCGTTTCACAGCAGGGAAGGGAAGCCCGCTACACACACGACCGCCGACTGCCACACTCTCAGGGAGATTGAGAAGGCACGACGAGCGCGGGAGGACCCCGACAACAACCCGCCAAACGGCGGAAAATTCGGCAATGTGGCCGGCTCGCTCCATACCTTCAGAGGCTTCAACACTAAGCGCGAGAAGAAGGTCATCGCCCGCGCCGTCGCTGTCAACGCGGTGGCCCAGGTGGACGTTCCTCAGTTCCTCAACTGGTCGGAGCAGCCCATCACCTGGAGCCGCCAGGACCACTCGCCACGCATCGAGTACCCAGGCCGAGTCGCCCTGGTGGTCAAGCCTAAGGTGGGCGACTACTGGCTTCCCAAGACATTGATGGACGGCGGCAGCTCCATCAACATCATGTACCTGGACACCTTCAGGCGACTGCGACTCCCGCAGTCGATGGTCGAGACGACATATACCACGTTCCACGGCATCGTCCCCGGTCGGAAGGCGTACCCGATCGGCAAGGTCACGCTGCCCGTCACCTTCGGCACACCAGCAAACTTCCGCACCGAGCGGATCGTCTTCGAGCTGCTACCCTTCGACAGCCCCTACCACTGCGTCCTGGGGCGCCAGGCGTTCGCCAAGTTCATGGCAGCGCCCCACTACGCGTACAACGCGATGAATCTCCCCGGGCCGTGCGGCGTCATCACCATCAACGGCGACCCCGACATGGCCGCCGAGTGCGAGGCCAAAGGAGCCAAACTCGCCGACGCCGTCATCGCGGCAGAAACCAACCACGCCGACGAGCTCGCCAAGTACGCGAGCGGGGTCAACAACGATGACCCCACCATACTCAAGAATCCCAACTCGGAGGGCGCAAACACCTTAGCCTTCGAGGCAATGACGCACACCCGCACCGTCGAGCTGGTCCCAGGCGACTCCAGCCAGAAAGTGACGATCGGGACGGGCATGAGCCTAGCCTAGGAAGGCGTGATCATCGAGTTCCTCCATGAGAACAGGGACATCTTCGCATGGAAGCACTCTGACATGCCTGGTGTCCCTAGGGAGCTCGCTGAGCACAAACTAAACGCCGAACCCAAAGTGCGACCCGTCAAGCAGTCGCTGCGGCCCTTCAATGAAGAACGCCGCCGAGCTATCGCCAAGGAGGTGCAGCGTCTACTCGCTGCAGGCTTCATCCGGCCAATTAAATACTCCAAGTGGCTGGCAAACCCAGTCTTGGTCGAGAAGAAGAACGGGACCTGGAGGATGTGTATCGACTACACAAACTTGAACAGCGCCTGCCTGAAGGAGCAGTTCGTCCTCCCGCGGATTGACCAAATAATCGACTCCACCGCGGGCTCGGAGTCGCTGTGTTTCCTCGACGCCTACTCTGGGTACAACCAGATCAAAATGGCTATCGAGGACGAGGACAAGACGACGTTCATCACGCCATTCGGAGCCTTCTGCTACACCGCCATGACCTTCGGCCTCAAGAACGCCTGGGCAACCTACCAGCGGTGCATGCAGGAGTGCCTTGCGAGCCGAATTGGCCGCAACATCCACGTCTACATCGACGACGTGGTCGTAAAGTCCGCTCGCCAGGGCGATCTACTCGCCGACCTGGCGAAAACGTTCGCCAACCTGCGGAAATACAAGATAAAGCTCAACCCAGGCAAATGCACCTTCGGTGTACCAGCATGACAATTACTGGGGTACGTCGTCTCCAAGCGCGGGATCAAGGCGAACCCCACCAAGATCGACATGATCGCTCGACTCGGCAAACCCGAGTGCCTGCACGACGTCCAGAAGTTGGCCGGGCAAGTAGCGGCTCTCAGTCGCTTCATCCCCCGCCTGGGCGAAAAGGCGATACCACCTGATGCGCAAGAACCCCACCTTCCAGTGGGACAAGGAGGCGGACGACACGCTCCGCGACCTCAAGAAGGTGCTACTCGCCGCACCTGCCGACAAAGAACCCATGCTGGTCTACGTCGCAGCTTCCGAGCGCGTCGTCAGCGCCGTCATGGTCGTCGAACGGCCAGAGGAAGGAAAGGAGCGCCCGGTGCAGCGACCGGTGTACTACATCAGCGAAGTCCTCACCGAGTCACGCCAGCGGTACCCGCAGTACCAGAAACTGGTATACGCGGTCTTTAGAGCACATCGGCGCCTACCGCACTACTTCCAGGAGCACCCGATCATGGTTGTCTCCTCAGCACCGTTGCAGGACATCATCCGCAACCGCGAGGCGACCGGGCGAGTCGCCAAGTGGGCCGTCGAAATCGGCGTCCACAACATCAAGTACGAGCCACGAAAAGCGATCAAGTCGCAGGCTCTAGCGGACTTCATTGCCGATTGGGAAGAGGCCCAGCAGCCAGAAAAGCTGCCATACCTCCACTACTAGAGCCTCCACTTCGATGGCTCCAAGAATGCGGACGGCGCAGGAGCAGGGATCGTGCTGACTTCACCAAAGGGCGACAAGATCCGCTACGTCCTCTGCCTCGACTTCACCCCCTGCACCAACAACATGGCCGAGTACGAGGCACTACTCCACGGCATGCGAGCTGCCAAGGAGATGAACGTTAACCGCCTACGCTGCTACGGAGACTCCGACCTCGTCGCTGGGCAAGTCGCTGGTACTTGCGACGCCGTCTCTCCCACCATGGCGGCATACCGCCAAGCAGTAGACAAGCTGGGGGGACATTTCGCAGGGTACTCCGTCGAGTGGATTGACAGGCGCAAGAACGAGGAGGCTGACTCACTCTCTCGCATCGGGTCGGCTCGACTCGCACCACCCGCCGGCGTCTTCCTCGACACGATCACCAAGCCTTCAGTCTCTCCCCCAAGGGAGATCGACATCGGAGTCCCGCTGCAACCAGAGGCAGCCCTGGCCGCACTCGTCGCCGAGCCAGACGACTGGACCAAGCCGTACGTCGCCTACCTGGAGGATGGCACCTTGCCGGCAGACGAGACAGACGCCCGGATGATTGCACGCCGATGCAAATCCTTCACCATCATCGACGGCGAGCTCCACAAGCGCAGCGTGACCGGCGTGTTCCAACGCTGTGTCCAACCCGCCGAAGGACGCAAAATCCTCAACGACATCCACTCCGGCAACTGCGGCCACCACGCCGGCGCCCGCTCTCTGGTCGCCAAGGCTATGCGGCATGGCTTCTACTGGCCCACCGCACACGTCGACGCCGTCGACATTGTCCAGCGGTGTGCCGGGTGCCAGAAGTACGCCAACCAGACGCACGTGCCGAGCTCAGCGCTCAAGACAATCCCCATCACCTGGCCATTCGCCGTGTGGGGTATGGACATGGTAGGCCCCTTCAAAAAGGCCCCCTCTGGCTACACCCACCTCCTGGTCGCGGTCGATAAATTCACAAAGTGGGTGGAGGCCAAACCAGTCCGGAAATGCGACGGGAAGACCGCCACTAAATTCCTACGCGAGCTCATATATCTCTACGGGTTCCCAAACAGCATCATCACGGACAATGGCACCAACTTCGCCAAAGGAGACATGGCCGAGTTCTGCGAGGAACACCACATCCGGCTCGACCTCGCGTCAGTCGCCCACCCGAAATCCAACGGCCAGGCGGAACGGGCCAACCAGAGCATCCTCCACGGCCTAAAGCCGCGGCTCCAAGTACCACTCGAGCGCACCGCCGGATGCTGGGTCGAGGAGCTACCCTCCGTCATCTGGGGCATCCGCACCTCGGTCAACAGGTCGACAGGTTTCACCCCCTTCTTCATGGTGTACGGCGTCGAGGCAGTAATGCCAACCGACCTCGAGCACGACTCGCCAAGGGTCGTCCACTACACGGAGGCTGCGAACGAACTCGCCCGTCAGGATGGAGTCTATCAACTCGACGAGGCACGTGACCTCGCTCGATCACGCACCGCCATCTACCAGCAAGGACTCCGCCGCTACCACAGCCGGCGGGTGAAAACTCGCACCTTCCAAGAAGGCGACCTGGTGCTGCGCCTCATCCAGGACAAGAAGGGCATGCACAAGCTTTCCCCTCCGTGGGAGGGACCATTCGCCATCGGACGAGTACTCGGCAACGACGCCTACTACCTCATCGACGTCCGCGGGGACGGCAAACTCGACATCAAGCGACCGTGGAATGTAAACCTCCTACGGAAGTTCTACTCCTAGAACCCCACATATGTACCCTCCAGTCGCTATGAAAAAAAAGAATTGGTTACCACAAATTGCGCCTACTCTCCGTGTCTTGTGCCACTCGCACTCGTAATAACAGCGTCAAGCTAACTGCAGAAGTCAACCTTTGGTACAGCGATCGGCACGGCCAAGTAGTGCGTTACAAGGGCACTGGGTCACCTCAGGTCTTGCAACGTCCACGAAAAACGCCTACACGGAGCCCCATTGGAGTCGCCTAGCCCGACTGGCTCTACGAGCCAAGACAACTGCCTTCGCTTCTCACAGCGACCATGATCCTCCACATCCTCGACACAGTGACTCGAACAGCCAAGTACCACGCTCGGGGACTGATGACCAGTTCAGCACGAGCGGCTAGGGAAAATGCCAAGTATGAGAGCATGCCCAGGACTCGCCAGGTGACTGACCTGACGGGTCAGGCAGGAGTGATGCGCTCACCCTAACGCGCCAAGTCCTCACCCACCCTCGAGTCGCGCCTAGAACAGCCAAGTACCACGCTCGGGGACTCGGCCACCCGACCTCGTTCGCGCAAGGGAAAACGGTGAAGTACAGAGCACTCATGGGAGTCGCCTTGCGACTGGCTCTCCGAGCTCGGGCGAGTCGACCCCAATAAACAAAACATTCAAAACAGCAAACACATAACAAACGAGGTAAACCCCATAAAAAAGGGCGGACGCGCTCGGGGACTCGTTCAAACCTCAATCAGGAACACACGACAATTCACAAAACAACACGATATTCCATTAATAGCCTGTCGCAAGCGTTACAAAATACAAAGTATGCCCAATGGCAGCACTGTTACTAACGCCCCAGGGCACAATATTCTACTTTGCAGGCTTCGATGACGACTCGCCACCACCCTTGCGATTGCGAATGAAGGGAGTGTACGGGTTCGACGGGTACGTCGTCAGCCCACCCGCCATCGCCGCACGGAAGGGTTGCTCGATCTTGAAGTCCCGGTGCTGCGGCTCGGGGTCGTTGGGCGCGACGACCGTCTCTTGATAAGGAAGGAGGTCGCCCATCGCCCAAACGCGCTCGGAGTATACCGCGGCGCGGTCCATCAGCTTCAGCACCTCGGAGATCTCCACCGAGTCGGTCGACGACGGGTAGCCACTCGTCACATCGTCCAGATCAAAGTCCTCCGGGAAGTGAGCGAGCCCAAGGCTAAGCGCCGTCGCCGCTCCGCGTCGGAACGCCGATCGCGTCATGAATTCGACGACCGACGTCGCCTTCTCCAAGTATCGCAACACCTTGACGAGGTCGCTGGGAATCACCTCCGTGGGTGAAATTTCCTGGAGATACGCCCGTATGCACGTCGCCGACAACGCGGCTGAGTCGACCAGCGTGGCCACACATTGCCATGCGTCGGAGACCTTACGCTCCTCAGCGGCGGCTGTAACGGCAGCCTTGGCTCGCCCATCCGCCGAATTTGCCTCCTCCTTCGCCTCCTTCAGCTCGCGCTCAAGGTCGGCGATCCGCTTCTCGGCCGAGCTCAGCGCAGTCTGAGCTTCCGCCAACTCACTCGCTGGGACAAGGCCCTGGTGGACCTCCTCCGCCTTCGCAGCAGTCGCTTGGAGTGCCTTGTTCACCTCTTGGACGACGGCAAGTTCTTCCTCCGCACGACGCTTCGCAGCAAGCCGGTCAGCTGACTCGCGCTGCAAACCCTGAACACAAGCCAAACAGTCAGCAACATCGAAAATCCTAAGTGCCCACCCACTAAAATTCAGCGAGTGCGCACTCGGGGACTGGAAATCGAAAATCCTAAGTGCCCATCCGCTGAAATTCAGCGAGTGCGCACTTGGGGACTGGCAATCAAAAATCCTAAGTGCCCACCCGCTGAAATTCAGCGAGTGCACACTCGGGGACTGGCAATCGAAAATCCTAAATGCCCACCCGCTGAAATTCAGCGAGTGTGCACTCGGGGACTGGCAACCGAAAATCCTAAGTGCCCACCCGCTGAAAGTCAGCGAGCGCGCACTCGGGGACTGGACGCGAGAATTAAAAACAAGACATTAAAAGAATCAGACCACTGCAACACAACGGCCTGATCCTCGGGGACTGGACATACCTGGATGGCCACGCCCAACATGCCATGAAGCTGCATTGCATCCACGGAGGTAAGAAGGGCCGGAGTGTGCCCGCGCCGCTGCTCGACCTCCGTCTCGGCGACTCCGGGTGCGCGGCTCGACGGTGTGGTACCACTCACTGTGGCCGCTCTAGCCATGAAGCGCGGGAAGGTCGCGATGGACGCGCCGGCACCAGAAGAGGCTGGCTCGGCCTCCCCTCGCGAAGGTGCACCCTCCTTCATTGCCGAGGCCGTCACCGCCGCAGGATCACTCGTGGCCACTGTCGTGTCGTCAGACACCGTGACGACCTCGTCGTTCTTGGCCTTCTTGGCACCATCTGTGGGGGCAGCGACCTTGTCAGCCTTTCTCCTCCGAGAGGGGTCCACCTCCGCGACGACTGGCGACACCTTGGCCATAGACGGGTGGCCTATCTTCTTAGCTCCGGTCCTACAAATTGATTGCGTGAGAAAAATAATCCGAGTACAATGAAAGACAAAGGTAGGTGAGCAAAACTCACTTGGCGACTGGAATGAAGCGTAGCCCCGTGCGGATGCCGGCCGGCTTCTCCAGTTCGGAGCCCAGTCGGTGACTGAGGCCCATCTCCAGGATGTCGCGTGCCCAAGACACGGACGGTTTCTTCGTTGTCGAGGCTGCGGCTGGAGCTTCCGAAACATTTTCGGCAGGAGCATCCTTGGGCAGCGAAGCTACCGCGACCGGAGCGGCCCCCGACCCAGAGACTGGGGCGAACGGCGGAGGCATCGAGGCCAGAGGCACCTCGTTCAGGACGGCGGTGACATCTAGCGCCGTCGCCATCTGTGGAGCTTCACCCCTAGCCAGGCTGGTGGCGTCGGAGCTGCTTGGCGAATGAGGCGGAGACGCCTGTTTCGCTGGCTTTGCCTTCTTCTTTGGAGGGGCCTTCACCTCCTCCTCCTTCTTCTTCTTCTTCGATGGAGTGGCCTCGCGACGCGAGGTGTGCTCAGGGAGCTCGTTGTCGTCATCGTCATGACGCTCGAGGCTTTTGCTCGCTTCGAGCTCACGCTGCCGCTGTCCGCGTGTTTTCCGGACCAGCGGGGCGACCTCTTCCTCGGATTCGTCGTCGTCGCCGCTCCCGTCACTCTCGACGCCTCCCCTTGCTGGAGGCGATTCGCCCACCTCCTGGACGGACGAGCTCGAATTCTCGTCGTCCGCGGGAGGAAGCCACCCTTCCACCACTTGAAATAGCTACAATAAGCATAAACAACATTAGCATGACCGCGACTGCATTTAACTGTGACTGCGAATGACAGAAAGATGACTTACCGTTGGGGCTGGATGCTTCGCGGTGTAGGGGCGACCCCAGCCTTCACGTCGAGGTACGCCGCCTGGGTGATCTTCTTCAGCGCCAGGAGGTAATCCTCGAGTTGCCACTCGACGAGGCAGGACTTCGTCGAGTCCTCCCGGCCCGCGTACTCGTACATGTAGTGCTCGCGGCGGGCCAGGGGGACGAGTCGCCGCCCGAGCCAGAAGTTGTACAAATTGATGGGCTGGAGACCCCTCTTCTTTAGGCCGCGGATGGTCTGAAGCATTTCATCCACAACCATCCGCTGGTCTGTTGGAAGCTTGCCGACTTGGAGTCGGCGTGGTTCAGGCCGGTCGGCGGAGTATCTTGGGATCGCCACCTCGCCGTCCGGAGTCGCCTCGGTTACATAGAACCAAGACTTTTTCCATTCACTCGCCGCCTTGGCGGGTAGCATCAGATCAAAGAAGGAAGCCTTCGATTTCAGCTGAAAGGTCAGGCTGCCCGCAGCGAGCATTGGGCCGCCCGCTTCCTCGCGACTGATCCGCCCGTGGAATAGATCTTGCCACAGGGGGAAGTAGGGCCTGCAGCCCAGGTAGCACTCGCAGAACGCCACGAAAATGGCGAGCTGCTCGATGCTGTGCGGGCCCAGGTCCGACGGTTGGATCCCGTAGAAGGCGCAGAAGCGCCGGAAGAAAAGAGATGTTGGGAACCCCAGCCCCCGCTCTAGGTGGCTGGTGAAGCAGACGAACTCTCCCTCACGCGGGTCCGGGGTCACCTCTCCGGCCGCAGGGATGCGCCACCTGCTGGCGCGCAGGATCCCGGCCTCCTCGAAGGACGCCAGTTGCGCCCTCGTGCACTTGGACCTGCCCCATGGTTCGGTGGAGGGAGCCATTGGTGGAAGGGTTCGTGGGGGTCGGAAGATTTCTGCTCGGCTGGATCGCGATCCGGGGGAAAACGAAGGTGCGCACAATCGGAGGAAATGACAAGGAGGTGGTTCTCCGATCGCCTACCATTCCCTTTATATAGCTGTTGTTGCCCGCCAAATCAGGGAGCCGTTACTACGCGGTGATTACGCCAAAAGTTACCATTGGATTACCCCAACGGCTAGTTTGACTGCGTTTTGACGGTCCAACTTCAGCCACTCGGCTTGCCGACTCGATTGCTACAAACAGTGACTAAATATTTTGCCGATCCAATCGCCAAAGCTGCGACCAGAATGACTAGTTTCCTCCTTTATTCAGGAGCCCGCCACCGATTCGACTGGATGTCCGCGTTGAAAGCCGTATACTCCGACTGCCAGCAACCACCTGCGCCCAATCGACGACGGCCTCGGGGACTACTGATGGGGATATGCCTACCGGGGTATACCCAGCAGGACGTTTCCGACTAGCCCAGGAACTGGCGAGTGGGCCTGCAAGACGGCGACTGGATCAAGGCCCGGTGTGGATCCAAGCGACTGGAAGCTGAAGGCCCAGGCGAGTAGAGAGGCCCAGTCGGATTAGGTTAAACGAGTACCGAAGCCTTAACTGATTCGGTTGAGATATGTAAACCCTAGGGGAGGTGAGTCTATATAAACCTCCCTACAGGGCGTGTAGAGACACGTTCCATCATACACCCAAGCGACTCGCCGCCTAGCCGCCGAGCTCGCCCCATTGTACCACCATCATAATACAATCTAGCAGGAGTAGGTCTTTACCCTCCGGGGGCGAACCTGGGTAAAACCCTGTGTCTCCGCCCTCATCTCGCTCCGCAGATGGCTGGCCGCCCTTGCCCCTCGTTCTACTACTCGCTGCCGATTGCAGCATCTGCCGTGACCATTCCCACGACATGGGTAGTGAGGGGGAGGTCTAGGGTTGAAAGCCATGTTAACTCCTACTCGGTAGCCATCCTAGGGGTGAACCATTTGCCAATTCCCGGTTTCGTGTTTTCTTTATTTTTTATGAATTTTCTTTTGCCGGGGTTCGGGAGGTGGGCAGAATCGGCAAACTCGCCGACGTGCGCAGGCACGTGAGGGCCAGTGCAATCCTGAACGTAGGCACGTACCCAACCTAGGTACCCCATGGGGAACCCCAAAACATTCTTTCCCGAAAATTGAGGGTGTTTTCTAGGGTACCTACAGTTAGAAACCTCCATTACCGGTTCGTAAATCAGGAAAAAATAGTATATGCTTCCACCACGAGATAAATACCAACCTCCTGGGAATGGCCATCCACCATGATGTAGCATGCATGTAAATTGCCTCGAGGCCTAGGGCGCACTCAATTCTTGCACCACCATTTTGTAAAATCACAGGTTTTTTAGAGCCGATAAATGGAAACTCTAGATTTCTTCATGGAACCCTGAAATCTCTAGTTGGTGAAGTTTCTTAGAATACCGAGTGGGAGCTAGGTGTCGGGTTTGGGCTAAATCCACGCAGTGGATCCATTTTCTGGGCAATGAGGGGGAGGTCTAGGGTTGAAAGCCATGTTAACTCCTACTCGATAGCCATCCCGGGGTTGCACCATGTGCCAAAACGGCTTGTCTTGTTTATGATTTTATAATGATAGTGGGTAACATACAAGGGCTACTCGAGCTGGTTTCATGTTTTCTTAATTTTTTATGAATTTCCTTTTGCTGGGGTTCGGGAGGTGGGTAGAATCGGCAAACCCGCCGGCGTGCGTAGGCACACGAGGGCCAGTGCAATCCTGAACCTAGGCACATACCCAACCTAGGCACCCCATGGGTCACCCAAAACATTTTTTGCCAAGAATTTAGGGAGTTTTCTAGGGTACCTATAGTTAGAAACCTCCATTACCGAGTCGTAACTCAGGAAAAAATAGTATATACTTGCACCACGTATAAATACCAATCTCCCAAGAATGGCCATCCACCATGATGTAGCATGCGTGTAAATTTCCTCAGAGCCTAGGGCACGCTCAATTCTTGCACCTCCTTTGCAAAATCGCCGGTAAATGGAAACTGAAGATTTCTTCATGGAACACTGAAATCTCTAGTCGGAGAAGTTTCTTAGAATGCTGAGAGGGAGATATGTGCAGGGTTTGGTATCAATCCACACATTAGATCCATGTTCTGGGTAGTGAGGGGGAGGTCTAGGGTTGAAATCCATGTTAACTCCTATTCGATAGCCATCCCGGGGCTGCACCGTGTGCCAAAAGTCTTGGTTTGTCTTGTTTATGATTTTATGATGGTAGTGGGTGACATACAAGGGCTACTTGAGCAGGTTTCATGTTTTCTTGATTTTTTATGAATTCCCTTATTCCGGGGTTCGGGAGGTGGGTAGAATCAGCAAACCCGCCAGCATGCGCAGGCACGCGTGGGCCAGCGCAATCCTAAACCTAGGCATGTACCCAGCCTAGGTACCCCATGGCGCACCCCAAAACATTTTCCCAAAAATTGAGGGTCTTTTATAGGGTACATAAGGTTAGAAACTGCCATTTCCGGGTCGTCACTCAAGAAAAAAACAGTATATGCTTGCACCATGATATAAATACCAACCTCCCTGATGTAGCTGTTGGAGATATGCCCTAGAGGCAATAATAAAAGTATTTATTATTATATCTTTGTGTTTATGATAAATGTTTACATTCATGCTATCATTGTATTAACCGGAACATAATACTTGTGTGATTTGTAAACTAATTAGAGTCCCTACTAAAGCCTCTTTATAATACTAGCTTGTTGGTTTATAGATGATCATGGTTTCCTGATCATGAACATTGAGATGTTATTAACAACAAGATCATATCATTAAGAGAATGGTGTGATGGACATACTCCTATAGATAAGTGTAGCATAAAGATCAAGTCATTTCAATAGTTCATTTGCTATAAGCTTTCAAATACATAGTAACCTAATTCCTTTGACCATGATATCATGCTAATCACCATCACCGAATGGATGCTTTTATGACATCAAACACCACTTCGTAACTGGGTGTTTATTAAGGTGCCATTGAGTGTTCGGAAAGTATGTGTTGAGGCACATGGATCAAGAGTGGGATTTGTCCATCCATATGACGGGTAGATATACTATGGGCCCTCTCGGTGGAATGTCATCCAATTAGCTTGCAAGCATGTATCTGGCTCACAAGGTATCACATATCACAGGAACGAGTAAAGAGTACTTATCGGTAACGAGGTTGAACTAGGTATGTAGAGATACCGATGATCAGACCTCAGATAAGTAAAATATCGCGAGACAAAGGGAAATTGGTATCGTATGTAAATGGTTCATTAGATCACAAAGTAATCGTAGAAATATGTGGGATCCATGTGAATTTCCATATTCCTCTATTAGTTATTGATCGGAGAAGAGTCTCGGTCATGTCTGCATAATTCACGAACCGTAGGGAAACACACTTAAGGATTCGATGTTGTTTAGTAGATATGGAATGTTAGTAAGAAGACCGAATGTTGTTCAGAGTCTCGGATGGGATCCGGGATAGCATGAGGATATCCAGAATGGTCCGAAGAATAAGAATGGTCCGAAGAATAAAAAACTTCTCCGGGCAAATATTTGCATAGTGTACTCTATTTCCATACTTGAATCATGGGCCAAGGTTGAGTTTCTCCATAGGCTTGTTCAACTTGTTCTTCATCTTTTCTGGACAGTTGCTTGCATAGTGTCCTGGGTTCTTGCAGTTGAAACAATGTATGTCCTTGAGTTCTTTACGTGGATCTTGTGGACAAGTTGCTACATAGTGGCCTAACTCTTTGCAGTTGTTGCACCACACTTGGTCAATCTCTGTATTCTTCTTGTTCTCTGGGCATCCACTGGAGTAGTGTCCCATTTCCTTACATTTACGACATTGTGCAAGGCTCATGTCTTGCTTTTGTTTCTTAAGTTTCTTTAGTCCTTTGAATTGGGTTGTCTTGTTTGGAGGTATAAGTGGTCCTTTTCCTTTGGTAGACTTGGATCCTTCTTGTTTCCTTTGTTCTACCATGGAGTAGATAGGACATTGGTTAGGAGTATGATCACTTCCTTCACACAGGTAGCAAGTAGCTTGAGAGGTAGGGCATTGTCCAATAGGATGTTCTTCTTCACAATTGGGGCATTGTCCTTCATGCTTCTTGGAAGTATGATCCTTGTCTCCACAAATAATGCAAGCTGGGGCTCCATCTAGAATAACATTCTTGTCATCCTTTTTATCATACACTCCTTTGGGATAGTTTTCTTCCATGCTGATCATTTGATTAGTCACCTTGAGCATCAGTTGGGATTGTTCTTCCAAAAACTTTTGCAGTGTTGGATCTTTATCACTATTGTTGGCTATGAACTGAGCTATTAGTTGGTTTAACTGGTGTTGAGTTGCTATGAGCTCTTTCATGCTGTCAGCTTGGTTGGTGTTGGTGTCATCCACCTTGGAGTCTTTTGGAGTAGTCATCTGTTTGGGTTGAAGGGAGATTAAAATAAGCAAGATATTTCTAAGGAAATGTTTCTACTCACAACATCTCAATTCACACAAACAATGTGCATGCAATCACAAACCAAACATTTCACTCAAACAAGGTTCAAGCACATACTTAGTCAACAAAAATATTTTTGTTACACCACACAGGTTGGTGTGTTTTGACTTAACCATAATATGGTGGTCCATCTATGTGGTTCACTTGTGATCTTTCCATCCTTCTTGGTTGCTTCTTCTTACATGAGATCATGGCTTCCTTAGGAGAATTTCTTGGTCTCAAAACTTCAAGTGATGTAGGCTCTTTCTAACTTTTGCATTCCCTTAGTCTCTAAATCTTGAGCAAGATTTCCTTGTTTCACTTGTGGTCCTTAGTAGTTTCTAAGTTGGAAGTCCTTGGGGAATATGCTGAAGATGTCGAAGTCATTAGAGTTGAAGAAGTTGAAGTCATTAGAGTTGAAGAAGTTGAAGAAGTCCTTTGCACATGGTGTAGTCTTTGGCCATGGGTAGGTTTTTCCATCAAGTTGAAGTAGAAGAGGTGTAGAGTTAAAATCAAAATGGTTGAGGAAAGAGTTTACAAGTGTTTTTGTAAATAAGTTTTTGGATCAAAATATAACTCCTATTTTTCTAAGGGTTTTTGTCCAATCCTAGGCTTACAAATCCTACAGGCAACACAATGCTCTGATACCATCTGTAGAGGTCTCAACCTAATAAGGTAGATTCCTCCTGTGTTTACAATGCTAGTCCTTGGATCAATAGCTAGCATCCACAGTTAAGATGTAATATCAAGATACAAAGGTCATAATATAACTTTATAACCAGGAATAACATAATTTTATTACATCACACATAGCTCATTTGGCTATTACATTACATTGCAGCGGAATAATTATAGTCATGGGTCCTTCATCTTCAAAGTGCCACAGGCAGATGTTGGTTGCAGACTTTGTAATCCTAATCAATCAATCTTCACTAAATACAATCAAACCTGCAACATTACAAGTTACAGCCACAAGGGTCAATACATTTGAATTGTATTGGCAAGTTTCACTACTTTGTATATTATGAGTGGATCTTATCAATACATGCATATTTGGCTAAGTAGAGTTTAAGGCTTATTTGCATAAAGCAACATTTATCCTATCTTTTCAAAAATGGTTTTGGTCCTTTGTAAAATCTCTTGTCCAAGTTCCTTGAACTCCTTGGTAGAAACTCAAGTGTTCAAGTCCTTGTCAAAAATCTCTTGAGCTCCTTGGTAACCCCAAGTGCAACAAGTTTTATCAAAATCTCATGAGTTCCCTGGTAACCCCAAGTACATCATGCTCTTGAGCACCTTGGTAACCCCAAGTGCATCAAGCTTAACAAAATCTCTTTGAATTCCTTGGTACCCCCAAGTGCATCAAGTTTTTATATTAGAAGTTGGAATGTCGAGATCTCCCATGGTTCAAACTTTAGTTGCTCAGTATTGTCCATAACCGGGGACACGGCTAAGTACTTAGATTTTATTAACTTCTGTAGAAGGAGTACACTTTACCCACATGTCACAATCCCATCCTTTTGCCACCAGTGGCCTACTGGATTAGTGCTCACCAAGATGGAGTACTGGCAGATTGAGAATGTGACGAAGTCTTTCCAAAGGGTCCTCCCATACACCATTGCTAGCTTGCCTTCAGCACCCATGAAGCATTCCAGATCCCCATGTCCAGTTAACTGAAGACAGTGCATGGGTCTTCCCGAAGTAGTTGACTAAGCCAGAGCCATAATAGCATGTGGTTGCACACGAAAGCCACAATTGGAGAAACATGTTCAATCTCTAAGTTTCCTAGGTGGTTTTTATTTGGAGCACAACACAAAGTGATTTCCATAGACATGGTTCCTTTTGTTGCCACCTTCTCCAAAACTTAAAGTATCCTCCACCTAGGTGGTTCATTGAGTCCTTGTTTTATTATGTAAAATACAAGTCCTTTTCTCAACCTTTGTAAAATCTCAACATGTATCTCTTTTCAAAATATAGCATGGCTAAGCATGTAACAACTACCATATTTTCTCTAAGGAGTGTATAGGGAATCCTATTAGGATTTAGCATAGCATAAGTATAAATCATTTTCATGCATGTTTCAAAATCCACTAAGTATAATGAAAATAGTAGGACTTTTGTATGATAGTGTAACTTGCCTTTTTGGTAGGGAATGGTGGTTCTCTCCTTGATATTGCTAGTCTCACACTTTGCTAATTTCACTACAATCAAGCAAGCAAAACACCAATCAACTAGCATTCCAAATAATCAAACAAACACATTTCATACACACATAAAACTATGGGTTTTAAATCATGCATGCAAGCATGCAAGAGATGGTCCTAATTGCAACGGTGGTCTCCACTAGGTTTCTAAACTTTGTAAGTTCCAAATTGGTCATTTTACAAAGTGGCAAAGTCATTTGCCAAAGGGTTTTAGTCCATAAACCATTTTAAAATCCACTCTTCATTTTATGTGGTGAAAAATGTTTTTATCAAAGCAAAACTTTATGTTTCCACTAAATGTGTTGCTATTGCAAAACTTGGTGTTTTGGGTCAGTAGGTTTGGTCCAAAACACTTTCCCAAAGTTTTCTTTGCAGAAACATTTTCATAATAACAATCAAATAATTTTATTTGGCTAGAAAATGACTAAGTCAAATAATCCAACCTAAATTTTACCAAAACCATTTTTAACACCAACGGTTGGTTCCTAGGGTCAATGAGTTCACCACAAGCTAATTTGACAAGGTTTCAATCTTATAAACATTTTTGAATCATTTTTCTATTCCAAACAAGCATACAAAAGTTTCTGCAAATTCAAACAAGCTAACAGATACTATTTGCTAAACTAAGGGCATGGTTGGCTAGGGCTTGCTCTCCTGAATCCATTGATATAAAATTTGTAATTTTTGGACGTGTGGTTTGAAAGTTACAAGGGTTTGAAAATTACAAACAAATCTGTTTTCAATTTCTGTTTTTAAACAGACAGGTGACACGCGGCGCGTAGCTATTCGCGGGTACCGGTTCGGTGTGGATCACGCTGTAGACCGTAGGATCTAATCAAATCGTGCGATCCAGAACGCGTACCCCTTCGCGGTTTAAGTGACTCTATCGTGCCTGCCCGATCTAGATCGAATGGTTCCTACTGGCTTGCCAGAAGTTGGCGGCGCTAGGATAACGGCGAGCGGCAGAGCGGCCAGTTGGCAGCGGCGCTGGCGAGGCAGGAAGCGAAACAGGGAGAGAGTAAGCTCACCGAGATCGCGAGGACGAGGTGATGTTGGTCGTGTGGTCTTCGTGGCAAGGGGCGCACGGGGACGGGCGGGATTTCTCACCGGAGTTGGTTCTGGTGGCGGGTGGCTCTGGTCGAGGTTGAGGACGTCACTGGAGATCGCCCTAAGGCAAAACGAAGGCGCAGTCAGATGCGCAGGATCAAGACAATGCTATGTGCGTGATCGAGAAGTGAAGGGGCAGTCTGTTTCACCTGGTAAACATCGTCGGAGGCGGAACAGTCGGCGGCGCTGTCGGAGCTTGTCAAAGCCGACGCTCCGGGGCGCCCGCGGTTGAATGAAGGGCACGGGGAGAAGCGTCTGGGAGTGGGGAAGCTGCCAGCGTGCTCAAGGAGGCTCGGGGTGGTGTGGCTTGGCCAGAATCGGTCGGAGACGGTGGTCGGAGCTGGGAGTGTGTCGAGTCAAATTGGGGCAGCCTCGGGGAAGAGAGTGGTTGGCGACAGAGGGAAAGGGAGGGGAAGATGCAGGCGCTTAATATCGTGCAGTCACGGCGAGTTTAACGCGCGGCATTACTGTGAATTGAACGCGGCATTCAAAGGCAGCAACGGCAGCGAGGTTTGGGGGTGACAGGGTCGCGCGGGTGTGGACGATGAGCAGTAGAGGTGGGGTCCACCGGTCAGTGGGAAAAGGAATGAGAGTGAGGTCCACTGGTCAGTCTCTGTGCGGGTTTGTTACTGCGTGCGAATCGTTTTCTTTCGGGGAAAAAAAAACTGGGCTGGCTCTGGGCCTTAGTGGGCTGATGGGTTGGGTCTGGTTCAAATCCATTTTTTTTCTGTCTGCTGACTTTTTCTTTTTCTATTTCCCAATTCTGTTTTGTATTTCAAATAATCAAACAACATCCAAATCAATTCAAATAATCACTAAACCTTGCACTAAGAATTTGGTTCTGTTTAGTAGCATAAACCTAAATTCCAAATAAAATAATATTTTTAATAATAGGGTCCATTATTATTTAATTAAATAGATATACCAATTATTAAATCCATAGGTTTTGATTTAATTCAAAGCTCCTTTTGAGAACTAAATAATTTTAAACCATTCAGTAGGTTGTATTTGAAAATAAGGAATATTTGGAAAACTTGTTTAAAATAAAATATCATTTTACTTTAGGGTCCAATATTAATTAAATATAATAGACTTTCATTATTAAATCAAATAGGTTTAGTTTTATTTAAAATATTTATTCTGAAATCAAAAATAAAGCCAAAACATTTCAGTAGGTTTTATTTGTGAATATCAAATATTTGAGAAAACTTATTTTAAATAATTTAATAAGTTTTTGATGTTTTAATTAAAATGGTAAACCTTTTATTTAAATTTTGATATTAATTCCCTATTATTTTATCTAAATAAACCTTTGCTATTTTTATTCAAAACAAAATGTTTTAATTAAAAGCTTGGCCAAGGTTTTAATTTGGCTTTATAAAATAATCTTTGTTTATAAATCTACCTTTTCTTTTGGGAAATCACAACTCTTTATTTAAAGATTTAAAATTGTATTTTCAAAATATTTATTTTCCCTTATTAATTGTTTTTAACTTTTTAAATCCTTTTTAGGATTTTATTTAATCCAGATAGGTTGAAGTTCCATTTAAATTCAAAAAGTTTCTTTTGGCCTTGAAAATCAAACAAAATTTTATTTTATTCATTTATTTTTCACATTACGAGATTTGGAAAATCTTGGGATGTGACAATTTAACTATTAATTAGAACTCAATTTGTCATAAACTTAGTCTAAACTATTGCAAATATGTTGTAGATCAATGGCGACCGCTACCATCAATTTTAATGCGTTCCTAGTGAAAGAAAAGTTGAAAAACAATGGAAGCAACTTCACGGATTGATTCCGCAATTTGAGGATTGTCCTAAATACTGGTCAGTTGACCTATGTGCTGGATGCACCGCTGGGTGACCCACCTGCAGAATATGCTACTGATGAGGTGAAAAATGTTTACCGCACTCGAAAGAATCAGTACTCCATGGTTCAGTGTGCTATCTTATATGGATTGGAATCGGAGCTTCAAAAGAGGTTTGATAACTTTGACCCACATGATATTGTCCGTGAACTCAAAATGATATTTGAGGCTCACGCGGCAGTTGAGAGTTATGAAGCTTCTGAAAAGTTCTTTAACTGCAAGATGCAAGAGGGCAGCTCTGTTAGTGAGCATGTGCTTAAGATGTCTGGGCACGCTAATAAGATCTAGAGATTGGGCATAATAATTCCTAATGCATTGGGGATTCATCGTGTCCTCCAAGCACTGCCACCAAGTTACAAGAACTTTGTGATGAACTACAACATGCAGCGCATGGATAAGACGTTTCCTGAACTCTTCTCTATGTTGAAGTCTGCGGAACTGGAGATCAAGAAAGAGCACCAGGTGTTGATGGTCAATAAGACCACCAATTTCAAGAAGCAAGGCAAGTCTAAGAAAAAGGGAAACTTCAATAAGGGTGGTAAGAAAGCTACCGCGTCGGTGAAGAAGACCAAGGATAGGCCTAAGCCTGATACTGAGTTCTTTTACTGCAAGGGAGAAGGTCACTGGAAGCGGAATTGCCCCAAGTACTTGGCGGATCTGAAGAACAACAACATCAAGAAGAAAGGTATATCCGATATACATGTTATTGATGTGTATCTTACTAGTAGTCGTAGTAGTGCCTGGGTATTTGATACTGGTTCGAATGCTCATATTTGTAACTCGAAACAGGTGCTGCAGAATAGAAGGAAACTAGACAAGAACAAGGTGACGATGCACGTTGGAAATGGATCAAAGGTTGATGTGATCGCGGTCGGCACGCTACCTCTTCATCTACCATCGGGATTAGTTTTATACTTAAATAATTGTTATTTGGTGCCTGCATTGAGCATGAACATTATATCCGGATCATGTTTATTGCGATACGGTTACTTGTTTAAGTCCGAGAATAATGGTTGTTCGATTTATATGAGTAATATGTTTTATGCACATGCACCTTTGATAGATGGTCTATTCTTGTTGAGTATCGATTGTAGTAATACACATGTTAATAATATAGAAGCTAAATGTTTGAAATTAAGCGATAACTCAACATATACGTGGCACTGTCGTCTTGGTCATATTGGTGTGAAGCGTATGAAGAAACTCCATTCTGATGGACTTCTTGAATCACTTGATTTCGAATCACTTGAAAGATGCGAAGCATGTCTGATGGGTAAAATGACTAAGACTCTATTTTCTGGTATGATGGAGAGAGCTACGGACTTATTGGAAATCAAACATACCGATGTGTGTGGCCCGATGAGTGCAGCATCGTGCGGTGTTTATCGTTATGTTCTTACTTTCACGGATGACTTAAGTAGATGTGGGTATATCTATTTCATGAAACATAAGTCCAAAACTTTCGAGAAGTTTAAGGAATTTCAAAGTGAAGTAGAGAATAAACGTAACAAGAAGATTAAATTTCTATGATCTGATCATGGAGGTGAATATCTAAGTTATGAGTTTGGCAAGCATTTGAAGAAATGCGGAATACTTTCACAATTGACACCACCGGGAACACCACAACGTAATGGTGTGTTCGAACATGTAATCGAACTCTCTTAGATATGGTTCGTTCTATGATGTCACTTATAGATATACCTCTGTCGTTTTGGGGTTATGCATTAGAAACAGCTAGGGCACCATCTAAATCCATTGAAACGACACCGTATGAATTATGGTTTGAGAAGAAACCTAAATTGTCGGTCCCTAAAATGGGTTTGCGAAGCTTATGTAAAGAAGTTACAACCCGACAAGCTTGAACCCAAAGCGGAAAAATGCGTCTTTATAGGATACCCGAAAGAAACTATTGGGTATACCTTCTATCATAGATCCGAAGGCAAAATCTTCGTTGCCAAGAATGGATGCTTTCTAGAGAAGGAGTTTCTCTCGAAAGAAGTGACTGGAAGGAAAGTAGAACTCGACGAGGTTGTCGAACCTTGTCTTGGATTTGAGAGTAGCGCAACACCGGAAGAAGTTCCTGTGGCGCCTACACCAATAAGAGAGGAATCTAATGATGATGATCATGAAACTTCGGTCAAAGTTACTACGGAACCTCGCAGGTCGATGAGGACTCGTACCACTCCATATTGGTATGATCCCGTTATGAGTGTCATGTTGGTGGATAACACCGACGACCCTGCGACATATGAGGAAGCGATGATGATCTTGTTATGAGTGTCATGTTGGTGGACAACCCGACGACCCTGCGCAGCACCGGAGAAAACAGATGTTGATGGTAATGTAACCATCTATAAAGCTCAACTTGTCGCAAAAGGGTTTTGAAAAATTCAAGGAGTTGACTACGATGAGACTTCCTCACCGGTAGCGAAGCTAAAGTCTGTGAGGATTTTGTTAGCAATCGCTGCATATTATGATTATGAGATATGACAGATGGATGTCAAAACTGCGTTCCTCAATGTAGACATTGATGAAGAGTTGTATATGGTACAACCCAAAGGTTTTGTCGATGCTAACAAGGTGTGCAAACTTCAATGGTCCATTTATGGATTGAAGCAAGCATCCCGAAGTTGGAATCAACGTTTTGATAAGGTGATCAAAATTTTTGGTTTTACACAAACTTATGGAGAAGCTTGTATTTACAAGAAAGTGAGTGGGAGCTATGTAGCATTCCTAGTACTATATGTGGACGACATATTGTTGATTGGGAATGATGTAGACCTTCTTAAAAGTGTCAAAGATTATTTGAATAATAGTTTTTAATGAAGGATCTTAGTGAAGCTGCTTACCTATTAGGCATAAAGATTTATAGATATAGATCGAGACGGCTAACATCGCTTTCACAGAGATGATATTTGGACAAAGTTCTAAAGAGGTTTGGAATAGAAGATAGCAAGAAAGAGTTCTTGCCCATGTTTCCCAATACGACCTTGAGTAAAACTCAAAGTCCTGCTATGGAAGAAGATAGAGAGAATGAGTAAGACTCCCTATGCCTCAACCATAGGATCTATCATGTATGCCATGATATGTACGAGACCCAACATTGCATATGCTATTAGTTTAACTAGCAGATATCAAAGTGATCTCGGGGGGGATCATTGGACAGTGGTCAAAAACATCCTTAAGTACTTGAGAAGAACTAAGGATATGGTTCTTTCTTATGGAGGTGATGAACAACTCGTTGTAAATGGTTACACCGATGCTAGTTGGAACACCAATCCGGATGATTCTAAATCTCAATCTGGATATGTATTTACTTTGAATGGTGCAGTAGTGAGCTGGAGGAATGCAAAGCAAAACGTTGTGGTGAGATCTTCAACCGAATCGCAATACATAGCTGCTTCGGAGGCTTCACAAGAGGCGATATGGATGAAGGAGTTCATTACGGAGCTCGGTGTGGTTCCCAGTGAGCTGGACCCAATGTCTATCTATTGTGATAACATGGGCGCCATAGCCACACAAGGAGCTGAAGCATATCAAGCTACGTTTTCACGCTATTCGATACCATGTCCAAGATGGTGACATAAAGATTTGCAAATTACACATAGATCTGAGTGTGGTGGATCTGTTAACTAAACCTCTCCCGAGGGCAAAACATGACCAGCACCAAACTGCGATGGGTGTTCGGTATATTACCATGTAATCTAGATTAGTTGACTCTAGTGCAAGTGGGAGACTGTTGGATATATGTCCTAGAGGCAATAATAAAAGTAGTTATTATTATATCTTTCTATTTATGATAAATGTTTACATTAATGCTATAATTGTATTAACCGAAAACGTTAATACTTGTGTGATTTGTAAACTAATTAGAGTCCCTAGTAAAGCCTCTTTGTAATACTAGCTTGTTGGTTCCTATATGATCATGGTTTCCTGATCATGAACATTGAGATGTTATTAGCAAAAAGATCATATCAGTATGAGAATGGTGTGATGGACATACTCCTATAGATAAGCGTAGCATAAAGATCATGTCATTTCAATAGTTCATTTGATATACGCTTTCAAATACATAGTAACCTAATTACTTCGACCATGAGATCATGCTAATCACCATCACCAGATGGATGCTTTGATGACATCAAACACCACTTTGTAACTAGGTGGTTATAAAGGTGGCATTGAGTGTTCGGAAAGTATGTGTTGAGGCACATGGATCAAGAGTGTGATTTGTCCATCCATATGATGGGTAGATATACTATGTGCCCTCTTGGTGGAATATCATCCAATTAGCTTGCAAGCATGTGACTGGCTCACAAGGGATCACATATCATAGGAACGAGTAAAGAGTACTTATCAGCAACGAGGTTGAACTAGGTATGCAGAGATACCGACGTTCAGACCTCGGATAAGTAAAATATCGTGAGACAAAGGGAAATTGGTATCATCTGTAAATGGTTCATTCGATTGCAAAGTAATCGTAGAAATATGTGGGAGCCATATGAATTTCCAGATTCCTCTATTGGTTATTGATCAGAGAAGTGTCTCGGTCATGTCTACATAATTCACGAACCGTAGGGAGACACACTTAAGGATTCAATGTTGTTTAGTGGATATGGAAAGTAAGTAAGAAGACCGAATATTGTTCTGAGTCTCGGATGGGATCCGGGATATAACGAGGAGATCCGAAATGGTCTGGATAATAAGATTCATATAAGGAAAGTCCAATTTTGGAGTTCGGGAATGATTTCAGTGTTTTCACCAGAATGATCTAGAAGGGTCTAGAAGGTTCACTGATCCAGAAGGGGAAGGGTACATGAATGTTTCATGACTAAGTGTATTGATTGCATCATGTCCTAGGTCACTTGACTAGGCATTTAAAAGAAAGAAATCAAACTCCAAAATTGAAAGTCAAAAGGCAAGTTTGAATAGTCAAACTGGTATAATGGTTCCTGGTGGAGGGTGGAGAGGAAACCTCCTCTCCCTCCATCGCGCGTGCCAAGGAGAGGGAGTTGGGGGAGGATACGGCCTCCCCTCCCCTAGCTGCCCCTTCCTCTCATAAATAGAGGGGAGGGGGCTGCCACAAATACCTACACCACAACGACCCAACTCCACAAGCCGCCGCCGCCCTAGCCTCCGTCGGCCCACCTCCTTATCTTCGGCTTCTAAACCCTAGTCGTAGGGAAAACACTCTGCTCCACCTACCCGCTCCGGCTTAAGGCGAAGCCCTGCGGGATCTCCCCTCTAATCTCTGACACCACGTCGTCGTGCTGCCAGAATCGCGAGTAGAGAGCTACAACCTCTTCTGCCTGCTGGAACAAGGGAGAGGAAGGTCTTCATCGAGTACCGAACGTGTGATCGACTGCGGGAGCGCTGCCGAAACACGGCACCGGAAGGATCGTCTATGCGATCATGAGATCGGCAAGTTAATGACTACATCAATCACGAGAATCTGCTCTTGTTAACCGCTTTGGAATCTTGGAGGGTGAGTACACTATCGACTCGTTGCTACAATCTAGTAGATAGATCTTGGCTTGTGTGTGTTCATGCGGTAGAAATTTTTTGTTTTCCATGCTATGAACCCCTACAACGGTATCAGAGCTAGGTTTATATGTAGATCTGTTGCACGAGTAGAACACAATGGTCATTATGGGTGGTGGTGCTTTTATTATCAATTGCTTATTGTGTACTCCCTCCGTTTCAGGGCTTAAGGCGTCCTCGTTTTGCGTGTTTTTTCTTTGACCAAGAATTACTCTAACTACGTAAAGAGTTTTGGTATAAAACTAGTATGACTGAAAAGTATTTTTCAACCAATGGTACTAATTATGTACAATATAATTAAGATTTTGTTGCTCAATTCTTTTGGTCAAACTTTGCTTTGGAAAACTTGTGCGCCTTAAGCCTTGAAACAGAGGTAGTACTTTGCATCTTGCGGTATGGTGGGATGAAGCTGCCCGGGCTAACCTGACATGACATCATGAGACTTGCTCCACGCTCAACATGCAACTTGTATTGCATAAGTGGATTTGCGGTTATCTGTCTCTCCCATCATAGTAAAGATTTAATTTACAACAGGCATTTGATAGTTCAAGCATCAACGTTGTGGTTCTTGTACATAAGTTAGAACGGTACTTATTGAAAGCCCCAAACCATGTAAAATATGCAAATAAAATTAGAGGCGTCTAACTTTGTTTTGCAGGGGTGTGCTGTGATGTGATATGGCCATGATTGTGATTATATATGATGTATGCAATGATCCTTATTGTAAGTTGGCAACTGGCAGGAGCCTTATGGTTGTCTTTTAATTTCGTTAAGACCTGCGTGTCTATTATTCAAAGTATTTGTAATAGTTAATGCTGGTGGACGACAACCATGGAGCGGTGCCATTGACCTTGACGCCACGCCGGTGATGATGGAGACCATGTTCATGCTTGAAGATGGAGATCGGAAGCACAAGAATAAAGGCCATATCATATCACATATTTTGAATTGCATGTGATGTTAATCCTTTTATGCATCTTGTATTGCTTAGATCGTGACGGTAGCATTATAAGATGATCCCTCTCACAAAATATCAAGTTATAAAGTGTTCATCCTTAGTAGGCACCGTTGCCAAGACTCGTTGTTTCGAAGCACCACGTGATGATCAGGTGTGTTAGATTCTGCGAGTGTATATAACAGGAGCAATCCAGCTTTGCTTAGGCATAAGCTAAGTGTAACACCCCCGGTCACTCCAGACGGACGGCTGTCACTTCTGGCAGCTCAATAGGATCTGTAGACTAACCCCACAGACCAACACTAGTCTTTTCTGAGCACTTTGTCCTCACTCATGTGCACCCAGTACCCACTTCCCGGTCGGTCACCCATCCTTGAATTTCTCTAGGCCAAGCATGCTTAACCTTAGAGTTCTTTTCGAATGAGCTTCTGGAAGCACAAAGTGCTCAGAAAAGACTAGTGTTGGTCTGTGGGGTTAGTCTAGATATCCTTTTAAGATATCAGGAGTGACACCCCCCAGGACCAGTGGATGGGGTGTTACACATGATCACACGCTTCTCCTCGACGATGAGAAGGGACTCGGCTATCTTTGCGCCCTACATTGCGCATGCCATGGACTGCCTGAAGCAGCCGGACACGATGATCATGCCATTCGTCCCCGGCAACTTCATCTTGAGGTATGCGTAGTGGGTGACCGCCATGAACTTTGCGAGGGTGGGGCTCCCAAGAAAAGCATGGTAGGTGATGGCTAGATTCACCACCTCGAACCAGATCGGCTCGCTCCGGAAGTTTTCTTTCGAACCGAATATGACATCCAGCCCGATTTTGCCAAACGGGACACACGGAGGTCCAGGCGCAACACCATGGAACACTGTACTCGAGGGCTGCAGATTGTGCTCCCGGATGCCCAGATTCTCCATGGAGGGACGGTAGAGCAGGTTGAGGCTGCTCCCACCATCCACCAACACGCGCGAGAAGCGATAGGTGCGCTCGTTGGAGATTAGCAAGGGGTATAACACCACCGCATAGCCCCCGGGATGTGGGAGCAGCTCTGGTTGGTCTTCCCGGCTCCAAGTGATTGGAGTCTCAGACTAGTTCAGGTACTAGGGGACCGGAGGAACGCTAGCGTTCACCTCCGCCACATGCTGCTTCTGGCTGCGACTGTCAGCCGGCTCAGCCTCGAAGATGTGGTAGTTCTCATGTTGCTACGGGTAGGCCCCATTGTTGTTGTTCCCGGCTTCCCTAGCCGGTGATGGGGGTCTACCGGGAGGGGGTGGGGGGAGTGGGGGAAAGCCATCCTGCTCCTTGATTTTCCGATTCCAGCTGCACTGCCGAGTGGTGTGCATAGCTGGCTTGAAGGCGCCGCTATGGTACTTGCACGACCCATAAAAAATTTGTTCGAAGCTGAAGGGGTTCTTATGCCTCTTGTCGTTTCTAGACGGTGCCCCTTGCACCATGTTGACCTGCCTCTAGTGATACCGAGGACTTTGCTTCTTAGCCGGGTGCTTGCCCCGGTAGAGGTTGTCATTGCTGGGCCGTCTGGATGATCCGACATCCTTGCCCTGACAGCCTTGCCTCTCTCGAGCTGGCTCGACGAGGGTCGATTGTTCCTTCATGTTTACCTGGAGGGGTTTCTGTTATCGCCATATTTTGGCCAAAGGAGGAGTTGGGCCGTGATCAAGATGGGCTTAGAAGATACGTATATGCAACGTGTTGTTGAATCGGCCTCGTGTGTTGATTTGGGCTAAATTGCCCGTGTATCTTATATTGTAATAGATTCCGTTTAGATTTAGGTAAGAGATAGAGTTGTAGAGTTATTCCAAAGACAGAAAGTCTCCGGACTATAAATATGTACCTATGGTTATTGAGAAAAGGAGGACAATCACGTTCACAACAAACACAATCTCGGCGCATCGCCACCCCTTGTTTCTAGGGTTTTTCTCGGGTAAGTGCCATGCTGCCTAGATCGCATCTTGCGATCTAGGCAGTATCTACTTATGCGTTATCTGGTGTTACTCGTACTGAAGCCTTGTTGATGGCGAGTAACACTATTATCATAGATTTGTTTGGGTTAGCATCAGTACTTTTCGCTATGATTGTTTAGTTATGCTACCTCTAGCTATCTCGCCGCCGTTGCACCTTTTCCCGGGTGTAAGGGTGGCATCTTGCTTGATCTTTATTTAAGTCGATTTGGTCTGTTATAGTTGTGCCTTGTTCTCCAAGGTTTAGTTTGATATCCACATGATCAGGCCTTGCAAACGGGTTGAACGATCCAGTAGTATGTAAGATATGGTTTACCAATCCAAGAGGGGGTGTTCCGGGAATTGACGTTACGTTGGTTTTTAGGCCTTCTCTAGGATTAGTTTTCTATTATCTTTTGTATCTACCAGGCTCAATTACGTGTAGGATGTTCCAGTCATGTAGTGAAAACATTAAACTGTCGTAGATCGATTTAACTTGTATTGATGAAGCAAAACCCCATGTTATAATAGATCTAATGCAGAACCATGGGATAATCGGCTCTGGGAGCCGATTCACAGGGAAACCTGGGAGCCGGTCACGGCTCGAATTTTACGTATACTTGTTTACCATGCAGGAAACCAATCGAAGCAATCCTTCACCTTCCTGACCAGGTATAGGTCAGGTGGCACGCCCTCGAACCAAGCCAGGACGTGTGCCGGAGTTTTGCGGGCCGTTGCCCGAGGGACCAGGGCCCACCAGCAGTTCTGGGAGCCTCCCGGCTCTTCGTGTTGCCCGTCGCTGCTCGCCGGTGGGTTTTGGTAGGCAACACATTCTGGCACGCCCGGTGGGACACTTAAACAACGTCTACATCAACATCCGACGCTGTGATGGACAACCGACCGGTCACGTACGATGAGCTGCCTGAGGAGCACAAGGCGAAGTATGATGACGTCAAAGCTCTCTTCGAAGCCGATCTCATCGGCTCTTTTGAGAGGACTCGTAAGCATGGCATCAGGTGGAAAGGGTTCTCACCCGAGGGTGCTCTTGATGAGGTGGATCTGTCTGTTCCTTCAGAGGAGCGCACCAGAGCTCTGCGCCAGGAAGTCAACTACATGGTGGCTCATTCTCTTCACCGCCATTCTGAGAGCTTGGTAAACGCTTTCGAGCGGATCGTAGTTCGCGTAGTTCAGGAGATCATGAAACATCAGTACTCTCCGTCGGGGCCTACTCTGGGGACTCACCAGGGAGAAAGACCGCTCCAGGCCAGGCCACCGCTGCCATTCACACTTGCAGCTCCAGAGCCACCAGGGGCACCGGCGTACGTCGTCTACAAGGTCGGAGGCGACCCTGGCGATTGCCAATTCCTGTTTGAACCACCTAAGGAGATCCCACATGGATATGTGTGCACCTACGTGCCGGACTGCAACAGCTTGACGCGCACGAACCAGATCGCAACCGCAGGGATTGCTGGGGCAGGAGTTTCTGGAGCAGGGGCTTCGGGAGCAGGTGTTTCTGGAGCAGGAATCTCTGGGATGGACGCCGACAAACAGGCGTGGCTAGCCAAGTATGCCACTGGAACGAGTCATGAGAATCTAGCCCCTGCAGCCCAAACATCGGAACAAATCCGTACCATCTTGAGAGACCAGTTCGGCTTCGTGCCGAAGAGAAGGATAATCGGCTATTCAAAGCCGTATCCCAACGAGTTTGACCTGATCCCGCTGCCACCCAAGTATCGGCTCCCTGAGTTCTCGAGATTTAGCGGGTCAGAAGGGTCGAGTTCGATCGAGCACGTGAGCCGATACCTGGCACAGTTAGGCATGATATCAGCATCAGATCAGTTGCGCGTAAGGTTCTTTGCGCAATCTTTGACAGGACCAGCTTTTGGGTGGTACACTTCACTGCCACCTGATTCGATCCAGACCTGGAAGCAACTGGAAGAGCAGTTCCACATCCAGTACCATTCAGAAGCTACCGAGGCTGGCATTGCAGATCTAGCACAGGTGCGGCAAAAGCGAGGAGAAACGGTAGCCGAGTACATCCAACGCTTTAGGACTGTCAAGAACCGATGTTACTCAGCTCGGTTAACTGAGAAGGAAGCAGTCGAGCTAGCAGCGTTGGGTCTCGCAGCACCTATCAAAGATCTGGCTTTCCAAGTAGAGTACAACTCGTTGGCGCACATGGCCCAGAAGCTGACGATGTATGAGCAGCGCCACCCTGAGTTGTACTAGGACAAGTTCAAACGTCCGATAGGCCTGATCAATACAGAAGAAGAAGACCCCACGCAAGACTAGGAGGTGGCCGTGGCTGAATGGGCTCGGGGGCGGCAGATCCCGTATCCTGCAAATGGGTGAAACAGCAAGGGCCTGCAAAAGGGTTCGACTTCGATGTGAGCAAAGCTGAGCAAATATTCGATTTACTGCTGAAAGAAAAACAGCTGAAGTTACCTGAAGGCCACAAAATCCCTACGGCTCAAGAGATGAACGGAAGACCGTACTGCAAGTGGCATCACTCGTTCACCCACACCACCAATGACTGCAAAGAGCTATGTCGCCAGATCCAAACAGCGATAGAGCAGGGCCGTCTCATCCTGGGGAAATTCGCCATGAAAGTAGACACCAACCCGTTCCCCGGCGTCAACATGGTAGAACACAGCCACTCCACGAGGCGCCAGTTGGACTTCTCGTTCGATGTCAACATGGCAGGAACAGGGTACCACCATGGCACGTACAGGGAGGAAGGCGGTCGCTCTCACGGCAGAGTAAGAGAGGAGGCTGGTCCACGCGACCGGCCCAGCTACGACAGCAGGCAGTACTTAACTGAGGAACAAGTGAGAAGTGTGCGATATCAGAAACCACATTCCACGCATCTCCTTAACAAGTATGAGCGTCAGTATGACCAACGTCGCCGGCGCGACGGAGAAGATGAAGGATATGAGCACCTCGCTAGGGGACCGTCAAAAGAAAAAGAAGGCGCAGACAAGCATTGGGATTGTCCGTTCTTCAAGTATTGCTGGGACGCGGGAATGAGCCGATTGCCTACGATCGATAACTGCCCGGAATGCGGACAGCAGAAGGAGGACACGGAGCCAGTGTCAGTGTTTAAGCGCCTAGGGACTCTCCCACCTCAGAGCCGACGCAGGGAGTCGTCTCGAGCACAAGGTCTCAAGGAGCCAATGGATGACAAAGAGAAAGACAGGTATCACCGTCCAAGGTGGTGTCCCGACGGACTCAGACACACCCAAAAGCGTAGAGTGCAGCGGCTGCGTAACTTGGAGGAAGCCGAAGCGCAGTATCTCCACGCTCTAAAGAAAGCACGGCCCGATCTGGCCGTTAAAATTAGGCAGACCTTGAAAACGGAAGATCACCCGAAAAAGAAAGAGTGGCGCCCCAAACCGGTAAAAGCCGATGCAAAGACATCGGCTGGCACAAACATGGTATTCATACTTCCGTCAGAGTTCTGCGCGCCAAGAACCAACGAGCTACCAGTGGCACAGTTCGACTGCGGCCCACGGCCAGTTATCTTTGAGAAGCCACGTGAAAAGGGTTACAAACATCTGAAAGCCCTGTACCTACGAGGTTACATCAATGGGCAACCTGTCAGCAAGATGTTAGTGGACACCGGAGCGGCAGTCAACATAATGCCATACTCCATGCTACGGTGTTTGGGACGCTCCACTGCAGATCTGATCAAAACCAACGTCACTTTAAGCGACTTCAATGGCCAGACTTCAGAAACGCAAGGCGTACTGAACGTGGACCTGACCGTGGGCAGAAAAACCATCCCTACGTCATTCTTCGTCGTGGACAGCAAAAGCACCTACGCTATCTTGCTAGGGAGAGATTGGATCCATGCCAACTGCTGCATTCCATCCACGATGCACCAGTGCCTAATACAGTGGGATGGAGATGAGGTGGAGGTCATTCATGCAGACGATTCCGTCGAGGTCTCCATTGCTGGCATGAACGTCTGGGAAGCAGAAGACCAAGAGCCGATCTCTGGAATCAGTCTAGACGGCTGTGAACGCATTGAGGCTACAAAAAACGGGGTGAGGCTGGTCTTATCCACCGGCCTGACAGAGTAGCAAAGTCCACGACGGTACATGGTACGGCCGATCCCTGCGATCGGCCACAAAAAAAAAGCAGCAATCTTACGACGAGCAGATCATGCAGTCGTAGCAGGGAGATTCCCAGCCATTGTAAAACCATAAGGTGTAAACCGTCCTTGACTAATACAATCAAAAAGGGGGCCGATTCAGGCAATCGGCCCAAGTTATTTTTGTTAACCTCACCTACTGTTTGCCCTATGCTTAGCATCGATTTGACAGGTGACAGAAAGCTAGGGTATGGATTTACATCTGCTGATGAACTAGAAGAGATTGACATCGGTCCTGGGGATAAGCCAAGACCAACATTTATCAGCAAGAAGTTGGATCCAAATCTACGGGGTCCGATGATAGCTTTGTTGAAAGAATATCCAGATTGCTTTGCCTGGGATTATACAGAGATGCCCGGGCTAGACAGGAGCATCATCGAGCATCGACTCCCACTTAAAAAAGGTTTTCGGCCGTTCCAGCAGCGAGCACGACAGATGAAGGCCGAAATTTTGAAAGAAGTCAAGAAGGAGATCGAGAAAATGTTGGCAGACGATTTAATCAGGCCATGCAGGTATGCTGAGTGGATTTCTAGTATCGTACCTGTAGAGAAAAAGGATGGCCGCTGGCGTGTTGCCATAGATTTTCGGGATCTCAATAGAGCCACTCCGAAGGATGAATATCCGATGCCAGTAGCAGAGACGTTAATCAACGCAGCTGCTGGTCATAAAATTTTGAGCTTCATGGATGGCAATGCCGGTTACAACCAAATTTTTATGGCTCCGGAAGATATACACAAGACTGCATTCAGAGTCCCAGGTTCGGTGGGGTTGTTTGAATATGTAGTCATGACGTTTGGACTAAAGAATGCCGGCGCCACATACCAAAGAGCAATGAATTACATCTTCCATGATCTGATCGGCAAGCTGGTGGAAATTTATATCGACGACGTGGTGGTCAAGTCAACTTCAGTACAAGGACACTTGGATGACCTACGACACGTCCTGGACCGAACAAGGAGATTCGGGCTACGGATGAATCCAAAGAAGTGTGCCTTCGGTGTGACGGCCGGTCAGTTCTTGGGCTTCTTGGTCCATGAACGAGGAATCGAGATCGGCCTGAAAAGTCAGGAGGCAGTGCGAACAATGAAGCCACCTACCACGAAGAAAGAACTGCAGTCTCTCATCGGCAAGATCAACTTCGTCAGAAGATTCATGTCCAATCTGTCAGGAAGGATAGAGCCGTTCATGGGACTTGTAAAGATTAAATCTGATGAGGAGTTCAGCTGGGGGGCAGAACAACAACGAGCCTTCGACGAGATCAAAGAATATCTGACGAAGCCGCCAATATTGGTTCCACCCCAGCCGGATAGGCCATTCTACATTTACTTGTCAGTAGCGGACACGTCCATCGCCTCAGTGGTGGTGCAAGTTTATGACGGGCTGGAGCGAGTGGTATTTTACATCAGCAGAAGGATGCTGGATGCAGAGACAAGGTATTCTGAGATCGACAAGTTGTGCCTCTGCCTGTTTTTCACCTGCACCAAGCTGCGCCACATTTTGCTATCAGCAGAGATTGTCATCGTCTGCAAATCAGACGTTATAAAGCACATGCTGTCAGCTCCTATGTTGAAAGGCCGACTGGGCAAATGGATGTTTGCATTATCGGAGTTTGACATCCGGTATCAACCCGCGAAAGCAGTTAAGGGGCAGGCATTGGCCGACCTTATCGCTGAAAGGATCATCACCAATATAGTAGCACTGTCTATACGAGCGTGGGCTATGTTCTTCGACGGATCGGTTTGTGACGATGGGTGCGGCATCGGCATGCTACTCGTGTCACCCCGGGGGGCAACATTTTCCTTCTCTATCAGGTTATCAGCCCCTCGCACCAACAACGTCACTGAGTATGAGGCGATACGCAAGGGAATGGAGTTGCTCATCGAAGCTGGAGCGGAAGCAGTGGAAATTTTTGGAGACTCCAAGCTGGTGATTTCTCAAATCACGGAGGAATACAAGTGTGAGAGCGAGTCGCTCTTCCCATTATGGATGCAATGCCGTGAGCTGATGGCACAGTTCCGATACATAAACTTCACCTGGATCCCACGATCGCAGAATACCGAGGCCAATGATCTTGCACAAATGGCTTCAGGCTACAAGGACGTGGCAGAGGAAGCCGATGTGCAGGTGCAATTCCTGGACGCAGACGACTGGAGAGCCGATATCGGATAAGATACAAGGCCATGAAGTATGTGCTCATTGGGGACGACATGTTTTACAGGACTCTAGAGGGGTTATTGCTCAAATGTCTGGGGACAGCTGAGGCCAATCGGCTCCTACACGAGGTACACGAAGGCGCTTGTGGAACTCACCAATCGGCTCACAAGATGAAGTGGTTGATCAGGCGATCAGGGTTTTATTGGCCTACCATGCTCGAGGACTGTTTTAAGTACTACAAAGGGTGTCAAGCATGTCAGAGATTTGGAAAAATTCAGATGGTACCCGCGTCAGCAATGAACCCCATCATCAAGCCTTGGCCATTCCGAGGTTGGGGCATGGATATGATCGGCAAGATCAATCCTCCGTCAAGCAAAGGCCACATATGGATTTTGTCCATCACGGATTATTTCACCAAGTGGGTGGAAGCCGTCCCTATGAAGTCAGTAAGTTCAAAGGATGTCGTCGATTTTGTGAAAGAACACGTCATTCATAGGTTTGGGATTCCCCAGAATATCACGACCAATGGAGGTTCGGTCTTCACTTCTCACGAGTTCAGAGAGTTCTGTGAGGACACAGGGATCAAGCTGATGCGATCATCTCCGTACTATGCTCAAGCAAATGGGCAAGCTGAAGCGTCCAACCAGAGCCTTATCAAGCTGATCAAGAGGAAAATCGATGAGCACCCTAGGCGTTGGCACGAGGTTTTGTCAGAGGCTTTATGGGCTTACCGCATGTCATGTCATGGAGCGATAAAAACCTCGCTGTACCATCTAGTCTATGGACAAGAAGCCGTATTGCCTTGGGAAATTACGGCTGGATCGAGACGTGTCATTTTTCAGAACGATCTAACGACTGAAGAATATGCAGCCTTGATGAGTGACAGCGTTGAAGATTTGACTGAGCTTAGGCTGTGGTCGCTTGAGAAAATCAAAGAGAACAAGGCCAAAGTAGCTCGTGCATACAACAAGAAGGTGAGGCCTAAGGAGTTCCATGTTGGCGATCTGGTATGGGAAGCGGTGTTGCCATTAGGGACTAAGGATGCAGCATATGGTAAATGGTCTCCAAATTGGCACGGGCCAGACAGGGTAGATCAAGTTTTAAGAGGGAACGCGTACATGCTGGAGGAGCTGGATGGCGTGAAATTCCCAGTGGCTGTCAACGGTCAGCATCTCAAGAAATATTTCCCAAGCATGTGGGATGATGGACAGTGAGATATGGGAGCCGATACACGAATCGGCCAATAAAAAAATTTTATTATTATATATTTCCCAAGCACGTGGGATGATGGACAGTGAGATATGGGGGCCGATACATGAAATCGGCCAATAGAAGTATACAGCCGATGCACAGCCATCGACTTTAGAGGTTCAAAACTGTTACAAGCAGATGCCAGTTTACATAAACGAGCTACTGAAGAAATGCCTCGAAGGCTTGGAGGGCGTCAGCACGGACACGGTCCACCTCGGCGATCTCGGCTTTGTCATCTTCATCCTTGCCCGTCACTAACTGCTTGTTCAGGGCACGTATTTCTGCCAGATCGGTCTTCAGTTCGGCTTTGAGGCTCTCTGCTTCATCTTGGGAGCGGGCGATGGAGGCTTCCTTGTCACGAATGAGTTGTTTTGTCACCCGGACCTTTTCTTCAAGATCTTCCAGCTCCTTTTTCAAAGATGCGAGCTCGGTGGTACTGACAGAGGTATCAGTTTTGGCATCAAGGGACGCCTTTTTCTCATTGAGCTGCTGACATCTGTCGGCAATATTCGCCTTCAGCGGGAGTTGGGCACGGCGCAGGTTGATCCTTTCACGAGCTAGCTTCACCCTTGACCCGAAGAAGGACAAAGTTACGACGGGCCAAAGCTTCACCTGCAATGCTACTGGGAGTTGGTCCTGGATTTCAGCAAGAACGCCCTTCACCTCTTCAGAACCCTCGATCAGCTCCTCGATCGGGGAAGACAGTAAGGCTCTAAGTCGTTGGAATTGAGGTAGAACAGCCCTGGCTTGTGGTTCATCGGTGGCGACAGAGGGAGTTGGATCGATGGAGTCAGGATCAAAGGTCAGCAAGCCTAAAATGTCACCACCCTGGCAGCCCGAAAAGGCGTCAGTGTGCGTCCAACAGGGAAGAATAAAGCCGACAGAAGTTAACATACCTCTCCTAAGACCGAGGGGATAGCAGACGCCGAGGCGATCGGTTTGTGTGTGGTTGCTGGGGGCGTTACCAAAGTGGTAGCCATTTCATCTGCATTTTCGGGGATTGCCAGGTCTGGTTTGGCTAAAGGCGTCGGCGCGGCCCCTACCTTCCCACTAGAAGCCTCAGTTGTCTGCATGAAAGGTGATTAACCGATGTAAATGATGATGAACCGGCAGACAAAAGGGAGTAAGGGGCAAGAGCATAAAGGATGATGATTTTTCGGAACCTCTTGGCTCGATGAAGAAGCTTGTGGTCCTTTACGAGCTCTCTTGGGACCCACAGCTGGCCCGGCCTCGACTGGTGCTCGGGGGGCAGCAGGTTCAGGAACCGACCTTTTCCTAGAAGCCGATGGTGGCACATCTGGCTGGCTCGGGGTGATGGTCCTCTCAGAATCCGTTGGGCTCGATTCTCCCTCATTGGGTTGTGTGTCCTCGTGGGATGTTTCTTCGACGGAAGCCTGCAAAAGAAGGAAGGCTGTTAGACACGAGCACATCTGCAAGAATGAAAGAATGAGAAGAATCGACCAAGACATGGATCAGCCTACATGCGAGCTTTCTGGAGAAGGGCTCCGGTGTCTCAAGGTCTTCCTGGCAGCTACATTCCTCGTCATCGTTCTTATCTTAGTGGGAACTCGAGGGGCAGCTGATGTTGAAGTTCCTTGCTTCTTAGAAGCCGATTGAGGTGTTATCGGCTGTTTCTGCATTATTACCTTTTTCAAAGGCGGCGAGTTTTTGCAGAAAAGAACCACAGGAGCTGGCGGAAAGAACTCAAAAGGGGAGCCATCACTGTGTGTGGGTTCAGGGCCATCTTGTTGCTGCAAAGGGAGAAATTGGGTTAGTAAAAGAGTCATTTATGAGCTGCATTAAGAAGATTTATAAGCAGTGGTACCTGTTCCACGGGGATGTCATAATCGGCATCAAGGTGTTTCAGCAACGGTCCCAGAGCTTTCCTGAAAGCGTGGGTTTTCCACATCGACCACCAGTCCTCGAAGCCATCAGTTGACGAAGCGAAGGTGAGGTCATTTGGAATGGGGATGGTCAGAGCATCAAAGAAGGAGTAACACCTCTGACTGGTGAGAGGATCAGGCAGGTCGGCTCTGCACTCCGTAAGATGATGGAGAAAGAGATGGGGAGGTACTTGCCCAAGGCCAAATTGCCGGGCCACTATGACCGGCTGGTAGAATTCATACCCAGGCTTGATGATTCTATTGGATGTACTCATACCAACTGGAAGGAAACAGGGACGGATCACAATGGAAAAGAGTTGCCGGGTGCTGGTGTCGTCGGCGAAGTTATCTAGCCTGAAGGAGAGTGGATTTTCGAAATGTTCAGATTCTTCCATGTAAGGGAAGAAGGTAGGATTGTCCAGACCTTGAAAGAAAGTGCTGAACCACTTGGCTGCTTCCTGAGGGGATAGTTTGCTGCCTGGCAGCCTGTACAAAGCTTGGCCATAACTAGTGCATCGGATCTGCTTCCCTTTGACATCGGGAAAGGTACAACTCTCCAAAAGGGGGAAGTTTGGGATGTGGTTCTGAAAGTACAGCTGAGCCCATAGTTGAATGAACCACCAAGGACCACCTGTTTTGACTGCTATGCCTGAGAACAGCTTGACAGACATCAACTGGAGATATCGATAGACCTCTCCAAGGAACAGTTTGCCGATGCCAAGTTGAGTACCTTTGGCCAGTTCGTGGGCTAGGGAGATATAGTTCTTGGTTGGAGCAAGGGAAGGGCCACAGAATATGAAATGTTCCAGCCAGAAGTTGATAAAGGCTGTATGTTCTTTCTCTAAGACAGGGCCCTTTGTCTTCATATGGCGTTGGAGGTAGGCACCCCAATTCGTACAGTCTGTTTTAGAAGATAGTTTGTAGGGAACTTTGGTCAGTTTAAAAGCAGAGGGGCTGGGTGATGTGACATCCAGGCCGGTGATCATCACCACGTCTAACAGGGTTGGTGACATAGGGCCATGGCCGAACATAAAGCAGTTCAGAGTGTCAGACCAGAAGTAGCCGATGGTTTTTAGAAGGTTCTCATGTTTCTCAAGAGGAGACAATGATAAATGCAAGGCATCGGCTATTCCTGTGGTTTCCCATTGGGATTGGTAAGCTCTAGCTACTCTACTGAACCAAGAGACCCAGTGTTCAGGGGGATTAGGCCAGGCTCGCAGACAGTCGGCCCAAGAGTTCAGATCTAGGTCTTGGCTTACGAAGGGGATTCTATTGGCTTCGCAAGAAATCAGATGAGCAGGGCTAGATTGTGTGTGAGGGCCAAGACAGAGGGAGTTTGGGAGAGAAGGATGCGGCAGCAGAATGTCTGAAACCTAGAAAATTTAATGGTGGAATAAGGCATTAATTCAGGTGTTCGCCATTAAGTCTAGCATCGTGTTCAGACTGCGAGGAGTAGGCGTACCTTCAGACCGGAGACCTCTGGGTTGGTGTTGGTCGATTCCGCCATCTAGTTCGCCGGCGGAGATGGATCTGTGCAGTTGGGCGATTGAAGATCTAGGTCGCCTTTTTGAAGAAGGTCGCAGGTTACCGTTTGAGACTGAAAAGCAGCCGCTTAGGTTTGCCTAAATATGCGACCAAGTTTTGACCTTGTCAACGTTTTGGGAAAGCCGATGTCCATCGGCTCTTTGAGCTTTGACTTAGTTAACGGAGTGAGTGCAGTGTGGTAAAAGCCGATACAACGTTATCGGCTTTTGGAGCATCGACCTATTTTGGCTATCGGCAAAATTGGGACGAAAAAAGCAATCTTCGAGAAACAGATTTTCATTCATTCATTCAAAAGCTGATTGATTACAAAAGGGAGCTTACTACTACTACTACTACTGGTTCCTAATCTGGAGGCCGAGGTCGTCGTCGCTGTCATCGCCGCCGTCCTGTTCGCTGTCCTCAGCACTGTTGCCGGCGTCGTCTTCGCTGCTGCTGCTGAAGATGCCAGCGGGGGCCTCCTCGTCCTCGTCGTCGTCTTCGGTGTCCTCGCTGGACCCGGCGCGGAAGTACCTCACCGGCTGGTACTCGTCGGAGGAGTTTTCCTCCTCCGCTTTCTCCTCCTCGTCGGAGGAGTCGACGCCGTCCCAGGACATGGCGTCGTCGGTGCTGTCCGCCTCCAGTTCCCCATCAGCGAGGAACTGCAGATCTTCCTCGCCGTCAGTCAAGGACGCGTCGTCCTCTGACCAAGCGGCGAAGTCCCAATCCCTCTCGTCCCACCATTGTGGGGCGAGAGTGTTGTACGCCGCCATCGGCGGGTGTTCTGGTGTCGGCTCTCGGTCGCTCATTGAGTTGGAGGCTTGGGAGGACAGGCCAGATGAAGCGGAGGAGGCCATGGCGGAGAAAGAGGGTTTTTTCGGCGGAGGAGGAAGAAGGGTTTTTTTGTGGCTACTGGAGGAAGATGGGGACTGCGAACTGTTTAGGTGAATTTAAATAAGGGGAATAGTATGAAGCGGTTCAATGTTATAGCGGTTTCCCAGAATGCACTGCCGAAATTGTCAGATCATGCACTGCGAAGAAGTTGAGAAGACAGGGCATCATGATGAAGGGGTGGCGTGACGATTCTGTTCTGCAACGCATTCTGACGACGCGTAACCCGATACAGAAAAAAAAGAGGAGAAGGGAAAAAACGGAGTGGTTTTGGAATTATTATTACCAAAACCAGGGGGCATGTGTTATCGCCATATTTTGGCCAAAGGAGGAGTTGGGCCGTGATCAAGATGGGCTTAGAAGATACGTATATGCAACGTGTTGTTGAATCGGCCACGTGTGTTGATTTGGGCTAAATTGCCCGTGTATCTTATATTGTAAAAGATTCCGTTTAGATTTAGGTAAGAGATAGAGTTGTAGAGTTATTCCAAAGACAGAAAGTCTCCGGACTATAAATATGTACCTAAGGTTATCGAGAAAAGGAGGACAATCACGTTCACAACAAACACAATCTCGGCGCATCGCCACCCCTTGTTTCTAGGGTTTTTCTCGGGTAAGTGCCATGCTGCCTAGATCGCATCTTGTGATCTAGGCAGTATCTACTTATGCGTTATCTGGTGTTACTCGTACTGAAGCCTTGTTGATGGCGAGTAACACTATTATCATAGATTTGTTTGGGTTAGCATCAGCACTTTTCGCTATGATTGTTTAGTTATGCTACCTCTAGCTATCTCGCCGCCGTTGCACCTTTTCCCGGGTGTAAGGGTGGCATCTTGCTTGATCTTTATTTAAGTCGATTTGGTCTGTTATAGTTGTGCCTTGTTCTCCAAGGTTTAGTTTGATATCCACATGATCAGGCCTTGCAAACGGGTTGAACGATCCAGTAGTATGTAAGATATGGTTTACCAATCCAAGAGGGGGTGTTCCGGGAATTGACGTTACGTTGGTTTTTAGGCCTTCTCTAGGATTAGTTTTCTATTATCTTTTGTATCTACCAGGCTCAATTACGTGTAGGATGTTCCAGTCATGTAGTGAAAACATTAAACTGTCGTAGATCGATTTAACTTGTATTGATGAAGCAAAACCCCATGTTATAATAGATCTAATGCAGAACCATGGGATAATTGGCTCTGGGAGCCGATTCACAGGGAAACCTGGGAGCCGGTCACGGCTCGAATTTTACGTATACTTGTTTACCATGCAGGAAACCAATCGAAGCAATCCTTCACCTTCCTGACCAGGTATAGGTCAGGTGGCACGCCCTCGAACCAAGCCAGGACGTGTGCCGGAGTTTTGCGGGCCGTTGCCCGAGGGACCAGGGCCCACCAGCAGTTCTGGGAGCCTCCCGGCTCTTCGTGTTGCCCGTCGCTGCTCGCCGGTGGGTTTTGGTAGGCAACAGTTTCTTCATGGCAGCATCGGTGGTGGCGTACTGGTCAGTGACGGTCATCAGATCCACCATGGTCTTTGGCTCATCGCAAATTAGCCGGTGAGGCACATCGTGCCCTCTCGACACCCTTCGATGAAGAAACCGATTTCCTAGTTCTCCACCACTCCCTCACAGGAGTTGTGTAGCTCAGTCCAGCAGGCGAGGTACTCATGATCCGACTCGCGGTCTCCCTAGACGCATAGAGACAGATCGCGAGGTCGACCCAGACGCTTGTACGTGGTGTTGAAGTTCTAGATGAAGACCTTCTCAAAGTCGGGCCAAGCGTTGATGCTGTTGGGTGCGAGGATATTGAGCCAGGTTCTTGCCGAACTGGTCAACATGAGATGCGCATAGCGTACCGCCACGCGCTTGTCGCGATGGGCGATTCCGACTATCATGTCGTAGTCGGTCAGCCAATCCTTCGTGTTCATACTACTGTCGTACTTGGGGGTGTTCTGCAGCAGGGAGAATTTGTCGGGAAATGGCTCTTTCCGGATGCGAGGCCCGAAGCAGACCGGTCCGTTTGTGTCTTCCTCCTCTGTGATGCGAGTTGCACTAGGAGGTCGATTCGGTCCCGTGCCTCCGGCTCGACCGACTTGGGCGTGCACACCCGGCCAGAGAGGCGGGATGCAAGGGGATGGGTGGGTGGCCTGCTCCTGCCGGATGCGTTGCTGGTGCTGCTGCTGCTGACGTGTGGTTGGTCGTGCCCTGCTCGTTGCGAGATTGGCTGCTGCCGGAATGGCGACGCTTGGAGCGAGGGCAAGGCTGCCCTCCCGGAGGATAAGTAGAGTGCTCGGTGTGGCGAGGTCCTCCCTTGCTCCCTCCATTCGGACGGGTCCCCTAGGAACCAGTAGGCGCCTCATGCGCAATCCGGACGACGTCGGATTGCTCGTCTGCGACCCGCAGGAGGTGCTGCACCCGCCGATCTTGCCGAGCTCTCTCCTCACCCTCTAGGTGAGGTAGTTCTTCCATGGCGGCTCTTGCTTCCCGCAAGTTCTTGATTGACGAGTCGTACACTGGCGGGGGGAGAATGGGTCCGGGTCGTCGTATCTTTCAAAACAGGCCCCTGGTTCTCCCCCGCGGTGCTGCATGATCTTACACCGGCTAGGCTCGGTGGTACTCGCGCATGGTGCTCTCAATTCGGAACTGGGTCGAGGACGGTCGCTGGGCCTGCTAGAGCAGATTCTCCCTATTCGCCTCGATCTTTTTTGCAGCCACCTGAGTCTGATCGTCTTCCGGATCGACCGGGACGAGGATCTCCTCAATGGTTTGCTCCACCATGCCCTTCCCTAGAATCGGGGTGGAAGTGCTAGCTCCGTCGGAGGTGCGCTCGGGGGCAGGTCGACAATTGTGGATCAACCTAGCCACCATCACCTCCACGCCGCGAGGTGCGACAAGCGCACTGCCGTCTGAGGGCAGCGGCTCAGTGAAGGAGATGATCTCCTGGGGGAAGCGCTCTGGCACGGTGGCAACATAGACGGGTAGGTCGCCGAATAGCAGGACAGTGTCGTACACCGGGAAGGTGGAGCTGGTGAAGCATGAGGGTTTGTCGATGACATAATCGAACTGCCCAAGGGGAGCACGTGGCTGGAAGCCATGCGCTCGCTGGTCGAAGTGCGGGGTCTCGTGCGTAACGTGACTCCGGTTGCCGCCATTTCTGCCCCATGGTGGGCGCCAACTGTCGTCGGTGTGGAAACGACAGTGCCTAGAAGGACATGAAGTGGGGTGGGAGCAAGCAGTGAGGCGAGCGACGGAGCCCGTAGGCAGAATTGGGTACAAGCAAGTGTCGGGGACACAAGAAGTACCCAGGTTCGGGGCCCTCGCGGTGAGGTAAATCCCCTACTCCCGCCGATCTGACTATCAAGGTGAACAAGGGATACAAGGGGTCCTCGAGCTGTATTGTGTGGTGCTATCTAAAATGAGTGTCCTCCTTTGCTATGGTGCCCCTGCCACCCCTTATATAGGACCTAGGAGGCATGGGCAGCGACATGGCCGGCATGCGGGTCCCACAGGCGGGCCCTAGCAGACTAGTCACCTACAGTATCCGACATGGCATGCGTGTATCCACTGTCAGAGCCATGCCGTGCAATGTGAGCAACAATGGTCGTCGTGCGAGTAGTTGCGCACAGTACCACCTACTGAACACTATTACAGCCGTCATCGGTAAAGTCTTCGGGATGGTCCGAGTGTCCCATTCTTCTCCCTATGTTGTTTGTCGTCCTGGGCGTACCACACACTATGTCGTGCGTCACCTTGTACTCCCTCTTGCTTGGTCATCCGTCTAGGGCTACCTAGCCGGCTGGCCCTCTAGTCCATCTAGCTTTATCCGACTGGGATGATCCATCAGGTCATACATCCTGGCGGTGCTTTCAATCCGGCTATCTGGTTTGCCGGCCTGTGCTGCATCTGGCCTTCTCCCTAGTGTCTTTTGAGTTTTTACATCCTGCTGGACCCAGGCGGATGGTAGTTGTATTGCCCTTATATCTTGTCTGGTTAGCTTACCCGGGGGTCATCCCCCCGATACACACTCTAGTGGATGAGGTGATGCAACTTTTGTCACACTGGTGCATCACTCCATGTGGCAGTGGCAATGCAGGGGCTTTCTGGGAATTCCTGACCATGGTTTGACACATGGATTCCATAGAGTCATTGCATGTGTTATTTTCAAGGCCAAAATGATCCACTTGACCACACATACTCCAATGGATGTGGTGATGCAACTTCTGTCACACCGGTGCATCATTCCATGTGGCAGTTGCATTCTAGGGGCTTTCTAGGGATTTCCGGACATGGTTTGACACATGGAGTCCCTAGAGTCATTTGATGTGTTATTTACCAAACCACAATGATCCACATGACCACACACACTCAAGTGGATGTGGTGATGCAACTTGTGTCACACTAGTGCATCACTCCATGTGGCAGTGGCAATGTAGGGGCTTTCTGGGGATTTATGACCATGGTTTGACACATGGAGTCCATAGAGTCATTTGCATGTGTTCTTTTCCAAACCACCTTGATCCACATGACCACACACACTGCAATGGATGTGGTGATGCAACTTTTATCACACTGGTGCATCACTCCATGTGGCAGTTGTAATGCAGGGGCTTTCTAGGGATTCCTGACCATGGTTTGACACATGGAGTCCATAGAGTCATTGCATGTGTTCTTTAAAAACCACAATGATCCACATGACCACACATACTCCAATGGATGTGGTGATGCAACTTCTATCACACCAGTGCATCATTCCATGTGGCAGTTGCATTCTAGGGGCTTTGTGGCCATGGTTTGATACATGGAGTCCATAGAGTCATTTCATGTGCTATTTACCAAACCACAATGATCCACATGACCACAAACACTCAATTAGATGTGGTGATGCAACTTCAGTCTCACAGGTGCATCATTCCATGTGGCAGCTGCATTCTAGTGGCTTTCTGTGGATTTGTGACCATGGTTTGACACATAGAGTCCCTAGAGTCATTTGCATATGTTATTTTCAAAACTAAAATGATCCACACGACTACACACACTACAATGGATGTGGTGATGCAACTTATGACACACTGGTGCATCACTCCATGTGGTAGTGGCATTACAGGGGCTTTCTGACCATGGTTTGACACATGGAGTCCATAGAGTCATTGCATGTGTTCTTTTCCAAACCACCTTGATCCACATGACCACACACACTCCAATGGATGTGGTGATCCAACTTCTATCACACTGGTGCATCATTCCATGTGGCAGTTGCTTCCATGTGGCAAAGGTAGTCATCTTTTAATTATTAAGTTTTATTTTACAAGTTCTGATTGGCGTTCGTTTGTTTTCAAACTGAATCCATGTAATCGGTGCCCCATATCTTCAATTTTATAGGCCGCGTTTTACGGGCAATGCTAGTGATGCTCTTACATGGAGACGCTAGCACTGTCTAAAATTGGTTCTGCGCCATTTGCATGTAGTGGACTCGATCTCCGTCATGCACTATCCAAGTCAAACATAGTCATGTTTGCGTGTGCCGACCTTCACTCGCTGACAGGTGGGACCCTACATTTTCCCCTTACGATTAATTTTTTCACTTCCTTTAGAAGGTTCGCATGCCCACCCTCACTAATTATGGCCCCTTCCTTGTTTTCCACGCAGACGAGACCGGCGGCGGCGGTTCCTCGCTCCCTACTCGAACAACTTCTCCCCTCCCTGATTCCATCCCCTCCGGATCACATCGCCTCATTAATCTACCAGATTCTAGACTCCATTTGCCGCTATGAGTAAACCTTGGGGTAGTATAAGGTTGAAGTGTAAGGCAGACGATGATGATGCGGCTGGCCATGGCAACCGCCACCGCTAGGATTGGGGATGGCCGAACCTCAGACCTGCGAACATGCACATGATCTCCACGGGGTTGGATATCATCTTTGTCGATCGTGTTGCTCGCTGCATCCTTGGCTACCATGTCCCGATTCGAGAAATGGATGAACTCATGTTTGGCACAGCAAGCCTTCTTTACCCTGATACCAGTGAATGGTCAAACGACCATGATAGCCACGTAAGTTCTAGTATCTTGATTATTTTCATAGTGATACAGTCTTAATTTAGGTGATAGGTTAGGTGTCAATTTGGATTTGCAATGGAATGCCTGCTAGGTGATATTCCTACTTGATATTTTGGGTATTTTCATAGTGACACAAGCACAATTTATGCGAGAGCTGAGGAGACAGTCGTATATAATACTTTAATCTGAGTGTCTAGGTGTCAAATTGTATTTTCAATGGAATCCATGCTAGGTCATTCTACCAACTAACAACAAACTTTGCAGAATATTCATGCAAAACTGATGCTTCTCTATAAGTGGCCGCAATTAGTAGTGGTGAATATCAAGGAGAAATACGAGATGGAAATGGGAGATGACCAGAACTGGGTGGGTGGCAATAGCGACTAGCTGGTCCTTTCAAACTAGGACGAGAGTACTTGGACTCTCAAAAATGTCTACAGATCATTGAGATTTACACTGCCATCTTTAGAGGGTTTCGGCATTACTCAGTTCAACAATGGGTTCCCGCCGCTACACTCCGAATTCACTTACAGGTTCAACATGGGCAGAACTTGAGCTCCTGAAGGTACATCTCCCATGGAAGCCTTGCCTGGTTTGGCAGAACTATGAGCTCTTAGAGGTGTTCGACAAGGCAATCACATTCATTAGATTCCTAGATGACAAGGAATGGATAGTCTTTCGCGACGACCATCTGCGGAGGGACAAGTATGTCGACATCTTCTTCACCTCCAGCTACTATTCTGACACACCACAACACATTTACGCGGTCACTGAACCTATCGGCGACATGCGTGTTTGGGAGCCGTTCACCTAGTATGATTCATGGTGTCATATATAATGTAAATTCCAATTCAAAATTCTGCTTACTAAATGAAGGTAACACGCAGGCACACACGCAGCCCCGTGAGTCATTCCATCTCTGGTGATCAAAGATGGAGTAGTAGATACTGATTTTGGATCACAGTGCTGGTTCCTTGCACCTCTCAGAGGCAATAGGAACTTGGATGATGAACTCATGTGGATTCATATCAGGGGAGCACTAAATATCATTGGTGATGCAATAGAACATATGGGGACACAACTTTCTTCATACACATCGTTGTGGTTCTCGATGTCCGCATTTCCATCCAAAGACCCAGTATAACAGGTATGGAGCAGAGTCGACAGTCTGAAGGGACAACCTATGTTTCTTGGGATCAACTACCCTTTCTTCGTCAGAGCCCCTAGAGCTGTTGAACCTGTAATTGCTCAGGCAGCCCCGGCTCTTGATGCTGTTGCTGCTGCTCCTGGTGAAGCTGATGAAATACTTGGTGATGCTGCTGCAGGTGAAGCTAACAAAATACTTTCTAATGCTGCTTCTGGTGAAGCTGACGTAATACTTGCTAAGGCTACTACCAGAGTCCAGGAAGAACATGTTGGTGTTGTTGCTAACGTGCCAGCACTTCTAGTGTTGATAGCAGACTGTGTGTTTGCTACACACTCACGTGCCTATTACATTGACACTCCAGATCCGACCTGGAGCCGGATCCACATCGGGGGGAGGGGCCTACCATTTTCTCATTAGTGGGGTCGTACAATTTGACAGAGAATGAGAGACGGCCAAACACAACATTCTGGTTCATTCCAAAGATACCACCATCTCTAGGGACGTAGTGCTCAATTGGCAGATCCGATGAACCATTTATCTTTATCTTTATCTTTAGTTTCTCCCCTAATTCTACGATGTAAATGCTTCTTTGGTCAAGACCCAGTTATGCTTATTTGTGTAAGAATGCTTTGCTTATTTGTGTAAGAACAACTTAAGACTATGTGTGTAAGACTAAGTTATGCCTAATTGCGTAATATCCAGTGAAGCCCAACTTTTCTTTCCCTTCCCACAACAGCATAATTACAGCATAGAACAAACAAGGGTCATTTGCATACTAGACATTTTGCTCAGGATAACAACCACTTCAAGTTAATTTCGCAAATTTACTATCTAGGAAAGTAATGTGCCATGATCATATAAAACAAATAGCTCATACAAACAGCTAGCAACACTGCCGATAGTGTTATTGTTATGAATGATACATGTTTTACGCATCACTAGAATGTTCCACCTATTGATGATTGATGATATAGATCTAGCTTCTCTTCGCGTATTTGCATTGAATCGCTCATGGATTTGTTCCCATATTTTTGGCAATGGCTGATGAACTCCACTCTCTTGGTAACATGCTTTGTCAACGAGCCCTTGTTGACGCAATGAAAAGTAGATACTATGGTCTTCATGTTCATTCCATTTAGGTTATCTCTGTTTCTTTGTCACAGAGCTAATAATTTCAAAGAAAAATCTAGTAAATAACATATTGGTACATGTTCTTCTACCACAATCACAAGAAGAAAACTGGATGGAATTTCACCTTGTTGGCATTGTGCCGAACATAATGGATGTGGCCTTGGGGTTCGGAGAGGAAGGCATCATGGATAGTGCAGGTGCGACCATGTTGATGGCGAGCTCAGATTCTGGAGGAGGACAACAAGACCAAAATCTCCTCCCGATGTCATGCCATGGGTGCGGTGTAACATCCCTAAAATCATAATTTCAAAGTTTGCATATCATTCATGCATGCATATAGATTTGAGATCAAATTTCAAACACATTTCAGAAAAACAGAAGCACTTGGTGCTATGATTTTATGTGAACAGATTTAAATCAAATGGCTATCCCCATTTGAAAGTTTGATTGTTTATAAATCAAGTTTGTTGCCTCCTATGAAGACAGGTTTAATTGTAGAATTTAAACCAAGTTTTCAAATTGGGAAATAGGTTCAAAAACTATTTTTCAAATTTTTGCAAACCAAGTGCCAAGTCTCTGATATTTTGATCCCCAAGCTTGACCAAGCCTTTGCAAAGCAACCACATGATCTTATGCCTATATTTGAGACTACTGTTCACTGCAAAGATCCCATGAAAAATTTGAATTCAAATTGAACTTGAAGTCATTTGAAAATCTATTTAGAAAATCGAATCAGAAAAATAAAAAAACAGGCAAACAAATGAAAAAGGCCGAGCGCTGCCATTTTAGCCCAGCAACAGAGCAGGCCCAGCAAGCCCACCCGGGGCATCTCTTTTCTTCTCTCACGCGCGAGCACACCCATTCAGCCACTGACGGCCAGACCCCACGCCCCTTCGGTTTATTTCGCTGACCAGCGGGCCCCGTCCACGTCGCCCTCGTCTTCCCCAAACCGCGCCCGCGACCACGTCGCCGCTGCTGTCAAGGCCGGTAATGGCGCGGTGTAATTAGCCTTAAAGCCGCAGGAGTTTCCTGTCGCACCAGGGCCTATAAAATCCCCTCTGCGCCGCGAGCGTTTCCCCCAACTCTCCTCGCTCACTCCGCCACCAGGCTGGGCACATTTTCTCTCGAAGCCCCGCGGTACCGACGACTCCGGCGTCCAATTCCGGTGAGCCTCGACCGCCCCCCTCTCTCTCGTTCAAACGAGGATGCTCAGCACGTTCTTGCGCACCTGCTGACACCTTTCCTTTGCCTGCTCGTGACCCAGGTTGTCGTCTCCGTCCACGACCGAAACCACCTGCGCCGCCGATAAACTCCGGCGACCAATTAAGGTAAAACCCGAGCGCCCCTTGCCCCCTCCTTCACGCGAGCTTGTTCGCCTGCGTCTTGCGCAACTCCTGATGCCTCTGGTTCGTGCTAGGGCGACGCCAAACCTCGGCAAGGACCACGACTGCAAGCTATCGACGCCGCCCGTTACTCCGACAAGTTCCTGAGACCGTGCCAGCGCGCCCCTTCGCAAACCAACACCACGTCGAGCTCCAGCACACCACTGCGGTTCTGGTAAGCCACTTCCCCCTCTCGCGCGCGACCTAGAACGCTAGCGCCACCGTAGCCAGAGCGCTCCGCCGCTCGCTGACGCCGCGCGCCGCCAGGACATGGTCGCGTGCTCGAGCACCGTTAGATATAGATCCAAGCGTCAGGATAGAATCACTTATCAGCGAGGAGGTACGCGCTCAGGACCGTGCGATTTATTTAGATCCTACGGCGCGGAAGGGTGATCCGGTGCGAACCGGTACGCGCCAGTAATATCGTGACGCGTGGCTAGGGTTGATTCAAAAACAGAATTCAAAAACAGAGTTTGATCCAGATTTCAAATGGCTATAACTTGAGATTCCCACGTTAGATTTTTGCAAATTTTATATCGTTGGAATTAGTGAATCAAGGCCTTTCTGAATCTGCAATGTGTTTAACAAAAAGTATCTGTTAAAATGACTTTGTATGCAGAAACATTTCTAGGTCCATTTTGAGTATATATTTGGTTTAGCAAATTGTTTTAGGGCTAAATAAGTTTAGATAGCAAACTTTGGGACTTGTTATGTTTCTGTATCATGCACTTGCTTGGTAGAGTTTTCAAAATCATCACTTAGTAATTTCTTGCATTCATGCATTCATATTTTTGATTGTATATAAATTGAGTGTAATTGTATGCTACAAATTTTTGTGTAGATTTTGCTAGTGACTGTGATTGTGAAGAGTGCTACTCTCCCCATTACCAAGGCAAGTGATACTTCATGATATTTCCACCCTTTATTTTGAATAAGCATTAGAATTATTTTTGCTAAATCTTGCATGCTACTTTTTCCTAATGCTATGTTGGGAAATCCTATGTAGTGTAGAATTGTAGAATTGCTAGGGAATTTTCCTAAGTTAAGTTACTATGCCATGCTTAGCCTAGCTAGTAGAAAACAAGGGTTGGTAAAGTATGTACATGCTATGGTGAAATAATTCTAAGTCCTTTGGGACTCATGCTTTTCTTAATAAAACAACTAAGACAATGAACTTCCTGGGTGGAATGGGACTTGAATGGTGGTTTTTGGTTGAGTGGTTACACAAGGCCATGGATTTGGTTTGTGTATCTCACTTGTGGTATGCCACCCAGGCACAAAGGGATTTGGAGGCCAAGTGTGTTGAGAAAGCTTACAGTGCAACCACTTGGCAATATGGGCTCTGCCATGATCATATAGGTTGCTAGAACTTAGTCACTTGGACAGTTGGTGGTAGTGGGAATGATAGGTTGGAGCGCGTCCATTTGACTAAGGAAAGGCTTCTGAAAGGTCCTGTCTTGGGAAACCAAGTCTGGTGGGGAAAGTGCACAACCTCTGCAGAAGGAAAATCTAAGTACTTAGCCAGGTCCATGGCAATGGACAAATTTGAGCATCAAGACATGGAAGCTACAAGAATCTCATCACTCCAACTTCTAAGTAAAACTTGTGGGTGAACAAGGGTGAAGGACCCCAATGTCTATTGGTGGTTTCTTGGGAAAGTTTTTGACAAAGGAAAACTTAGTGATTTCAACTAATAGGGAAAACCTATTTTCAAGCAAAGCAAGCCAAGCTACACCTAGCCTAAATGCATATAGTATCATAGTCTACTTAAAATTTACTAAGGTATCACTTGCCAATACTATTCCAAAGTATTGACCCACTGTGGCTGTAACTTGTGATGTTGCAGGTTACTCCGATGATGAGTAGGAGTCATGAGTCTACACTCAACATGCTTGTCTGTGGCACATGAAGATGAAGACTTGTGTTTATTTACTTATTCCAAAACTCTTGTATTAGGCCTGTGGCCATGAGTTGTAAAATACTATGTTTTATCTCTGGAATGAATGTAATAAACGACCTTTGTATCTGTGTACTTCATCTTAAACTGTGGATGCTAGCAATGATCCAGGGACTAGCATTGCAATCACAGGGATCCTTACCTTTACAAAGGAGGGATCCTACATGCGGCCATGCCATGGGTCGAGCTCCGTTTCGGGAGGAGGAGGGCAGGGCCGATCAGGTTCGGCCGGGTGCCAGATCTCGCCACTGAAGGAATTCCCTCCCAGGTCCATGCCATGGTGGCGACCATAGATTGCCCCTTTGGAGAAGAAAATGCCAGGTCAAAAACAACGAGGAATGGAAGAGGGTGCCAACGCTGCAAGTCTACATGGCAGTCGAGATGGCAGCGACTTAATGGTCAAAACTCACAGGAGGGCCCAATTTGATGGGCGTTAGCGAGACTTCTCGTGTTCAAACGTTTTTATGAATTCGTGCCGAAAAATACCCTCTAGGAAATTGGCAACCTGACCATGGGTAGCTCGATCCAATACCAACGAACTCGGACCCCGCTATACCTTGGCGCTTCAAATTTTGGGTCGCATGTTAAAATTCTTGAATTTCGGGCATAACGGGGAATTCTCGCACTCTAAATCCAGGGTCCCACAGACTTGGTATCAGAGCCATCCTGACTATAGGAGAACCTTAGTTACCATGGTCATTAGATAGGAAAAACCATATTTTAGAAATACCGTCTTTCAAAAACTTTTGAAATATTCTACTTCTTATCTACTCCAAATCTAAATGGTTTCAAAAATTGGTTCCTTCCATCTCTCTTCCGAACTTCAAAACCTACGGTTTTAAAGCAAATAGGACCTAGAACCTAGTGAAGACGATGATAGCAAGATGAAGAGAAGCATCTACCGGCAAAAACAGGGAGACTACAAGATCGCCATACCAGAGGAATCCTTCTACTCAGAAGAAATCAAGGCTCCACTACCCAGAAGCTTCCACCAAAACTGCAAAAGCTTCATCTGCAAGATTGTGACCCAGACCCCTAATACCGCGACATCTAGGATTAATAGTCCTAGGATAGGATTCCCCTATATTGATGATGCATGTCAAATGCATACATGAACTTTGTAGTTTGTTAACATGTTTTCCCACATATTTGCATCATATATAATATTATATCCATGTTTTATATTGATTTTTAGGGATTTACCAATGATCCCCTTTATTTTGGCTATAACCCGGCAAGACAGAAAAAAATCCTATTTTCGATGTTTTTGATTTTTTAGGACACATACAAAGTCAAATGGACCTGCACTTTTGGGAATCCCAATATTTATTCACGAGAAGGATCTGGAGCACAAGAATCCCACCAGAAGGGCCAAACGAGCCCAGGTGGTTTGCCCAGTCCAGGTGGGTGCGTCACCCATGTCTATTTCCTCCTTGGCTGTCCGATCGCCTCGATTCTTTCGCCCAGGGAGTTCTCTTGACCTAAAAATCCCTATATAAGGACCCCCGGGGAGTCCTCGAGACAGAGCACATGAGAGCCGAAAACACCACCAAATAGAGTAAGATCCAGTGAAGATTGGAGGGGGAAACTCCACCGGAGCCACCTCCAGGGAGATCTCCGCCCTCTCCAACATCTCCAGCATCATCACCATGATGAAGAGGGAGTAGTCCACCTCTGGGCTATGGGTTGAAGTAGATTGATCTATTTCTCTCTCATTCTTCATAGATCTAGTACCATATGAGCTGCCCTACATGATTATGGTCATATTTGTAATTCCTTTGTGGTGGATCTTTGTTCTATGATTTGATATTTGAGATTGGAATCTATTTTGTGTAAGATGTTTTGATAGATGCATATCATGCACCCCGTTCTTAATTTCGTGTTTTGATCCAACTTGTATGCAAGAACTTGTATGGGGAGAAGTGTGTGTTAGATGGAGTAGCATGGTGGTAGAGATTGAATTGTGACACGTAATATTCAAGATCTATTAGCGTAATGAGATCAGGGGACCCTCACATTGCACCATAGCGCGTGGGCCAGGACCCACCAGTAAAAAGCTCAGCAGACGAGTGTCCTGGACGACGAAGACGCCACCCACATACGAGCATCGTGTGCTCGACACAGGTACAATTTTGATATGATGAATTCTATGGATACTAAGTATCAACTCTGGTGTAGGTACCTATGGGCAAGACAGGCTCTAGAAGACGAGCTTCGGTCCGCCAGACGGGAGCAGATAAGTAGGAAAAGACAATGGAATAGGCGAGGCGGTCGAGACTCTCCTTTTGGGGGCTGCCACGGAAGGAGCGAAAGGCCTGATCAAGGGCAGCGAGGCTAAGGAGTGGCCTCGACCGCGCCCCGGAAGGACTACATGAGCACTTTTCCTAGGTCAGGCATGGCACGGGAGCTGGAGTCAACTGAGCCTGAAAAGGCGCGTCAGGATCAGCCTTGGGAACTGGTGACATGCCAGATCTGCCAAACATCATCATGACACCGTAGCCCTCTATTGTGCGTCACCGACAGGAGTGACAGCTCGGAGCCTGAGCTGTCACCTCGCCATCAAGCGCACTTGTGCATCGCCCATAGCCATCCATTGGCCATAGGCGATGCCCGTCTGCCTAGAGACTGCGTGGCACACCACGATTGCGCCCGGGAATTCCCTTGGCTGTGTCCCGTGCTGGCCTATGTGGTGACCCCTCGGACTATAAAACGAGGCACTTGGCCCTTTCGAAAGGTTGGACAGGAGAAGTGTGAGAGGGGAGTTTGTATAGGAGAGTTTTTAGGGATCATAAGTTCTCACAGAGGGAGAAGACCCTTGTCCATGCCGGAGATAAGGAAGAAAGGGCATTAAAAGAGTGAGAAGAGAAAGAAAGAGGAAGCCCGGGGAGTGTAGAAGTTAAGCTAGAAAGTGGCTCCACGGCACGAGAGAGATCACCATCTTGTACGTTGATCCACCCCAGATAATCCATCAAAGCAGGACATAGGGTTGTTGGCTCAAGGGCGGCCTGAACCTGGGTAAAAAATGTCCGTGTGTGCTTTGTGTGTGCTATGTGCTCGAATCAGCATGTTCCTTTGTTGTCGTTGAGGTCAAAATTGCCTTCGTGCCCACTACCGAACAAATAGGGGGTGTCTTGCATCCTCGTTATCCGCATTGGCAAGACGCGACATCTGGCGCGCCAGGTAGGGGGCGCTTGCGTTTTTGGCTTTAGCAATCAGCTTCAGCATCGACCACCCTATGAGCTTCGTCATCATCATCGTCTTCACCAACATCGACCGCGTCATCACCAGCCATGGCAACAAGGTAAGGTGCTAGTGCCGGGGTCGGTCCTGCCACGGTCGACTCGCCCGCTGCACGAACTCGCTCCCACACGCTTCCTACGATGCCATCTTTGGCACCGAGAACAACTTCCTCTGCGAGCCAATCTGGTCCAAGGTGGCCAACATCTCCAGCGCCTACCACACAATACTAGGGCGCCCGGCTCTCACCAACTTCATGGATGTTCCGCATTAAGCGTACCTTAAGATGAAGTTGCCATGTCCAAAAGGAGTGATCACCATCGACGGTTGCTACAAGTGATCGATCAAATGCGCCACAGACGTCTCCAAGCTAGACGAGGCCATGATCATCGTAGAACAGAAGCGCGTCATAATGTATAACGTGGCAGCTTTGTAGGCGGATATGCCGGCTAGCGAGTCACAGTTCAAGCCGTCCAAGGGCACAAAGAAGATCCTGCTGAACAAGGAGGACCCAAGCAATTTTGTCCTGGTCGGAGATGGCCTGGACATCAAATAGGAAAGTGCGCTCGTTGACTTCCTCCGTGAGAATCGGGACATTTTTGCATGGTGCCCCCAAAGACATGCCAGGTGTTCCGAGGGAACTCGCCGAGCACTCTCTTCATGTTCGACCGGATGCGGCGATGGTCAAATAGTCTTTACTCTGCTTCACAAAAAAAAGGGCCATCAGTGTAGAGATCACACGATGGCTTGCAGCCGGCTTCATCATGGAAGTTTTCCACCCGAAATGGCTGGCCAACCCGGTGCTGGTATAGAAGAAGAACAAGACATGGCGCATGTGTGTCGACTACACCAACCTCAACAAGGCCTGTCCCAAAGATCCTTTCGCTCTACCACGGATAGATTAGGTCATCGATTCTACGGCCGGTTGTGACTTTTTGTCTTTTCTGGACGCTTACTCGGGCTATCACCAGATCAAGCTCAATGTAACCGATCAAATAAAGACATCGTTCATAACCATGTATGGGGATTACTGCTACACCACCATGCCCTTTGGTTTGAAAAACGCAGGAGCAACCTACCAGCACTACATGTAGAAATGCCTGCAGACGCAAATTGGTAGAAACGTGCATGCCTACATCGACAACATCGTCATCAAAACCAAAGAGCGTCGTATGCTGCTTGAGGACTTGAAGGAAATATTTGACAACCTCCTCCGCTTACAGATCATGCTGAACCTGGAGAAATGCGTCTTTGGCATCCCAGCCGGCAAACTCCTCCTTTTCTCATCTCAAAACAAGGAATCGAGGCGAACCCGGAGAAGATAGGAGCGATCGAGCGCATGGAACTGCCGCAGAAGTTTACCGGGTGCTTGGCCTCCCTCAGTCGGATCATCAGCCGGATGGGCGAGAAAGCCCTTCCCTTGTACCAACTCATGAAGAAGATAGACAAGTTCGTTTGGACACCCTAGGCGGACGAGGCCTTTCGTGACCTCAAGAACATGCTCACCTCCCCGCTCGTCTTGGCGGCCCCGGCTGCAAAGGAGCCAATGCTGATGTATATCGCGGCCACCAACAGGATCGTTAGCGTTATACTAGTGGTGGAAAGACCAGAAGAGGGGATGGCCTAGCCGGTCCAGCGCCCTGTGTACTACCTGAGTGAGGTACGGTCACTCTCCAAGCAGAACTACCCCCACTACCAGAAGCTGGTGTATGGCGTATACATGTCCGCCAAGAAGCTCAGGAATTAATTCCAAGAGCACTCCATCCGGGTGGTGGCTCTAGCCCCACTTACAGAGATCATCAGCAACAAGGATGCCACCGGCCGCTTGGCGAAATGGGCTATAGAGCTCGCCGCACACAACATCCAGTACGAGCCAAGAACAGCGATCAAATCTCAAGTGCTGGCTAAATTCATCGTTGATTGGGCGGAGACGCAGTACGTGCCACCGGCCCCGACTCCACGCACTGGAAGTTACACGTCGACGGCTCCAAAATGCACGGAGGTGTCGGAGGCGGAATCATCATCACTTCCCCCAAAGACGACCGGCTGGAGTATGTGCTCTAGATCCACTTCAAGGTATCGAATGACGTTGCCGAATATGAGGCGTGATGATGCACTGGTTGAATGTAGAGCTTTGTTGGGAGACCCTAAGAGGAAGGTGTGATGAGCACAGCAGCAAGTTTTCCCTCAGTAAGAAACCAAGGTTATCGAACCAGTAGGAGGAAGGAAACGACTCAAAGGTGTTGCAAGCAACATGGAAACCTACACAACACAAAATCAAGACTTTGCCCCAACGCACAATGAGGTTGTCGATCTCACCAGTTTTCTGAAAACAAAGGATTAACTATATGGTGTGGAAGGTAATAGTGATTTGCAGAAAGTAAACAGTAACAGTGGAGGATATATCAATGATAAAGATTGGACCGGGGTCCATAGTTCACTATAGGTCTTCTCCTTAGATAAACAAACATGGCATGCTGGGTAAACAAATTACAGCAGGGCAATTGACAGGACTGAGCAAGGCATAACAATGCAATACTAGACATCATGATCCTATGAGATTCTATTGGGCAATACAACAAGATACATAGACCGCCATCCAACTGCATCTATGAATATAATTCCACCTTTGGGTTATCATCCGAACCCCCTCCAGTATTAAGTTGTAAGCAACAGACAACTGCTTTAAGAAAAGTCTGTAAGGTAAACAATCCACTTGTTCCATGAACAAGAGACCGTTGTTTTCTCCCTAGTAGCAACAACACATCTACAACCTTAGGGATTTCTGTCACTTCCCTTAGATTAAATAGAGGCATGAACCCACTATCGAGCATAAATACCCCCTCTTGGAGTCACTAGCAACTACTTGTCCAAGATAGCTACTAACAACAGAGAGAATGCAAGATCACAAACAACACAGACATGATAGAATCAATAAGACAAAACCATTAATCAATATGACATAGTAATCTCAATATCCATTGGATCCCCGCAAACACAACAAGCATGATTACAAATAGATGAGATCTTGGTCATGAACGGAGCTCAAAAGATCTAGACATGAAAGCATAAAGGAGGAGATACAACCATCTAGCTACTACATGGACCCGTAGTCCAACGTGGAACTACCCACGCTTCATACCGGAGGCTAGCATGATGAAGAAGAAGGCCTCCGGGATGATCTCCCCTTTGGCGGGGTGCCAGGAAGAGCTTCAGATCCTTAGGGTCCTTAGGGATGATGGTGGCAGCGGCTACAAATGGTTTTGTGGAATATTGATCGTGTCCTTAGGGTTTAGGCATCGGGGGCTTCTTATAGGCGAAGAGGAGAGGCAGGAGGGCGGCCAGGGGGCCCACACCCTGCCCAAGCGCGGCCTAGGGTGGGCCCGTGCCTAGAGGGATGCAGCCTCCCTGTGGCTCCCCTCTGTAACTCCTCTGGACTCCATGTTCTCCTCGATGAAATATTGACTTTGGCTTTTGTCCCGTCCAATTCCGAGAATATTTCCTTACTAGATTTTCTAGAACCAAAAACAACAGAAAACAGACAACTGGCACTGTGGCAACTTGTTAATAGGTTAGTACTAGAAAACATATAAAAACACCTCAAAGTGTGGACAAAGCAAAGGAAAGTAGATACTAAACAAGCATGGAACATCAAAAATTATAGATACGTTTCGATGTATCAAGCATCCCCAAGCTTAACTCCTGCTCGTCCTCGAGTAGGTAAGTGATAAAAAGAATAATTTTTTAGGTGACATGCACCATCAAAACCAAGATCAAACCATTTGAAAGCAATGAAATCTGGGATAAAAGAACTCTAAACATGAGCATGAAAGATGGAGTTCTAACAGTAAGACAAAGTAACTCTGGACGCAACATGAAAGGCTACAAACAAAGATCATGAATAACATGCATTGAAAAACTTTTGTTTGTTTCATATACAGAAAACATAGGATAGTGGCATTCAGCTTGTCCCTCATAGAGTAGAAAATAGATGCATAGGACATAAGAGTGACTAGATACAAATAGCACAAGGACAAGTAATATCAACAATATGCATCAATCAATAAGTTCTGGGATAATGCACATAGAACTAAGAATGGAAACTATGCTCTCTTAACTGGTGCCTAAAGGTAGAAGGTGGAGACTCAATATAATAGTGGAAGAAAGGCCCTTCATAAAGGGAAGCAGGGATTTCAAGTTTCAAAAAATTCTTCCAAAAATTATGGTACTTGTTAGCTTCCAGCCCTCATTGCCCCTATCATAAGCATCTTGAAGTGATTAAGGTTAAAGTGAACAAACTATGGAGTCTATGCTTGAAAAAGTATAAGCTGGCAATCTCATGTCCCTTGAATATGAGGATCGCTCCTCATGCTACTCAACTTTAGTCACCTGTAAGTTCTTTTCATAGTAAGTACATGTGTATCATAAAGAACCGCAAACGGGGTACCCCTTGCACATGGTACAGGAGCTATCCCATAACAAAAATGACAAGGCAAGCAGACAATGAGCATCTCAGCAATCTTTTTATTTGCTATTTGCATAGGTTTTTATTGAGGATGCTTCACAGATTGCTCATTATGGTGATGCTGCAAGTTTCCACCATGATTAGGCATGGCTTAGGCTAGCGGCCCATGCGTTTCTCTAAAACAAAATACATAACTCCATGGACTTACAATCTCCCCTTTTATTTCACACCGATGACATCCATATACAAAAGAGCATGATATCAACTGTGTACAAAGTACAAGTGCAATGTTAAAAGCGTTCCCCGTGACAGCATGGTTCTGCTAATTCCAACGTATAAGTGCAAGAATATACAACATAGATGACACAATGGTTAAAGTTTATTAGGTGCAAGAAATATAAATTGTGCCATCAAGTTCGTGAGAGCTTTAATCACTAAGTTTTCACATCACAAAATACCTTTTTTAATTGGAAGATAGTTGAAAACAAGAATATACTTGGAATGTTGTAACACACCATGTATAGGAATTTATAGTGGACACTTTAGAATAACTTGGTTTCTTGGGAGTTGGAAGCATGAGTAGATCTTACTCATACAAGTGGAGTCTAGAAAAAGACTGGGAGCAACCAACTAAGAGAGCAATAATGGCCATAATCATGCAGAGCGACAAAACATTACTAATCAAAGCATAGAGTGGTCCTACAAGTCAAGGACTAAATGATCATAGAGGCTATGGTGACTTTTTCATAGTCATAACATGGTGTGAGCATGCGCCAAGTCAACCCAAACAAAGCATCAAATGAGAATACCACAATACTATGCTTTCGTATGCTAAAACAACGCATGATTCCTTCAAGGCACACTAAGCAATCCCAATTGTTTGGAACAAGTCATGCTACAACAATAATCACTAAGCATAAGGTCAAAACAACACCTAGCATGACATGCTAAAGTCTAAGTCATAGTCAAAGCAAGCTCATCTTGCACTATTCAAGCAAGAACTTTCTACTCCTTTCCAACACCAATCAACTTATTTGAAACAACACAGTGAGAACGGGGGGTACAAACTACTTTATTCAAGCAAAATAAACAAACTAAGAAAAGCAAATGAAAAGTAAGACACTCCAAGAACAACATAACAGTGCATGAAACAATAAAAATGAAGTGTCTAGAAAGACCTGAGATTTTTATTGACGCAGAAGGGGATGCCTTAGGCATCCCCAAGCTTTGACGCTTGTAACTCTTGGATATTTCTTGGGGTGACACCGGGGTGGAAACCCCAAGCTTGAGTTTTTGTCCATTCTTTATCTCATTACATCATTCTATCTCTACACCTGAATTTTTTTCTTCATACAAAACTTCACACAATCTTCATTAGCAACATTAGTGTATTCAAAAAATAATAGACCCTAGGGTTTATCTTTAGAACAGAAAAAATTTCACTAAAAACACAAGATATTGTAGCAATTCCCTCAAAAATCTCAATTTCCAAAAAGAACCCAAAAAGAAATCAATAAGAAGCAAATGCAAATAATAGCAGAAATTTGTGAAAACAGACCAGCAGGTATAAATCCCCTGTTGAACTAACAAAAGTTATCTAACATAACAGGGGATTTATTCATAAATTTTCATCTCAATCCTACTTATAGAGACTCGTCACAAATTTTTACGGTGGAGCACAAAATCTGTTTCGGGACAGCAACTCCCCAAATCTTACTTCCCTCTCATTAGAGGTCATTCTTGGCACAAAAAGCAAACAAAAAGGATAAGGAGAGGTCACTAGTGAAGCAATAACTTCCAAGACTGAAGAAAACTCTTGGGTTATCTCCCAACAAGTACTTTTATTTAACGCCTTTAAGTTAGGCACAAAGAAATCAAGTATTTTCAAATGAAGAAGCATTAACATCAAACCTTGCTTTCAAAGGAGGGGAAAAAAGCAACTTCTCTCTCCTCATAGGGAAGTGTTCAATACCTTTATTGAATGGAAATTGATATTTAATGGTGCCTTATTTCATATCAATGATAGCACCAACAGTTCTAAGAAAAGGTCTTCCCAAAGTAATAGGACAAGAAGCATTGTATTCAACATCCAAAAAATAGAAATCAACAGGGACATAAGCATTGTTAACCATAATGAGAACATCATTAACACTCCTCATGAGTTTCTTATTAGCATTAACATTAAGTGGGACATCCAAATAACAATGTTCTAAAGGTGGAAAATCAAGCATTTCATAAATCTTCCTAGGCATAATAGAGACACTAGAACCAAGGTCACATGAAGCTTTGAGATCAAAGTCATTCACTTGCATATTAATAATGGGTTCCCAACTATCTTCTAGTTTCCTAGGAATAGAAGCTTTGTGTTTTAACAAGAACATCGTAATGTGTTTGGTTAAAGCAACATGCATCTCACTGGCATCAGGACGTCTAGCAAGCTTTTGCAGGAACATAATCACTTCAGAAATATTGCAACCATCAAGATAAAAACCAAAATTACCATCACTAGTAGTAGACTCATTAGGATTAGGCATTGTAGGAGGAAGAATAGGGACTTCTTGTGGTTTAGTGGCATCCATATTGGTGGTGGTGATGGTGCACACACTATTGTTTATAGCAATTTCAGCTTCCCCTTCCCACTTAGCAAGAAGTTGGGATAACAGTCTAACATTTTCATCAATAGTAACTTGTATGGCATGAGTAGCAGCAAAGGTACTTTCCATGGTTTCAGGTTTAGCAGGCATTTTATTAATCAAAGAGGACTATGCTTCAAACAAAGAAGAAATATTTTTCTCAACATTTAAAAGCTTTTCCTCCACAGTCTTGTTGAAAGTGGTTTGTTTACTAATAAAGTCTTTGAGAATAACTTCAAGTTCAGAGGTGGCACTTCTAGTATTGTTGTAGGAGTTTCCATAGGTATTGCCATTATTAGGAGGATAAGGCATATAGTTGTTGTTACTAACAAAATTATTCCTATAGGCATTGTTGTTGAAATTGTTGATTCTAATGAAGTTCACATCAACTTGCTCTTCTTGAGCAACCAAAGAGGCTAAGGGAACATTATTTGGATCTAAAGGAGATTTCCCATTAACAAGAATAGCCATAATAACATCTATCTTATCACTCAAAGAGGAGGTTTCTTCAACAGAATTTACCTTCTTACCATGTGGAGATCTCTCAGTGTGCCATTCAGAATAACTAACCATCATATTATCAAGGAGTTTTGTTGCAGCACCCAAGGTGATGGTCATAAAGGTACCTCCAATAGATGAATCCAACAGGTTTCTTTAAGAGAAGTTCAAACCTGCATAAAAATTCTCGATAATCATCCAATCAGTAAGTCCATGAGTGGGACAATACTTAACCAAATATTTTATTCTTTCCCAAGCTTGAGCAACATGTTCATTATCAAGTTGTTTAAATTTCATCATATCACTTCTCATAGATCTAATCTTAGCAGGAGGGTAGTACTTTTCAATAAAATCATCTTTGCACTTAATCCAAGAATCAATACTATTTCTAGGTAAGGATGCAACCATTCTTTAGCTTTTCCTCTCAGGGAGAAAGGAAACAACTTGAGTTTAATAATATCTCCATCTACATCCTTATACTTTTGCATCTCACAAAGTTCAATAAAGTTATTGAGATGGGCAGCAACATCATCAGAACTAGCACCAGAAAATTGCTCTCTCATCACAAGATTCAACAAGGCAGGCTTAATTTCATAAAAGGTAGCATCAAGAGCAGGTGGAGCAATAGGAGTGCTAAGGAAATCATTGTTGTTTGTGCTAGTGAAGCCACACAACTTGGTGTTCTCAGCAGAGTTCATTTTGGCAAAATTGGAGCAAGCCAACAGCAACAGCAACTAGAGCAGGAACTAATTTTTTTGTGTTTTTCATAAGAGAAAGCAAACCAAACTAAATTATATTTTTGGAGTTTTTGATTAAAAGAGGCAAACAAAACCAAGAAAAAGAAACTAAGCAAACCAAAAACAAAGTAAAAAAGAAAGGTTGTGAAGGACTCCCCTTGTGAATACTTCCTTAGCCACCCCGTCAACGGCACCAGAAAAAAGCTTGATGATGCACTGGCTAAACACAGAGCTTCGTTGGGAGACCCCAAGAGGAAGGTATGATGAGCACAACAGCAAGTTTTCCCTCAGTAAGAAACCAAGGTTATGGAACCAGTAGGAGGAAGGAAACGACTCAAAGGTGTTTCAAGCAACTTGGAAACCTGCATAACACAAACTCAAAACTTTGCCCCAACGAATAGTGAGGTTGTCAATATCACCGGTTTGCTGAAAACAAAGGATTAACTGTATGGTGTGGAAGGTAATAGTGGTTTGCAGAAAGTAAACAATAACAGTGGAGGATGTACCAATGGTAAATATTGGACCGGGGTCCATAGTTCACTAGAGGTGTTCTCTTAGATAAACAAACATGGCATGCTGGGTAAACAAATTACAGCAAGGCATAACAATGCAATACTAGACATCATGATCTTCTGAGATTCAATTGGGCAATACAACAAGATACATAAACCGCCATCCAACTACATCTATGACTAGAAGTCCACCTTTGGGTTATCATCCGAACCCCCTCCAGTATTAAGTTGCAAGAAACATACAACTGCTTTAAGCAAAGTGTGTAAGGTAAACAATCCAGTTGTTCCATGAACAAGAGACCGTTGTTTTCTCCCTAGTATCAACAACACATCTACAACCTTAGAGATTTCTGTCACTTCCCTTAGATTAAATAGAGGCATGAACCCACTATCGACCATAAATACCCCCACTTGGAGTCACTAGCAACTACTTGGCCAAGATAGATACTAACCACAGAGAGCATGCAAGATCACAAACATGATAGAATCAATAAGACAAAACCATTAATCAATCTTACATAGTAATCTCAATATCAATCGGGTCCCCGCAAAAACAACATGCATGATTACAAATAGATGAGATCTTGATCATGAACGGAGCTCACAAGATCTAGACATGAAAGCCCAAAGGAGGAGATACAACCATCTAGCTACTACATGGACCCGTAGTCCAAGGTGGAACTACTCACGCTTCATACCGCCGCAGGCTGGCATGATGAAGAAAAAGGCATCTGGGATGATCTCCCCTCCGGCAGGGTGCCGGTAAAAGGTTCAGATCCCCCCGATCTAGGGACGATGCTGGCGACGGCTACAGACGGTTTCGTGGAATATTGATCGGGTCCTTAGGGTTTAGGCATCGGGGGATTCTTATAGGCGAAGAGGCGAGGTAGGAGGGCAGCCAGGGGGGCCACACCCTGCCCAGGCGCGACCAAGGGTGAGTCCACGCTTAGGGGGTGTAGCCGCCCAATGGATCCCCTCTGTCTCTCCTCTGGACTCCGTGTTCTCCTCGGTGAAATATTGACTTTGGCTTTTGTCCCGTCCAATTCCGAGAATATTTCCTTACTAGCTTTTCTGGAACCAAAAACAGCAGAAAACAGGCAACTTGCAATGTGGCAACTTGTTAATAGGTTAGTACCAGAAAACATATAAAAACACCTCAAAGTGCGTACAAAGCAAAGGAAAGTAGATACTAAACAAGCATGGAACATCAAAAATTATAGATACATTTCTGACATATCAAGGCGCTCATCCATAGGCTCAAGATGGCAAAGGAGATATGCATCTAGAGGATACTCTGCTTTGGCGATTCAGATCTGGTGGTACAGCAAGTCTCAGGAGAATGGGATGTGAGGGACGCCAACATGGCCCTTTACCGCTTCTTCGTCTAGCAGCTATGCACTTTCTTAGAAGGATGCGAGTTCCACCATGTACCCAGAGCTAACAACGAAGGTGCTAACGCCCTGGCTCGAGTCGGCTCAACAAGACAAGCCATACCGCCTGGAGTATCCCTCGAGCACTTGCGCAAGCCATCCATTACTCCCCCTCTGGATTCCGACTCCATAGTGCTCGACAAGGACCCAGGGTTGGCCGGAGCGGTACACCAGGGGACTGCCGCGCCGCACCCGGGGACTGCCGTGCCACACCCGAGGATTGTCGCGCCGCACCTAGGTACTGCCACCAACGAGCCTCCACCCGGCAAGCCCCCTGAAACATCAGATCCGGCTGTCCGTGAGGAGATCAAGATCATCATGTAGACGGTGTATGCCATCCATAAAACATCCGACTGGGCCAAACCATTCATGAATTTCTTGGCCAAAGGCAAGCCACCAGAGGAATAAGTGGCAAAATGTCAAGTGAGACACAGGGCAAGCGCATACACCATCATTAAGAACAAGCTGTACAAGCGCACCGTCGGAGGCATCTATTAGTGCTGTGTAAGACAAGAGGAGGGAATCAAGCTCCTAGTCGATATCCACCAGGGCGAGTGTGGTCATCATGCCTCGTCAAGGGCCATAGCATCAAAGGCGCTTCACCATGGTTTCTACTAGCCAACAACGCTAAAGGACGCCAAGGAACTGGTCAGAGCATGCAATGGCTGCCAGCGTTTCGGCCAGCTGAAGCACACGCCGTATGCGGCGCTCAAGATAATACCAATCACCTGGCCGTTTGCAGTTTGGGGGCTGTACATGGTCGGACCATTTAAGAAGCTGGACGGGGCAACAATGATAAAGTTCTTCACGGACATCATCATACGCTTCGGCTACCTACACAACATCATCACGGACAACGACACAAATTTCGCCAAGGGGGTCTTCGCTCGTTTCTGTGGAGAGAAGGGAATCCGCCTGGACCTAGCTTCGGTCACACATCCTCAGTCAAACGGGCAGTGCGAGCGTGTCAACGGCCTAGTCCTAGTCGGAATCAAACCAAGGTTGATTGAGCCACTTGTCATGTCCCCTGGATAATGGATAGAGAAACTGCCAGCCGTACTATGGAGCCTGCACACCACCCCTAATCGGTCAACCGGGTTCACGCCATTCTTCCTCGTCTACGGTGCAGAGGCAGTCCTTCCCACTGACATCCAGTTTGACGCACCCCACAAGCTACTCTACATGGAGAAAGAGGCCAATGAAGCACGCGAAGACAGCGTGGATCTGCTAGAAGAGGCACAAGAATTGGCCCTGTCCAGATCAACTATTTACCAGCAGGACCTGCATCGCTACCACGCCAGCCGGATCCGGCCTACCTCATTCCGCGAGGGCAATCTAGTGTTGCGCCTGGTGCAGAGCACGAAGGGAATGCACAAGCTATCCCGACCTTGGGAAGGACCATTCATCATCAGTCGAGCGCTGCACAACGACTCATACTACCTCATCGATGCCCAGCAGCCAACAAAGAACAAGGTTGATTGGTCCGACGAAGAGACTGAGCACCCGTGGAACACGAACCTACTCCGTCCATTTTACACTTGAGCAAGAAGTGTATATATCTTACTTTCATGTAATAAATGAAAAAGCTTGGGAGCCTCGGCATAGCCCTGAGGACTCCGTGCCCATTTAAACATCACCTTTGTCATCGAACTAGCTCTGGCATCCTCTACAATGAGTTTGCCGGCTGGCCCAAACGCCTATGATTTCTACAAACGGTTAAGTATTTTACGCGGTACCTAGGGCCCACTGTTCGATTCCGGCTTCAGACCGCAAGCCGACTGTCGACCCGGCAAGAGCAAAAGCCTTAAGTCCCCCTTACAAGAAACAACCCAAATAGAGGACCAGGGAGCCCGGATAATCTGGTTGCGCCTGCTCGAGCTAAGCCAGTAACAACAACCCGAAGTATCGCGAAGCACGCAAACCTAGCTACCCGTTCGTTCCCGGCTGCAGACCGCAATCCGCCTAGCAGCCGGCAAGGCCACATCTTGAAAGGCCAATGCTCGCTGAGAAAAGGAACAAGTTATCAGCCTAGTTCGAAAGGGCATCATTCTCATGTTTTATCTTAGCTGTAAACGCACGCACCAGTGGCAAAACTAACGCAAACGACGTTGTGTCCTGTTTTGCACAAGCCGCAACTCGGCAGGAAAGAAGGTGGTAAAGTGCTTCGACCCGACTGGCTAATCCAGCCGGCCCGAACCTCGGGGAATACACCTAGTGGGCGCGCTCCCGCGCACTCATCAGAAAACAACAAGGTGGCAAAGAGCTTTGACCTGGCTGGCTACCCCAGTCGGCCCCAACCTCGGGGACTACACCCAGTGGGCGCGCTCCAGCACACCCATCAGAAAAAACAAGCTGGCAAAGAGCTTCGACCCGGCTGGCTACCCCAGCTGGCCTGAACCTCCGGGACTACACCCAATGGGTGCGCTCCAGTGAACTCTTCAGAAAACAACAAGGTGGCAAAGAGCTTCGACCCGGCTGGCTACCCTAGCCGGCCCCAACCTCAGGGACTACACCCATCAGAAAAAACAAGGTGGCAAAGAGCTTCGACTCGGCTGGCTACCCCAGCCAGCCTGAACCTCGGGGACTACACCCAATGGGCGCACTCCCGCGCACCCATCAGAAAACAACAAGGTAGAAAATAGGTTCGACCCGGCTGGCTACTCTAGCCGGCCCGAACCTCGAGGACTACACCCGGTGATCGCGCTCCCACGCACCCACAAACAAAATGCCAAGGACACGAACATCCAGAAAAAAAGAGGCAAACTCATCTTAAACCAAAAGAAGCATCAAATAGATAAAAGTAACACGAAGTTTCCACGTAGACTTAAAGTTTTATAGCAGCAAAGTTTACCACAAGGACATAACAAGTTTCATAAAGAGACAAGTACTCCTGGCATCCTAGGGATTCAGGGCTTGGAAGGAACATCGGCTTTGGGAGCAGGAGTCGGGCTAGCATAAGGGGCATCGGCATCGACTGTGGGCACCTGGCTGGAGGAGGCAGCGTTAGCATCGACCGTGGGATTCTGGCTGGAGGAGGCAGCGTTAATGCCGCTTGCAGGGTCCGGGATCCAGTGATACGGCATCGGCTCGGAGTGGTCACGAAAGTCGCGATCCAGATCCACGTAGGTGCCGATCGTGACTCCGCAAGACCTGATCTCCGGGACGCTTTGGCGGAGGCTCTCATAGCTGGTTTTGGCACAGAACCCACAAGTGAGCGCGCCTAGGTCCACATCTGGATACCAGGACTTCACCAGGGCTAGCACCATATCCATGCCACCGCGAGCCGTCCACTCTTTGGTGATCTCCAGCACATCTATGTCGCACGTCAGGGCGAGCGCCAGGTTGGCGATGTCGTGCGGCTCACCCGTCCCCACCCAAATTTTCTGGAAGAAGTCCATGGCGATTTTGCCAAGCTCATTGCTCTCCTCTGCCAGAACCTTCACCAGGTCCCAGGAGGTCAGTTCGCGGGAAGCTTCCTCCACAGGCAGGGCCTCAAGAGCTTGGTTCGTCGACTCCGGGTAGTGAGCTGCAGCCGGTTTAAGGAGTAAGCATACAAAGACGGTCTATGAACTCCAGCGTAAAAAGAGAAAGGAAAGGCGAACTTACTGACGACAAGCTCGGCAATTTGCTCAAGCTGCCTGGTTAGCTCTTGCTCCTCGGATCGGAGCACCTTGAGCAGTTCCTCCCGCTGGGCAGAGGTCGCCTCCAAGGTCTTGAGAGCCTCTCCCTGGGTGTCAGCCACCTTCTTGCTCCGCTCCATGGCAACCTATAGCTTGTGCTTGGCCGCATCCAGCTGGTCGATCTACCCTTGGCACGCCTTGTTCAACTCCTCTAGTCGGACTACCTGAGCCTTGAGGCGCTCCACCTCCTTCTCCCTATCCACAATCATGGATGTATGAGGGTACCCGATAGTCAACAAAAGGAGCGAAAATGAGGTCAATCGCCAAGATAGGTTAGAAGAAACAATCTTACGCCCAACTCCTGTATACTCTTCGCTACCTCTGAAAATGCTTTCTATGGAGAAAAGGAAGTAAGGAAAAAGAGCGAAATTCCGGCTATAGAAAGGCTGGCTATAGCAAAAGAGATGTAGAGGAACACCTACCTCCAACGACACAATTTTTTTTCTTCGCCAAGCCCTTTTTCCATTACCTCAACCAGGTGGCGAGCCTGGTCGAGTGCAATGGGCGCCACACCCGATAGCTAGGCGAGGATGGCACCCGGCGTAAGCATAGCCGGAGCTAGCCTCGAGCCGGTCACCACGAACTCGTCTTCATCAGCAGTGGCGCGTGAAGGCGCAGCCACCAAAAACTCCGTCCCCGCTGAGCCGGAGGCCCCCACATGGACGCCGCCTGCCACAGCCGCCTGCACCGAGGCACCCGGCGCCTCCTCTCAGCTCCTTGATGTAGGCCTGTCGGAACTAGTCGAAGCATCGCTCTAGGCCGGGTTCACGCCAGCCGTAGGACGAAGGAGGGGGTGTCGAGGCCATGAGTGGCCGCGAAGAGCTGTGCAACCCGTGAAGTCACGGGCGCACGGTGCAACACTTCCGCGACCGAAGAGCCCTGAGGAGGTGCAGGCGGGGTCATTGGGGTAGGCACAGCCAGAGAGGCCAGAGCCATCTCGACGATCGGAGGCGGGGGAGGAGCAATGGTGCAGCGCTTGAGCCGCCCAACGACATTTCCTCGCTGCAAGAACAAACCAAAAATGCTCAGCAAAGGGCATGGAAACGAGCCAGGGAGAACACTCACCAAGCACAGGACGGCACGACAGCAGTCGAGCGCGCTCGGCGTGTCCTCTTCTGCTCCACGACAGCCGGCGCGACGGTGGGCGCCGCCCTCTTCCCCCGGACCTTTGCCATGGCCTTCTCCCAGCTGGCCTCATCCTCGGCTGCACCTGCACAAACACAAGCATCAACGACAAGCCTCATCGGCAGAACAAAAGCAAGAGCTGCACCCAGAAATTACCGTGAGGGTCCAAAGAGCCGTCGTCAAGCTGGACGGGAAACCCTTCCTTATCCATCTAGGGGTACTTCGGCGGCTTCCGGTCTGACAGGAAGGAAGGGAGTGCGAAGTCGCCGATACCGTCCTCAGCATGCTGCGCCGTAAACAACAACTCAAAAGGGTGAGCATAAGGCACGCAAGGAAAACCTACCAGGGAAAAGGCCAATCAAAAAAAAGAGAACCAAGGGAAACTCACCCGAGGCGGTAGGCGGCCACGGTGATACGGTGGGAAGGAGTAAGGTCGCCTCCACGCGGAACTTGGAGATCCAATTCCGTAGCACCTCATACAGCACCTCCTTCCGTGACGTCCGGGTTGGGTCGTCGACGGTCGACAGATAGCACATCTTGTGCGACCATCCAATGGATGTCCGCCTGGGCCCCCATCCCCTTCACTGTCCAGGCCTTCTGCGTTGAAGGAACATTGACGAAGGCCGACACGCCGATGCAGTCGACCTCTGTGGCGTTTCTCACGTAGAAGTACGAGCGCTGCCACAGCTTGACGGTGTCAGGGAGGTCGAACCGTAGCATCAGCGAGGAAGGTCGCGGGTAGACGGCGCAACATCCCATCTCCGTCAGCTGGCCGTCCTTGATGGTGTTCTGGGCCTTGAAGTGGAATAACTTGAGGAAGTTCACCACCTCGGGCCAGACCCCAAGGTACGACTTGCAGCATGCCGCATGGTGCGACAGCTGCGCGATGGCATTGGTACCTAGGTGATGGAGTTGGAGGTCAAAGAAGTCGAACAACTCGAGGAGCAAGGGGCTGACGGGGAGGCCGAAACCGCGGGCAAAGAAGTCGACGCACAAATCTGCCCGGGGATCAGGCTCCCGCTCCCCCTCCGGAGCGAGCCGGTGCTTCACCAGCCGCGACGAGGGAAGAAACTTCCCCCGCTGGTACTTGTAGACCAGCTAGTCGGTCACGAACGATCCACACCAGCCGCCGTGTTGCTGCGGTAGCATTTCGGCGAGAGGTGAAGCCGTGGTGGAGACCGGAGTTCCTAGCGGACGAGCAAGGGCCGACGGCGGCTCCGGCGACCAAGAATTGGCAGTGCAAGGGGAAATACAAAGCAAGAAGGCTGGTGCGCAGAAGGGAAGGGAGGCGAGAGCTAGAGGAAGACAAAGTGAAGGCCCTGTGCCCCCCCCCCCCGCACGGACCTATTTATCCCCATGGGGAGGGGGGACACCATCGTCTCCGCTCCCACGTGACACGTGGCCGCGTGATGTTTCAATCCTGCGACGCTACGGCTCCGGATCCTTTGTGCCAGCACAACCTTGTGCAGAAGATCCACAGGTGTTACGAGGAGGTGAGGCGTGCACACTCGCCCCGAGAAACAGCTGCGGCAAGTGGTGCGCACGGTTATTACCAAAAAACGGGCGCACTTGCGCAGAAGTCAAACCGATGCGACATGCGCCAGAGCAACGATCATGGCTGACGACAGCACTAACCTCACCCACCAGACGTTTTGGCTCCAGCTTCGCCAGCCGGTCACCGCCTTCGCTGTTTACACCCAGTGGGCTGCCATCGATTCCGCAGCCAGTTGAACCCAGCCGGAAAGCAAAAGGAAAAGCTGCAACCGGACTTCATTGACAAACTACAAAGGAGCTCGCAAGACCATTCCCATCGGCCAAGTCCTTACGTGCTCGAGGAATAGTGTCGGGGGCATAACCTCCGGGTAGGGGAAGCCAGGCCTAAGTAGGCCAGCTCCAGAAGACATTGGCCACCTGGCCTTCAACCAAAAGAAGCTCTAGGCGGTTGGCTATTCCCACCCGGCTGGGCTTAAAGCTTTCCCGACTGGCCCGTCTAGCTGGGTAGCCAGAAGAACCGGCTGGGTGGCCGCTTCCACCCGGCTGGCCTCAGATTCGATGGAGAGCGCAGAGGGGGAGACACTCCTTGCAGGGTACGCCTCTGGCGCCTCTCGACACCAGATAGGTTGGCGCGCTGCCCTGACCGGCGCTACCAGACAAAGATAAAGTAAAGCGGTCGTATGACCACCAAAGAAGCCCCGAGTAACCGTTAAAGCGAGGATGATGCTACAAAGGATTCCCGAGTGACCTCTAAAGCGAAGGGTGACGCTAAAATAAGGGCGCGGGGCCACTGTAGCGCCGTCCAGCGATGTACTGGAGGTTGTCTGGGTCCTAGTCCACCGGCTGGGGCCCTGCAGCTGGACTGCCCTATAAACGCATATCCAAATAGTAAACCATAGAATCCACTTTGTAATCTACCTCCCCCAACCAGTATATAAGGGCGGGTAGAGCTAGGGTTATAGGTAGACAGTAAGGAATAACCATAGTAGCATAGAGCTCGCCTCTAGTTCTTCTTCTTCCTCTAGCCATCGATAGTTTCTAAGGAAACAGCTCCAGGAGCACTTGTACTGGGCACTCTCCCCCCATATAGTAGATCTTGCAAGAGTAGGTGTGTTACCTCGCCGCGAGGGCCCTGAACCTAGGTACGTCATTGTGTTTGCAGTTCATCGTGCCCAACCCGTTGCGTGAGCCACCGATTGCACCTAAGTGTCCCTCTTTAGCCATCCCCGATGGCACTACCGTGTTCCACACCACGATAGATTTGATATTTGAGATTGGAATCTATTTTGTGTAAGATGTTTTGATATATGCATATCATGCATCCTATTATTAATTTCTTGTTTTGGTCCAACTTGTATGCAAGAACTTGTATGGGGAGAAGTGTGTGTTAGATGGAGTAGCATGGGCATGGAGATTGAATTGTGACAAATAATATTCAATATCTACTTTGGTTTTTACCTTTCTTTTGGTGCCTCACTAGGGATAAAGTGGAATCATGTCCTATAGTTATCATGTTACATTTCATAACCTTGTTAGATCAAGGTATCATATTTTTATTTCAAACATCATGTAATATTACTTAAAGCTATACTCTGATTTGTTCTTAATTCAAGATTGCATGGAGATTTCCCTTTCTTGAGGAGTAAAGAGAGAGACGTATTCCATATCAATATTAGAATGTGATGCCCATATTAATTCTTTTATCAAGCACATATAGAAAATTTCATGAGTCTTTATCATTGATGAATTGTTTTGTGATCACCACATCATAAAAAGAGAGTAGACAAGTGAACCCATGAACCCCAATCCGATTTTTATCATAAGAAACACCTATCTATTGCATCTACTATCCTTTTTATTTTCAGCAATTGATTATTTTGAAAATACAAAAATACTTTCTCTAGTTGCAATCACTCATAAAAACCCCATAACAACTCTAATATTTTCCATATCATCTAGTTTGCATTATTTTACTTTCTTAACTCTATTTACTTTACTTTGTTTTATATTTTATTTCATATTACTAATACGAAACCATGTGCTTGACAACCACTTGGCGGAGTTTGGGACACAAGAATTTTATTTTACTTTATAGGTTGCTTGAAGAGGAGAAGACAAACATCCTTTCATGGCCAATTCCCCGAGAGTTCGATATAAACCCTCGAGTCACCCTTGTGGGGAAAAGACGCTTGCTGCAACACTTTGCACTTGGAGTCCCAATGAAAAGTGGCAGCCTTTGTTGCCATCAAGACAATTTTCTAGCACCATTGCTGGCGAATTGCGAGAAGGTACATCACCACTACATCCTCATCAAGTTTGAAGAGCAAGTTATTTCCCATTGCAACTGCTAGAAATTTTCTGGCACTGTCATATTCATTAACTTGTGCAACAACCTTAGCTTGGGGAGGTTGCACCACTGTGAAATTTTTCTTCTCCTTTTAGATTTTTAAAGTATTTTATTTTTTCTTGTTTTTAGTCTTTTTAAGTTTTCCTTAAAACACAAAAACACATAAAAATTAGTATAACCTCTAAATATGCATGCTAAAATATGGAGAAACTTGGAATCCACATACCTATAGGTCATCTCAAAATGTTGTAAGCCTACTATGAATATAGATCAACCAAAGAAGGAAATAGAATGGATGAATTGCTTACAGATCTCAATCAATTTGCTATTGACTTTTGTGTATCACATGATATAACTTGTTGCAATAAAAAAGACTATAGACACTCTCACTATCAATGTAAGTATAATAGTGATCCTATTATTGCTTGTTATCAAGGGCGTAAATTTGTATGCTAGAACAAGGTGAGAAATATATTTCCTATGTTGGAGCTCATGAGCTAGACTCTCTTATAAATCAAAACTTCGAAACTAGTCATGATGCTCGTTTAGTGAAAAGACACATAGATATTATCCTCCAAATTTGCAACGAAGAATTTAGTGATAATGCTTATGTTATTAAATATAAAGAAAGAAATCTTTCTGCCATGGAAAGTACTAATATATTGCAAGAAAAATATGATGAAAACATAAGCTTGGAAGAACAAGTGTGTGAAGAATAAAATGAAGTAGAGATAATCCAACCTATGCTCGGGGAAGAGTGGGATCTTCCACCTTCACCATCAACAAATGGTAGTAACACTCAAACTCAAAACTTATTTGTCATTTATGATAACCCTTCCTATTATGATGAAACTAATGATGCACCTTTACCTGCTAGTAATTCCACTAGTGAAATTATTGATGATAATGAGGAATTTTGTTTAGATATGCTATATGAAAATGATTTAGATGATGGTCCTATGCTTCTTGATAACCATCCGTGTATAACAAATAAAGATATAAATGATAAACTTGTTGTCTATGATGATTATACTTATGACTAAGAGTCCCATATCATTCTTGAACTCTCCTATGTTAACCATGGAAGATAAATTTGCACTTGCTAGAAACTATATATATGGTTTGCAATTACCTTATGTTGATAATCATAATTGCAACCATAATCTTAATAATGAAAATATTACTAGCAACTATTTGGAAAGAGGAAATCATGCTAATGAATACCATGATAATTGGAAATCTGGGTTTATCACTGATGTCTCACTCTTAAAATATAGAGTTAAAAAGAAGACCATTCTAGAGCTGATATCTTGGATAGATGCTCTACTGTAACTTTTGTATAGTCCTTTTTTTCATTTTCTTTTCTTTAACTTTTTAGTTTGTACATAAGACTTTTGACTCTTTCTTTAAATAAAGGGCTATGGGGGACTCCCCTACAGTAAATATTCAAAAAAAATTACCATGATAATTATTATGATGCTCATAATATAACAAACATAACAAACTTGCATGCTTCTAATGGTCATATTGCTAAATTTACTTCTAGTGCTTGCAACTATTATGAAAGAGGAGGTTTCCATTTCCCTCCTTACCTTGATAATAATTATAAAACTCATTCACCTAATGATAATATGCATAGGTATACTATAGTTTGTTGTACCTTATTCAAATATAAAATCCCTATGCATAGGAAGAAAGTTAGACTTCTTTATTATTGCTTTTATGTTTTGTATTGCTATATACCATGTTCCTATTTTATTATTTATTTGATTGTCATGAGAACATCATGGGACCCTGGTATATTGTATGGAACACTTTCCAAGGAAAAATTAGGTTGCAAATAAGCACAAGCTACCAAATAAATTCTATATCGACTAAACCAAGTAAGTAAAGCCTAGCTATATGGCTATAAAGAAAGCGCTTTGCGGGAAGCAACCCGGTTATTTAATTTGGACTTTTGTTTTGAAATCTTGATTTACAAGAGAGTTTTTTTGCTTTTCTTTCTGTAGTTTTTAATAAAGTACTAAGTGGAACCCATTTTGGATGTTTGAAAAGTTGCCAAACATATGGAGCAGCAAATTTCTCCAGAACAGTTTTTATTGCAAGAATTTTCTAAATATTTTTGTAACTCCGATTTTTCTCAAATATATAGAATTTACAATCTTTAATCCTATGTATGCATACAATTTGGCTAACATTCCTGACATGTCTAAGTTGGCGAAAAAAATCATTTTGTTGCTTCTGAAAATCTAGACAAATTCTATCATGTTTTGTTTTAACCATTCCCAAGTGTCCTAAAATGATTTATATGAGTCATATTATATGCTAGGGATATGTAGGAACATGATATGATTTATTGAACATTAATTTTGTCTTTCATATATATGCAGCAACTAGTATACTCTTGTACCACTAATGTCACCTCTCAGAAAAGAGATGGGAGAAAAATATTTGTGTTGAAGTTTTTTGACAGGGAATAGAGGAACATCACACCAAGATCAATTCAAGGATGGTGAAAACCATAAGCCTGGGGATGCCCAAGGCACGCCCACTAGATCCACTCAACTCTCTATTTGCAAACCTCTAAACTTTGTTTTTTGAACAACATAGAACTATCGTAGAAACTTGGAGTGTCAATTTTATCTTTTTACTTTTGTTTTGCAATAAAAAGATCACCACCATTATTATAAAATGCTTATGATTAGTTGTTGAAAAGAAACTCTACTGTTGGGGATATGCTAAATGGGTACCATCATTGTATGTCTCTAATCCGTAACCCGGGTGGCCCATATTTGGTAGCAAGGCCTATGGCCTGCTGGGCGGCCCAGTTAGATGGATCCAAAGGGAGGCCCATGCCGGATAATATAAGGATACGACGGAGTAACCGACATACTTGGCGCCTTGAAGTGCAAGACACGTAGACTAATTGTATCCAGTGTAGGACTCTGTAACCTGTCTGGATAGGACTCTTCCCTGTAACCCTAGGACCTGGCATCTTTATAAGCCGAACTATCACATCCCAAGATTTTCCAAATCTTGTAATGTGAAAAATAAATAAACAAAATAAATAATTGTTGAAAGTTGGGTGAAAAGAAACTTTTTGTTTCTAATTGGAAACTTAAAATCCCATCTTGAACAAACTTTGGTTAATGTTTGAATCCAAACTATATTCAAATCAAGTGAAATGCATTCTTCATAAATGCATCTGGAAATTTAAACACTTGGAAAATAAACCAAAACCCTAATGGAAGAAAAACATTTCCAAGTTATCTCTAAAACCATGGATTTGATCCAAATAAAAATTTGTCAACAAACATTTATAAGTGATCAAGAATGACAAATAGAAATATTATAAAACCATAGAAATTATTTTCACTGAATTTGGAGCCATATATAAAATCTTATGAATTTAATAAGATAAGGAAATTGAATTTCCAAAGCTAATAAAGCACCTATCAAGAAATCCATACCAAATGGTGAGCAAATAATCCTCAAGAGATTTAAAAGGATAAACAAATATTAAATAAGATTTTACAAATTGGAATCACCAAATTTGAATCTACAAATAAAAAAGATATGGATTTTATAAGATAAAGATAGAAATATAAAATGAGGAATATTTAAAGACCAAATTAAATCTTGACCTAATCCATAAGAAAATGGAATAATTATAATCCAAATTCAAATAAAATAAGTGGATAATGAATTTTCCAAATAAAATAAAGTGGCATTAACCAAATTCTATTTCTATTTAGAATAAAGATAAAATCCCTATTAAGAAATGATTAATTAAATCATGGGAAAATAATATTTGGAATTTACCCAAGTGGAATAAAAGTTGTTTAATTAACTTAAATAAGATCAAAGAAATCTTCCAAATAAAATTAATGGAATTAAAACTATATTTAATTTCATTAAAATAAAGACAAATACCTAATTTTAAATGATTAATAAATCATATTAAAAACATTCCAAATAATTCAAGGTGAATAATTTGACACCCTATTAAACAAATAAAACCTACTGAAAAGATTTGGAAAGATTTAGATTTCACATGGAGTTTGAAAAACATTATTAAATCTTATTTGAATTAATACAAGGGCCTATTTTAATTAATTAATATCCTCTAAAAAGAATAAATATATTATTCTAAATTTGACTTGAGAATGTGTTAGTAAGCAGTGTTTGATTGTTCACAAAGTTTGGCAAAAGTTTGTTTTCAAATGAATGTTTAAATTGATTAAACAAACTCAAAACAGATAAATTATAAAAAGAAAAAGGAAAGCAATCTGTACAAAAAAAATATAAAACAAAGCAGCCCAACGAGACCTGGACCACTAAGCCCAACACTAGCCCACTCCCTCTCTCCCACGAGAAAACGTTTCATACCAGAAACTTAACCCGCGCAGTCGCCGACAGATGGACCCACCCCTACTCTCTCTCTCGCTGACAACCACGCCCCACTTGCCAGTCTTCTTCCTCCCCGCAAATACCACGCCCTCGTCGCCTTTTCTGCTGATTGATTGCGTGCTTGATTCCTCATTAACCGCGCGTTGATTCAGCCCCGCGATCACGCGTACATAAGCACCTGCCCTCTCTCTCTTTTCCCTCACTCACCGCACCTCCTCCGCCCCAGGGTTGCCCGAATTTCTCTCGGAAACATCCACTGCTCCGGTGAGATTCTCCGTTAATTCCGGCCACCACCGCCAGCCCTACTGTCTCCAGAGCAAACGAGCTTGCTCTCCATCACCTCCTGCACCTGCCAGTGCCTTTCCCTCACTCGCGCGCGCCTTAGACGCTCGGCAACAACCTTGACTGAACTCTGCCACCGTCTGCCTCGACTCGGCGACTCCACACGGTGAGCTCTGACCTCCCTTTCCCCTCTTCTTGATACTCCTGTGCACGCCACGACCTTGCGCATCTGACCGTGTCCTCCACTCGTCTTAGCGCGCTCTCAATCCTCGCCTCCGTCAATACCATCACGAGCCCGACGCCAGGCAGAACTCCGGCGAGAAATTTCGGTCGTCCTCGTGCGCCCCTGTCCAGGAAAAGACTACGTCGAGTGTCAACACCCGGGTTTTTAATCCCAGATGCCTGTTATGCCATACATCGCAATCCCAGGATTACCATTTTTGCGAGACATAACAGAATTGGATACCACAGTACATCATCCATTACAACCGTACATAAGGTCTTACAAAAATAAGTATCTCATGATCCAGTTCTTAATACAACATCAAGCAGCGGAATACGTAATAATAACAGTAGCGTCGACGAAGCTCCATCTTCGGGGTCACAGGCAATGCTGACGATGGGAGATGATCCTAGTTGTCGTAACCTTCCTGGGGTCCATCTTCCAGGTACTCCTCTTCATAGTCTGGCCATGGAAATAGCCAGGTACAAAGCCATGAGTACTCTTTAAGTACTCGCAAACTAGTACTAGCAGGTAAAGGGTTTTTTGAATAATAGGACACTAGGCTCTAGGGTTGTTTTGCAAAGGCCAGATTTATCTCTACTATTTTTTATGAAAGAACTAATGCTAGTTGAAGTTTTATAACACCTAAAGGGGAACTTGTACTTCATATCACAACCCTGTTGTGGTCAAGTCAAAGTCTCACTTCATTTCACAAGTCATTTTGAAAAGTCTGACGGGGGAACAGTATGGCCACTCCAACTGTCCATAACCGCGGACGCGGCTATTCGAATAGTTTGACACTCTGCAGAGATTGTACACTTTCACCACAACATTCGATACATCCGTTAGGAACAAATCCTGAATTCACCATACTCAGTATGCGGATAATCAATCCTAACCTTTCAATTACACGCCCTAGTATAAGCACCTCTCCTGTGAGTTTGGCCTCCCAACCATGACCAACTGTCATCTTGGGTACTACACAGGTGGACAATCTTCACAAGGTAGCCTCAGCTCAGACCTTGGCCGTGAAGGAACTAATACTAAGGTATATAAGTTTCCAGTCAAGCCCTACCCAATCTTCGGGTATTGTGGTTGTACGATAAAATTGGAATGGTATCGCATCCAGACAACCATCAGTTTTATAAAGGGCTAAGGCTCATGCCTCAACATTTTCATCACCAAAATCATCCGGTGTTCGAAAACACATGTCCAAAACATTTCAATAGAATGATCCATCATTCCAAGGTTTTCATAACCATTTTTCCACCAAGTATTCCCATCTAAAGTTGATCAAGTTTTATGCTTAGCACTAGCATCTACAAGTGGGGGTGAGTACTAATGAGGGGTGGTAAACTAGTGGAGTTTCAACTAAGCTCAGTCTCATGCCTTGGGATGACATCAAGATTATCTAGTTTAGGCCAAATTTTGTGCTCTTTATGCAACCTTCACATATCTTTCTAGTATCTACCATTTACTTAGGTAAAATCTATGTAAGAGCTTTGAAGTAAGAAGCTTGTAAGTAAAACTAGGATTGGTTTATCAAGTGGGTATGATAACATATGCTTAAGGCATATAGTTGGCATGATAACAAGCAAGTATTTGCTTGCATAAATGCAAGTATAAGCTTGCTTAGGTATAGTATTAGCTTGCAAGGTTATTGGCTTGCTAAAGTAGAGTATCTTGCAAGTGTTAGCTTGCCTTGTGCAGAGCAGTGGTTGAAGTTCTCCTCGGCTTCTTCTTCGTAGAATCCTCCTTCCTCCTCGCATCCTTGGTCGGTACTAGCGTCTATAAATAAATACGATGTACACAATCACCAAGCAATACTTAACTACTTGCAATCATCACACACAAGGGTCCTATATATGATCTAGCATCATCACTAACATTAGAAGATTTGGGTTTGGTTTAATTCTTTTTATTTTTAGAAAAGTAATTTCTACTCATTTAAAAACTACTTAAGATTTAATATTCTCCAAACCAAACATGGGATCATGTTGACACATGTCATCACGACATATTTTAGTTCATGGGAATGTGATTTAAAATGGTGTCACAATTTAATAAGGTTTTACCCTTTTATTTTAATTAATTAGAATGGCTAGAAATGCCTATGTAGTATTCTTTTATTACTTGAACAATATTTCTGTAAGTAACCCTATATATTTTTATATATTCTGAAAGGTATGGTTAAATGTGATTTTTGAGAGTTGGAATCAACTCAAAAGCTATTATGGTTTAACTTTGAAAAATATTTGAATGCAGAAAAGCTTCTGCCTTGTTATTTTTACCAAGGATGATCTACAGATCCAAATGACTTGAATCCAACGGGCTTTGATTCAGCATTCACAGACCTTTCCCACAAAATTGGTTTCGTTCAAATTGGTGCACTGAATCGACCTGGGTTGATTTTTTAAAATGGGTATAGAAGTGTGTTTGAATTAAAAAGAAAAAGGTTTAATTTGAATAACTAGGCTGCGCGGGAAAAGTTACTGGGCCGGCCTGCTAAGCGCAGTGCTCCCGCGGGCTGTTTAAGTGGGTGTCCCCACTCGTCAGTGACACAGGGGGGTGCGAAGCGGTATGGGGCGATGTGGGTCATTCGATCTGATTCTAATCCAACGGTTGGGAGTCATCGTCGACGTTGAGAAACGCCGGCGAGACAGAAACCTAGCACGGCAGGTGGGGGTCGCTGGGGGATCACCGGGGTGCTGGCGAGGGTCGGCGAGGCGGGCGAACGACGAAGTCGACGACGGCGAATCTCCTGGTACCGGCGGCTACTCCTGGGGCGGCTCCAATCGCTGGCCCCCTTCTTCTCCAGAGGCGGCGGGCTCCGGTGAAATTCCGACGAGGTGGTGCTCGCCTTGCTCCGAGAACGGTGTGGCACGATAAGTGAGGAGAGGGGATTAGAATGGTGTGAAGAATTCGACTGGGGGTGGCCTCTATTTATAGTCGAGCGAGGGGAGCGACGGGGCGCATGGTGAGCTCGTTGGGGGCGGTGGTACAGATGGCTATCGGCATGGGCGACGGTAGGGGACGGTGAGGTGCTCCCTGGCGATGCTCAATGACATGGTTTCGAGGCGTGGGGCGGGGCGGCTTGGTCAGAATGCGGCCGTGCTCTGCGCGTGCTTGACGGAGATTTTAATGGCTCACAGCGCGCGTGGTCTGCGTGGCGGCGAACGAGCGTGTCTGCGGGGTTGCTGGGACGGTGGTGATCAAGTATGCACGCGGCAAGGGCGGCGCGCGGTCTGTGGGCGTCGGTCGAGCGTGGCGCACGGGGCGTGCTCTCGGCATGGTTGCTGGCGAGGTTTGCATGGTTCGTGCGTGTGGTCCAGTGGCTGGCAGCGTTTGAGCGGTGGACAGGGAGTGGCGGTGGGGTGTTGGCTTGCTCCCAGACATGCTGGCTAGGCTTGTTTCTCTTCCTAGCTTGCTGTCTCCACTGGGGTGGCATGGTTAGCTTCGGCTGTTCACCATTGATGATGATGCCAAGCTTACAGTGGTGCTAGTGCTTAGTTTAGCTTGCTAGATGATCTACTGAGATGGTTGTGAGCTAAAGAGGGAACAAGTTAGGCTCCAATCACTGCTCACTATAGTGTTTAGATTTTGTTTGATTTGTGTCTGCAACCTGTTTGATGAAATGGCCGCAAGAACTCAAGTTTTGAATTTTGAAAAGATTTTTGGTGGGTGTGCTAGGTTGGTGCTGGTGAGTCTGCAGATGCTTGGGTTTTGAAAGTTGAGCTTGTTTGAGTGGTTTTTGAAAAGGTGGGATCTTCCCATATGATATAGATTCAATTTTGAATTGCCATTTAAACTATGCATTTGAAAGTTTCTGGATGATCACAAAGTGGGCCTTGATACTTTGTTATGAGTACATTCAAGGGGTGCAAAGATCCAGAAAAGTTTCTGTTAGGTTTTGAAAGTTTGAGACAGCCAAAGTAGGCATGGGAGTTAAATTGGTCAAAATGACCATTCCCTTAATATATTTGTTTTGATTTACTTGTCTTTATGAAAAGTGTCGGAAATGTTTTAGATGATGTTTATTTCACCTAAGAAACATTTTACAAGCAATGAAACAAGCAATGAAACAAGCAAACAAGGTGGTTCAAAAGATTTTCCAAATCCATGCATACACATATGCATGCCTTCATAATTTTATTTAGCAAAGTTTTTGTTAACTCTAAATTTTGATGATTAGTGTTTGATGATCCAAGCTTATTATTTTTGGGATGTTACATCGATGTAACACCCTCAGAATCGTCCCTATGCAAGTTTTAGCAAAACCCACCAAACCCGCATAGAAACGATTCAAAGGTGCCCACCAGGCACTTTCGTGCGGGTGGAAAACGAAGTAATATCATTACACAATAGTCCACGATGGAACCCACAGAACAGATATATACAACGGCGACTCAATGAGTCAAGAATACAGATATATAGTACAAAGATCCAAATCACCTTGAAAACGATACAGCGTCCGAGTACGGACAAGATGCAAATTGAGCTAAGAGCCCTGAAGAATAACCAAAGGCGTCCATAACCCTGCCCAAGCCAAGCCCGAAGGGTAACCCTGCTAACGACGTCGATCTCGAAACCTGCTTACACAAAAGGGGTGCCGACAAAGGGCAAAGGAAAAAGAGAGCGGTCAGTACTGAGGCCAGTACACGGCGAGACTAGAATTCGGCGGTCCTCGCCTACATAGGTATGGTGGACTGAGCGGCAGCGCGGCATGCACTAAACAACCTATAGAGACTCGATACAACTGTCGGCTATCAGAGAGAGATAAGAAAGACCTATTCGAAACCAACCTGATGCTACCACCAAACATACCCATCCTGGTATTTCCCCCTCGAGACCAAACGAGGAAGTCAACCGAGGAACTCACACAGTTGGCAGTTTTATTTATTCAGTTATCGTTGCAGCAATTACTAGTCAGGTATAGATAGTCATCCTGATAGAATAAGAAGTGGGCACTTTTAGTTAACCATTCCGTTGTAGTTGCAACACTTACTAGTCAGATACAATTAGCATGAGATATCCCCAAACCCAGCAGTTGTTGGTACTTTTATTTAGCCATTCCGTTGCAGTGAAGCTGATTACTAGTCATATCGGATACAAGTCAAGTTATAACAGTAAACTTTAGTTATAGTTGTCTACGATCGAGAACTGTGCTCCAAGTCGTCCATAACCGTGGGCACGGCTTTTCGAAATTATTTAACCCTGCAGGGGTGCACCAAAGTATCCACACGCACTTCGACCCTTTTTGCCAGATCAGTTAACATACACCCATCGGTATGTCGGCAGGGCCTAAGTCATGACGTTTCCCAGACCCAAAGCAAGTACATGGGGGCCACCCCACTAAGCTACCCGCAACGAAGTTGGCCGGCTCCGGAACGGACCCAGGGTTTGCGTCAGTGGCTGTAAAAGACTAGGAACCCGAAAGTGTGACTAGGCTTGTCGATACCGCAAAAACACTCCGCTTACCTAAACAGTACAGGTGCTCCTCGCACAATCTTAAATAAAGCAGTAAAGCATGGCATAAGTACATAATAGTAATAACGCTCCAAACTACTTTGTGGCCCCCAGTTCAATACTTTGAAATCAGGTACTAATCGATGGGGGTGCCCATACACCCCACCCGTGGTTAGCGCGCTCGATCTCGGAACAGGTGTCAAGAACTCGGGGTCCTACGGGACACCAGTGAGCAGTTAAAAAACCAAATATTGTCTATTACCCATCGGTGCCTCTGCATTTACCTACTTTCAATTTTAGTTATTAAACAGTAATTAAAGCCATGATCATCTCCAACATAAAGCATATGGCAGCCTTCCAACCGCTGTGGTACTGGACGACATGCAACAGCACTTGGGCAAGCGACTACGACGCGCAAGTCCAACTATCTACCAAACAACCGGTAATAGGATGTGTCCAAGGCAATATAAGGCTGCAAGGGATATCACGGGTACGAAAACTAGAGCATCGCAACACAGATAGCAATAGATCAACAGGGGGAATAAATACTATAAAAGTAAGATAGGTAGAAAGGGGGAGGTGCTCTCCTGAAAACATTGTTGAAGGTTCATCCGAAGATCGGGTCGACACTCGCATCAACTCATCGGCCTAATCCGTGAAGAAGCAAAGCACTAGAAGAAACACCGGATGCACTATTTAATACTACGGCAAAAGATCGGGCATGATGCATGTATGATGCATGACATGGCAAACATGCGATGCAACTATGCAATATTAAGCGGAACCGGGGTCCCGACAATTAATTACTAAGTTCATATTGTTTAGATACCCCGCAATTTAAATGTTGTCTTAACCTGGCAAAATTATATCACCGGTTTGCTACACAAATTTAAATGGAACCAATATGAGACTAGAAATGTCCGCATATGGCCTCCATATTTAATTATTAGGTGAATCGGCATAAGGCCCTCAAACCACACTATATGTATGCAAGCATGGCAATTTAATATGCAACAAGAGATAATGTCATATTATAAAATAATGGGGTCTTGGATAGGGGATCACATTAGGGTTCGGCGAACTTGGGCTCCGAGGGGTTCGGGGTTTGACAGGGTTCGACGGGGGCGAGGTTCGATGGGACCGGTCTCGGACAACGGAAGTAGATCTTGTCGCATCCCAGAAGAAGGACTTGGTTCGGCGTCAGGGGCGCATCGGATTCGTCCTGGTCGGTGTCGATCTTGTCGTTGCGAAGATCTTGTCGGGTCCGCGCCATCGAGTCGGTCTTGGCATTCAGGGTGAAGAACTTGTCGTCCTCGAGGAAGTACTTGGCGCATCCGAGTCGACGACCTGGGCGTCCGGTTTCTCGGGCATCAGATCCGGGAAGAAGTACTTGTCGCATCTGGGGTCTTCGGGTTCAGGTAGAAGAGCTCGTCGTCCGGGGATTCTCTGGGTCCGTGTTCTTCGGGTAGCTGGTCTTGGCGTTCCGGGAAGAAGACCTCGTCGCTCCAGGAGAAGATCTTGGGGTTCCGCGTCGACGGCCTTCGGGTACGGGGGTCTCGGCGAACTTGGCGTGTCGAGGTTGGGTTTTCGGGTCCGGCGCCGTGGTCTTGCATAGTTTCCGGGTCTCGACTCGTGTCGGTCTTGTCGTTAGCCGAACTTGGCATCGTGGCGGTTACTTCTCGTGGCGTCGGTCTTGTGGTCTGAGAGGGAGTACTTGTCGTCCGTGACGGAGAGGTTGGAATCCTCCGGAATCACCTTAGGATTCCTTGCCGAAGAGCTCGTCGATACTGGATCAGATGTCAGGTTCATCTTTTACCATATCCACATTCACAACAGCAACCTTGCAGAGGACGGCGAGCGAGGGCGCGCGCTCGGGAAGGCCGGCCAGCAGGGCTTGCAGGAGGGAAGGCGGCGAGGTCGGCCCTGGTGGCGCCCACGCGACGACGAGGAGGGCCGGTTGATGGCGGCGCGATGGGCTTGGACGGGCCGGCAGTGATGTTGTCCATTCCAGGTGGTGGAGCTCGCACCGGTGGAGGCGGCCGGAGGCGGACAGAGGCAGAGCGGCAGGGGCGCTCGGGGATGGGGAGCACGGAGCTCGGTGGCGGAGCCGAGGAGGGGGTCTAGGGAAGAGGGGCGCCCTCGGGCGGCCGGCGAGGAGGCACGAGGACGGGCCGGCGGCGACGCGCAGATCGAGAACGGAGGAGGCCATGCGGGGTGGGGGGAACGGAGAAGCTCGGGCGACAGAGGCTCCGAGGCGGCCTTGGCCGGAACCGCGGAGGACGGCCACCGGAGGCGAGCAGAGGAAGAGGAGGCGGGCGCATGCGGCGCCCAGTTGCGGCGGAGAGGGAGGCGCGTGACCGGGGTTGGTGGCGGCGGGGATTCGAGATGAGGGAGGATGCGAGCGATGGGGGGGCGCGTCGAGGTGGGCCAGGAGCGGGGCCAGGGCGTGTCCAGGCGGGGGATGGTGCGGTCGGTCGGGTGGGCCCAGGGAGAGAGGCAGGATCAGGTTGGTGGCGTGATGGAGATGGGGAGTGTTGGGGTGAGGTGGCAGGTTAGGAGTGGATGGGGTGGAGGAAGTGGTGAGGTGGCGGGTGGTGATTGGCCGGGGTGATGTGGCTGGGGATGGGTAGACTAGGTTTAGGTAGAAAAAGGTTTGAGGGGGAAACCTGGTTTTGCACTGGGGGTGGCCGACTGGGTCGGATCGGCCCGGTACGGCTGTCCCCTAAAAAGTAAACTAAATATTTTATTATTTAAAACGGGGCTTTTGAAAACCGTTGGTAGACAAAACAAAAATACATCCGGAGACCCAGGTTTTGATTTGAATTAAATACGGGGTATTTAGAAAACAAAATATGCTTTTCGAAAATAGTTTCAGACAAACAAATGCATGATGATGACGATGCTCAAATGCAATGTGGCATGATTACATGAGCATGCGGTCATGATGATGCAATGCACAAAAACAACGCGATTTTCTAGTAGTGGTTTTTGCGGGGCGCCACAATTCGACACCACTAACAATGGATCTCGCCCTCGAGATCCGCCTCATGGTACCGGAAGGAAGGTCGGATATCTGCGTCTTCTCGCTTCGTGTAGATCCTCGCGACACCACTAACAAGAGGTCGTTGTCCGTGATCGTCGAGAGAACACTCCGGGAACAAAAGGTCGAAGGTAGAGGTATCAACAAATAAAGCCACCTCTAGCTTCGATGGAAGGAGGGAACCGATGCATTCTCATCCACTTCAATGTACACAAGCGAATAGAGTGAGTAGTCGTCATGGGGGCCAATCCATCACGCACCCAAACTATTACTCTGCACAATCAGTAGAAAAGCGTGCAACCATTCTCGGAATCAGACTGAAGATCTCGACAATCGAGGTTCAGGAACAAAGGAGTGATTCAGACTCTGCATCGGATCTGGCGTAGATGATGTCGTCGCGTCAGAAAGCACCGGAAGGCACAAGAAGGAACAAAGAGAAGTCCACCAGACGAAGGATTCCTCGGATAGCATGAAGACCAGATGTAGCAACACCGTTACCAAAGGAGGAAGCGAAACCCTGAAGGTACGATGGAACCCAACCACGAGAAATCCTGGACTCGGAGAGGGAGAAGAGAGCGGATTCAAAACACGCAGAGGTGAGAGGAGAGCAATAGAGGGGTAAGGAGTAAAATCAGACCTAATCAGAACTATCCAACCGATTTTGCAAAAATAGTTTTGACACTCTACTTCGGCCGTTAGCTAGGTTATCCTACAGGCTGGACTTGTGGGGTATCGCAACTGCTGAGCTCTGATACCACTCTGTAACACCCTCAGAATCGGCCCTATGCACGTTTTAGCGAAACCCGCCAAACCCGCATAGAAACGATTCAAAGGTGCCCACCAGGCACTTTCGTGCGGGTGGAAAACGAAGTAATATCATTACACAATAGTCCATGATGGAACCCACAGAACAGATATATACAACGGCGACTCAGTGAGTCAAGAATACAGATATACAGTACAAAGATCCAAATCACCTTGAAAACGATACAGCGTCCGAGTACGGACAAGATGCAAATTGAGCTAAGAGCCCTGAAGAATAACCAAAGGCGTCCATAACCCTGCCCAGGCCAAGCCCGAAGGGTAACCCTGCTAACGACGTCGATCTCGAAACCTGCTTACACAAAAGGGGTGCCGACAAAGGGCAAAGGAAAAAGAGATCGGTCAGTACTGAGGCTAGTACACGGCGAGACTAGAATTCGGCGGTCCTCGCCTACATAGGTATGGTGGACTGAGCGGCAGCGCGGCATGCACTAAACAACCTATAGAGACTCGATACAACTGTCGGCTATCAGAGAGAGATAAGAAAGACCTATTCGAAACCAACCTGATGCTACCACCAAACATACCCATCCTGGTATTTCCCCCTCGAGACCAAACGAGGAAGTCAACCGAGGAACTCACACAGTTGGCAGTTTTATTTATTCAGTTATTGTTGCAGCAATTACTAGTCAGGTATAGATAGTCATCCTGATAGAATAAGCAGTGGGCACTTTTAGTTAACCATTCCGTTGTAGTTGCAACACTTACTAGTCAGATACAATTAGCATGAGATATCCCCAAACCCAGTAGTTGTTGGTACTTTTATTTAGCCATTCCGTTGCAGTGAAGCTGATTACTAGTCATATCGGATACAAGTCAAGTTATAACAGTAAACTTTAGTTATAGTTGTCTATGATCGAGAACTGTGCTCCAAGTCGTCCATAACCGCGGACACGGCTTTTGGAAAATATTTAACCCTGCAGGGGTGCACCAAAGTATCCACACGCACTTCGACCCTTTTTTGCCAGATCAGTTAACATACACCCATCGGTATGTCGGCGGGGCCTAAGTCATGACGTTTCCCAGACCCAAAGCAAGTACATGGGGGCCACCCCACTAAGCTACCCGCAACGAAGTTGGCCGGCTCCGAAACGGACCCAGGGTTTGCGTCAGTGGCTGTAAACGACTGGGAACCCGAAAGTGTGACTGGGCTTGTCGATACCGCGAAAACACTCCGCTTACCTAAACAGTACAGGTTCTCCTCGCACAATCTTAAATAAAGCAGTAAAGCATGGAATAAGTACAGAATAGTAATAACGCTCCAAACTACTTTGTGGCCCCCAGTTCCATACTTTGAAATCAGGTACTAATCGATGGGGGTGCCCATACACCCCACCTGTGGTTAGCGCGCTCGATTTCGGAACAGGTGTCAAGAACTCGGGGTCCTACGGGACACCAGTGAGCGGTTAAAAAACCAAATATTGTCTATTACCCACCGGTGCCTCTACATTTACCTACTTTCAATTTTAGTTATTAAACAGTAATTAAAGCCATGATCATCTCCAACATAAAGCATATGGCAGCCTTCCAACCGCTGTGGTACTGGACGACACGCAACAGCACTTGGGCAAGCGACTACGACGCGCAAGTCCAACTATCTACCAAACAACCGGTAATAGGATGTGTCCAAGGCAATATAAGGCTGCAAGGGATATCACGGGTACGAAAACTAGAGCATCGCAACACAGATAACAATAGATCAACAGGGGGGAATAAATACTATAAAAGTAAGATAGGTAGAAAGGGGGAGGTGCTCGCCTGAAAACATTGTTGAAGGTTCATCCGAAGATCGGGTCGACACTCGCATCAACTCATCGGCCTAATCCGTGAAGAAGCAAAGCACTAGAAGAAACACCGGATGCACTATTTAATACTACGGCAAAAGATCGGGCATGATGCATGTATGATGCATGACATGGCAAACATGCGATGCAACTATGCAATATTAAGCGGAACCGGGGTCCCGACAATTAATTACTAAGTTCGTATTGTTTAGATACCCCGCAATTTAAATGTTGTCTTAACCTGGCAAAATTATATCACCGGTTTGCTACACAAATTTAAATGGAACCAATATGAGACTAGAAATGTCCGCATATGGCCTCCATATTTAATTATTAGGTGAATCGGCATAAGGCCCTCAAACCACACTATATGTATGCAAGCATGGCAATTTAATATGCAACAAGAGATAATGTCATATTATAAAATAATGGGGTCTTGGATAGGGGATCACATTAGGGTTCGGCGAACTTGGGCTCCGAAGGGTTCGGGGTTTGACAGGGTTCGACGGGGGCGAGGTTCGATGGGATCGGTCTCGGACAACGGAAGTAGATCTTGTCGCATCCCGGAAGAAGGACTTGGTTCGGCGTCAGGGGCGCATCGGATTCGTCCTGGTCGGTGTCGATCTTGTCGTTGCGAAGATCTTGTCGGGTCCGTGCCATCGAGTCGGTCTTGGCATTCAGGGTGAAGAACTTGTCGTCCTCGAGGAAGTACTTGGCGCATCCGAGTCGACGACCTGGGCGTCCGGTTTCTCGGGCATCAGATCCGAGAAGAAGTACTTGTCGCATCTGGGGTCTTCGGGTTCAGGTAGAAGAGCTCGTCGTCCGGGGATTCTCTGGGTCCGTGGTCTTCGGGTAGCTGGTCTTGGCGTTCCGGGGAGAAGACCTCGTCGCTCCAGGAGAAGATCTTGGGGTTCCGCGTCGACGGCCTTCGGGTACGGGGGTCTCGGCGAACTTGGCGTGTCGAGGTTGGGTTTTCGGGTCCGGCGCCGTGGTCTTGCATAGTTTCCGGGTCTCGACTCGTGTCGGTCCTGTCGTTAGCTGAACTTGGCATCGTGGCGGTTACTTCTCGTGGCGTCGGTCTTGTGGTCCGAGAGGGAGTACTTGTCGTCCATGACGGAGAGGTTGGAATCCTCCGGAATCACCTTAGGATTCCTTGCCGAAGAGCTCGTCGATACTGGATCAGATTTCAGGTTCATCTTTTACCATATCCACATTCACAACAGCAACCTTGCAGAGGATGGCGAGCGAGGGCGCGCGCTCGGGAAGGCCGGCCAGCAGGGCTTGCAGGAGGTAAGGCGGCGAGGTCGGCCCTGGTGGCGCCCACGCGACGACGAGGAGGGTCGGTTGATGGCGGCGCGATGGGCTGGGACGGGCCGGCGGTGATGTTGTCCATTCGGGGCGGCGGAGCTCGCACTGGTGGAGGCGGCCAGAGGCGGACAGAGGCAGAGCGGCAGGGGCGCTCGGGGATGGGGAGCACGGAGCTCGGTGGCGGAGCCGAGGAGGGGGTCGAGGGAAGAGGGGCGCCCTCGGGCGGCCGGCGAGGAGGCACGAGTTCGGGCCGGCGGCGACGCGCAGATCGAGAACGGAGGAGGCCATGCGGGGTGGGGGGAACGGAGAAGCTCGGGCGACAGAGGCTCCGAGGCGGCCTTGGCCGGAACCGCGGAGGACGGCCACCGGAGGCGAGCAGAGGAAGAGGAGGCGGGCGCATGCGGCGGCCAGTTGCGGCGGAGAGGGAGGCGCGTGACCAGGGTTGGTGGCGGCGGGGATTCGAGATGAGGGAGGATGCGAGCGACGGGGGGGGCGCGTCGAGGTGGGCCAGGAGCGGGGCCGGGGCGTGTCCAGGCGGGGGATGGTGCGGTCGGTCGGGTGGGCCCAGGGAGAGAGGCAGGATCAGGTTGGTGGCGTGATGGAGATGGGGAGTGTTGGGGTGAGGTGGCAGGTTAGGAGTGGATGGGGTGGAGGAAGTGGTGAGGTGGCGGGTGGTGATTGGCCGGGGTGATGTGGCTGGGGATGGGTAGACTAGGTTTAGGTAGAAAAAGGTTTGAGGGGGAAACCTGGTTTTGCACTGGGGGTGGCCGACTGGGTCGGATCGGCCCGGTACGGCTGTCCCCTAAAAAGTAAACTAAATATTTTATTATTTAAAACGGGGCTTTTGAAAACCGTTGGTAGACAAAACAAAAATACATTCGGAGACCCAGGTTTTGATTTGAATTAAAGACGGGGTATTTAGAAAACAAAATATGCTTTTCGAAAATAGTTTCAGACAAACAAATGCATGATGATGACGATGCTCAAATGCAATGTGGCATGATTACATGAGCATGCGGTCATGATGATGCAATGCACAAAAACAACGCGATTTTCTAGTAGTGGTTTTTGCGGGGCGCCACAATTCGACACCACTAACAATGGATCTCGCCCTCGAGATCCGCCTCATGGTACCGGAAGGAAGGTCGGATATCTGCGTCTTCTCGCTTCGTGTAGATCCTCGCGACACCACTAACAAGAGGTCGTTGTCCGTGATCGTCGAGAGAACACTCCGGGAACAAAAGGTCGAAGGTAGAGGTATCAAGAAATAAAGCCACCTCTAGCTTCGGTGGAAGGAGGGAACCGATGCATTCTCATCCACTTCAATGTACACAAGCGAATAGAGTGAGTAGTCGGCATGGGGGCCAATCCATCACGCACCCAAACTATTACTCTGCACAATCAGTAGAAAAGCGTGCAACCATTCTCGGAATCAGACTGGAGATCTCGACAATCGAGGTTCAGGAACAAAGGAGTGATGCAAGGGATCGATGGGGGTTCCCATACACCCCACCTGTGGTTAGCGCGCTCGATCTCGGAACAGGTGTCAAGAACTCGGGGTCCTACGGGACACCAGTGAGCGGTTAAAAAACCAAATATTGTCTATTATCCACCGGTGCCTCTGCATTTACCTACTTTCAATTTTAGTTATTAAACAGTAATTAAAGCCATGATCATCTCCAACATAAAGCATATGGTAGCCTTCCAACCGCTGTGGTACTGGACGACACGCAACAGCACTTGGGCAAGCGACTACGACGCGCAAGTCCAACTATCTACCAAACAACCGGTAATAGGATGTGTCCAAGGCAATATAAGGCTGCAAGGGATATCACGGGTACGAAAACTAGAGCATCGCAACACAGATAGCAATAGATCAACAGGGGGGAATAAATACTATAAAAGTAAGATAGGTAGAAAGGGGGAGGTGCTCGCCTGAAAACATTGTTGAAGGTTCATCCGAAGATCGGGTCGACACTCGCATCAACTCATCGGCCTAATCCGTGAAGAAGCAAAGCACTAGAAGAAACACCGGATGCACTATTTAATACTACGGCAAAAGATCGGGCATGATGCATGTATGATGCATGACATGGCAAACATGCGATGCAACTATGCAATATTAAGCGGAACCGGGGTCCCGACAATTAATTACTAAGTTCATATTGTTTAGATACCCCGCAATTTAAATGTTGTCTTAACCTGGCAAAATTATATCACCGGTTTGCTACACAAATTTAAATGGAACCAATATGAGACTAGAAATGTCCGCATATGGCCTCCATATTTAATTATTAGGTGAATCGGCATAAGGCCCTCAAACCACACTATATGTATGCAAGCATGGCAATTTAATATGCAACAAGAGATAATGTCATATTATAAAATAATGGGGTCTTGGATAGGGGATAACATTAGGGTTCGGCGAACTTGGGCTCCGAGGGGTTCGGGGTTTGACAGGGTTCGACGGGGGCGAGGTTCGATGGGATCGGTCTCGGACAACGGAAGTAGATCTTGTCGCATCCCGGAAGAAGGACTTGGTTCGGCGTCAGGGGCGCATCGGATTCGTCCTGGTCGGTGTCGATCTTGTCGTTGCGAAGATCTTGTCGGGTCCGCGCCATCGAGTCGGTCTTGGCATTCAGGGTGAAGAACTTGGCATCCTCGAGGAAGTACTTGGCGCATCCGAGTCGACGACCTGGGCGTCCGGTTTCTCGGGCATCAGATCCGGGAAGAAGTACTTGTCGCATCTGGGGTCTTCGGGTTCAGGTGGAAGAGCTCGTCGTCCGGGGATTCTCTGGGTCCGTGGTCTTCGGGTAGCTGGTCTTGGCGTTCCGGGAAGAAGACCTCGTCGCTCCAGGAGAAGATCTTGGGGCTCCGCGTCGACGGCCTTCGGGTACGGGGGTCTTGGCGAACTTGGCGTGTCGAGGTTGGGTTTTCGGGTCCGGCGCCGTGGTCTTGCATAGTTTCCGGGTCTCGACTCGTGTCGGTCTTGTCGTTAGCCGAACTTGGCATCGTGGCGGTTACTTCTCGTGGCGTCGGTCTTGTGGTCCGAGAGGGAGTACTTGTCGTCCATGACGGAGAGGTTGGAATCCTCCGGAATCACCTTAGGATTCCTTGCCGAAGAGCTCGTCGATACTGGATCAGATGTCAGGTTCATCTTTTACCATATCCACATTCACAACAGCAACCTTGCAGAGGACGACGAGCGAGGGCGCGCGCTCGGGAAGGCCGGCCAGCAGGTCAAACGCGCCGCTCACTCTAGGTCAAACGCGCAGCAACCGTTAGATGCAGATCCGTCGGCTAAGATAGAGTCACTTATCAAAGAGGTATGAGAGCATCTGCGTCGTGCAATTTGCTTTAGATCCAGCGGCTCACGTTAGTCAATCCACGCAAACCATTTTCAACCAATCAGAACATTCCACGTGGCCCTGTCTGTTTAATAAAAACCAGAATAGATTCTATTAGATGTTCAAACTTGTAAATTGCATAACTTTTGATCCACAAGTCCAAATTTTACAAATTTTATATCAATGGAATCAGCAAGACAAGTACTTTCCAACCATGCGCTTTTTTAGTAAATTGCTTTTGGTAAAATGGTTGTTTTTGCAGAAACTTATGTAGGCATAATTTGAATATGAAATTCTTTCTAAAATTATTTTTGTGATAAAACCTTTGGGCAAATGGATTGTTTGAACCTACTGACCATATAAAACAACTTGTGGTTTCAAAAACATATTTTGTGAAGCAAAAGAATAAATCTTTGATTTAGAACATTTCTAGTCAAATAAAAATAAGGTTTATTTATTAAACATGCCTTTGGAGGAAACCCTTTGGGAAATGTTTTGATTTAAACTCTCTGACCCTAAACACAAGGTCTTATGATTTAAAAATATATTTTTATGAACCCTATAGATTATTACTTTGCTAAAAAAGCATTTTCATCCACATAAAATAATGCTTTGGTTTAAAAAGGGATTATAGGTAAAATCTTTTGCAAATGGTTTTGCCACTTTATAAAATGACCAATAGGTGTTTTAGAATGTTTATAACCTATTAGAAACCACTTTTTCAAATAAAACAATCTTTTGCATACTTGCATGCATTGCTTTGTTTCTATTATTTTATGCGATGTTTGCTTGAATGGTAGATTGAATCTTTGCTTGCTTGATTGAATTGTAGTGATTGAAGAGTGTGAATATTGCAAGGACAAGGAGTGAACTTATATTCTCTACAAAAAAGGCAAGTGGTGCTTCATACTTTTTTCCCATTATTTTTCACTATGCATTAGTGATATTTCTAAGTAGGACTTGCATGGAATTTTTGCTAAGTATAAACTATGCCATGGGAAATCCTAGTAGATGAAACCTTAGTAGAAATTTCCTAAGTTAAGATTCCTACTACTATCATGCTTAGCTTAGCTAGTAGAAAACAAGGGTGGATTATATTCATGCTATGGAATATTTCTAAGTCAAGGACTTGTGTTTTGTTTAATAAAACAAACTAAGTGAATGAATCACCTGGGTGGAATGGAAGGAATGGTTTGTGTTGAGTGGTTACACAAGGCCCATTTCTATGGCTTACCTTGTGTATCTCACTTGTGGATGGCTACCCAGGAACAAAGAGATTTGAGATGTCAAATGTTGAGAAGCTTCAAGTGCAGCCACTTGGCATTATGGGCTCTGCCTGGATCATATAGGTTGCAATAACTTAGACAAATGGACAGTTGGTGGTTGGGGATGATAGGTTGGAACGCGTCCATTCTGGTCTAAGGGAAGGCTTCTGAAAGATCTTGTCTTGGTGAAACCAAGTCTTGTGGGGAAAGTGCACCACCTCTGTAGAGTGTAAAATCTAAGTACTTAGCCATGTCCCTGGTAAAAGACAATTTGAGCATCAAGACATGGAAGCTATCAAGAATCTCCACATCCAAATTTCTAAGTTAAAATCTTGTGGTTGAACAAGGGTTTAAGGTTCACCAATTTATATTGGTGGTTCCTTGGGTGATTTTGACAAATAAAAACTTAGTGTTTTTCAAATCATAAGGAAAATCTATTTTGAGCAAAGCAAGCCTAAGCTCCACTTAGCCAAATGCATATAGATGATAGACTCCACTATACTACCATAGTACCACTTGCCCATACAATTCAAATGTATTGACCCTTGTGGCTGTAACTTATTATATTGCAGGTTTGTTTGATGTTAGTGAAGTTTATTGATTAGGATTACAAGTCTACAACCAACATGACTGCCTCTGGCACTTTGAAGATGAAGGACCCCATAATATTGTTATATTCTGCTGCATTGTAATGAGATAGCCAAATGAGCTATGTAAGATGTAATAAATTATTTTATTCCTGGTTATAAAGTTGTATTATGACCTTTGTTTCCTGATATTACATCTTAACTGTGGATGCTAGCTATTGATCCAGGGACTAGCATTGTAAACACAAGGATCTCTACCTTATTGTAGGTTGGGACCTCTTACAAATGGTATCAGAGCACTATGTTGCCTGTAGGATTGTAACCCTAGGATTGGACAAAACCCATTAGAAAAATAGGAGTTGAATTTGTTCCAAAACTTATTTACAAGCAATCTTGTAAACTCTTTCCTCAAGCTTTTTGGTTTTGACTCTACATCTTGTCTATTTCAACTTGAAGGACAAAGCCTTCCCCATGGCCAAAGACTTCAACTTTAGTTCCACCAAAACTTCACTTTGGATATCACTAAGGACTACAAGTGAGACAAGAAACATTACTCAAGACTTGAAGACCAAGGAAACACAACTTAGAAGGAACCATCATCACCTTTGAAGGTTATGGCCAAGATTCAAGAAGTTCTCCAAGGATACAAAGATCTTGTTCATGAAGAAGCAACCAAGAAGGATGGAATGATCTCAAGTGAACCATATAGTTGGACCACCATGTTTAGTTTAGATTAAACACACCAACTTATGTGGTGTAGCAAAAATATTTTATTGCCTAAAAATGTGCTTGAAACTTGTTGTTTGAGTGGAAAGTTTGTTTGTGATTGCTTGCATCACTTGTGTGATTAGAATTATTTCCTTAGAAATATCTTGCCCATTCTAATCCCAATCCAACCCAAACAGATGACTACTCCAAGAAACTCCAACATCAAGGATGGTGACAACAACAACAACCAAGGGATCAACATGAGAGAACTCATAGTAACCCAAACCCAGTTGAACCAAGTGACAACTCAGTTTTTAGCCAACACCAGTGAGTTAGATCCAACCATGCAAACGTTTTTGGAAACCCAAACCCAATTGTTGCATAAGGTGACAAATCAAATGATCAACATGGGAGACAACTCTTCCCAAGGAGTTTGTGACAACAAGGATGTCAAGGATGATATTCTAGAAGGAACTCCAGCTTGCAATGTTTGTGGAGACAAGGATCACACTTCCAAGGAGCATGAAGATTAATGCCCCAATTGTGAAGAGAAACATCCAACTAATCAATGCCCCACATCCCAAGCTACTTGTTTCCTATGTGAGGGAAATAATCATGTCCCTATCCAATGCCCCATCTATTCCATAGTTCAACAAAGGAAACAAGGTGGGGTGCAACAACAGATTGCAGACTTCCATGAGAGAACAACTTCTACCAAGAAGGATGATGACAAAGGAAAATCTCAGCTTGCACCTCCATGCAATATGACTCAATTTGATGGACCAAAGAGGAGACATATGTATTATCCAAGGAATAAGTCAAGGAGACCAGGAAACTTTCCCACCTTTGAGATAAGGTATGAAGAACATGAACTAGAAGCACTCCTAGCTTTGGAGAAACCCAAGAAGAAGAAGGACAAAAGTCAAGTGTAGTGTTGCCATTGCAAAGAGATGGGACACTATGCCAATGAATGTCCAGAGAATAAGAAGAAGTATAAGGAAATTAACCAAGTGTGGTGCATCAACTGCAAAGAGCTAGGCCATTATGTGTCAACTTGTCCACGGAAGATACGTGAAGAACTCAATCTTGTCACATGTTACAATTGTGGTAATCAAGGACATTATGCAAGCAATTGTCCAGAAAAGATGAAGCACAAGATAAACAAGCCCATGAAGGATCTCAGCCTTGTCACATGTTTCAAGTGTGGAAACAAAGGACACTATGCAGATGTTTGCCCAGAGAGGTTTCAACAAGATTCCAAGCAAGCCAAGAAGTAATCTAGTTGAAAAAAATTTAAGGGTGGTAGTATCCTAGTTGCTTTGAGCCAACTTGTAACCCTAGCCTTCCCAAATCTCGGGACGAGATTTATTTTAAGGGTGGTAGCCTCACATCCTAAGATTTTCCAAATCTTGTAATGTGAAAAATAAATAAACAAAATAAATAATTGTTGAAAATTTGGGTGAAAAGAAACTTTTTGTTTCTAATTGGAAACTTAAAATCCCATCTTGAACAAACTTTGGTTAATGTTTGAATCCAAACTATATTCAAATCAAGTGAAATGCATTCTTCATAAATGCATCTGGAAATTTAAACACTTGGAAAATAAACCAAAACCCTAAAATCCTAATGGAAGAAAAACATTTCCAAGTTATCTCTAAGACCATGGATTTGATCCAAATAAAAATTTGTCAACAAACATTTATAAATGATCAAGAATGACAAATAGAAATATTATAAAACCATAGAAATTAGTTTCACTCAATTTGGAGCCATAGATAAAATCTTATGAATTTAATAAAATAAGGAAATTGAATTTCCAAAGCTAATAAAGCACCTATCAAGAAATCCATACCAAATGGTGAGCAAATAATCCTAAAGAGATTTAAAAGGATAAAAAAATATTAAATAAGATTTTACAAATTGGAATCACCAAGTTTGAATCTAAAATAAAAAAAGATATGGATTTTATAAGATAAAGATAGAAATATTAAATGAGGAATATTTAAAGACCAAATTAAATCTTGACCTAATCCATAAGCAAATGGAATAATTATAATCCAAATCCAAATAAAATAAGTGGATAAAGAATTTCCCAAATAAAATAAAGTGGCATTAACCAAATTCTATTTCTATTTTGAATAAAGATAAAATCCCTATTAAGAAATGATTAATTAAATCATGGGATAATAATATTTGGAATTTACCCAAGTGGAATAAAAGTTGTTTATTTAACTTAAATAAGATGAAAGAAATCTTCCAAATAAAATTTATGGAATTAAAACTATATTTAATTTCATTGAAATAAAGACAAATACCCAATTTTAAATGACTAATAAATCATATTAAAAACATTCCAAATAATTCAAGGTGAATAATTTGACACCTATTAAACAAATAAAACCTACTAAAAAGATTTGGAAAGATTTAGATTTCAAATGGAGTTTGAAAAACATTATTAAATCTTATTTGAATTAATACAAGGGCCTATTTTAATTAATTAATATCCCCTAAAAAGAATAAATATATTATTCTAAATTTGACTTCAGAATGTGTTAGTAAGCAGTGTTTGATTATTCACAAAGTTTGGCAAAAGTTTGTTTTTAAATGAATGTTTGAATTGATTAAACAAAATCAAAACAGATAAATTAAAAAAAAGAAAAAGAAAAGCAATCTATACAAAAAAATATAAAACAAAGCAGCCCAACCAGACCTGGCCCACTAAGCCCGACACCAGCCCACTCCCTCTCTCCCACGAGAAAACGTTTCATACCAGAAACTTAACCCGCGCAGTCGCCGACAGATGCACCCTACCCCTACTCTCTCTCTCTCTCTCTCGCTGACAACCACGCCCCACTTGCCAGTCTTCTTCCTCCCCGTGAAGACCACGCCCTCGTCGCCATTTCTGCCGACTGATTGCGCGCTTGATTCCTCATTAACCGCGCGTTGATTCAGCCCCGTGATCATGCGTACATAAGCATCTGCCTTCTCTCTCTTTTCGCTCACTCACCGCACCTCCTCCGCCCCAGGGCTGCCCGAATTTATCTCGGCAACATCCACTGCTCCAGCGAGATTCTCCGTCAATTCTGGCCACCACCGCCAGCCCTACTGCCTCCAGAGCAAACGAGCTTGCTCGCCATCATCTCCTGCACCTGCCAGTGCCTTTCCCTCACTCGCGCGCGCCTTAGACGCTCGGCAACAACCTCGACTGAACTCTGCCACCGTCTGCCTCGACTCCGGCGACTCCACACGGTGAGCTCTGACCTCCCTTTCCCCTCTTCTTGATACTCCTGTGCACGCCACGACCTTGCGCATCTGACCGTGTCCTCCACTCGTCTTAGCGCGCTCTCAATCCTCGACTCCGTCAAGACCAGCACGAGCCCGACGCCAGGCAGAACTCCGACGAGAAAGTTCGGTCGTCCTCGTGTGCCCCTGTCCAGGAAAAGACTACGTCGAGCTTCCCCATGACGCTGCAATCGCTGTAAGCCATCTCTCTCCCTCTCTCGCCTTCTGAATCACCGGCAACCTCGCCGCCAGAGCGCACCGCCGCCAGCGCCGCTCACTCTAGGTCAAACGCGCAACAACTGTTAGATGCAGATCCATCGGCTATGATAGAGTCACTTATCGAAGAGGTATGAGAGCATATGCGCCGTGCGATTTGCTTTAGATCCAGCGGCCCACGTTAGTCAATCCACGCGAACCGTTTTCAACCAATCAGAACATTCCACGTGGCCCTGTCTGTTTAATAAAAACCAGAATAGATTCTATTAGATGTTCAAACTTGTAAATTGCATAACTTTTGATCCACACGTCCAAATTTTATAAATTTTATATCAATGGAATCAGAAAGACAAGTACTTTCCAACCATGCAATTTTTTTAGTAAATTTCTTTTGGTAAAATGGTTGTTTTTTCAGAAACTTGTGTAGGCATAATTTGAATATGAAATTCTTTCTAAAATTATTTTTGTGATAAAACCTTTGGGAAAATGGATTGTTTGAACCTACTGACCATCTAAAACAACTTGTGGTTTCAAAAACATATTTTGTGAAGCAAGAGAATAAATCTTTGATTTAGAACATTTCTAGTCAAATAAAAATAAGGTTTATTTATTAAACATGCCTTTGGAGGAAACCGTTTGGGAAATGTTTTGATTTAAACTCTCTGACCCTAAACACAAGGTCTTATGATTTAAAAATATATTTTGATGAACCCTATAGATTATTACTTTGCTAAAAAAGCATTTTCAACCACATAAAATAATGCTTTGGTTTAACAAGGGATTATAGGTAAAATCTTTTGCAAATGGTTTTGCCACTTTATAAAATGACCAATAGGTGTTTTAGAATGTTTATAACCTATTAGAAACCACTTTTTCGAATAAAACAATCTTTTGCATGCTTGCATGCATTGCTTTGTTTCTATTATTTTATGTGATTTTTGCTTGAATGGTAGATTGAATCTTTGCTTGCTTGATTGCATCGTAATGAACTTTGAAGAGTGTGACTATTGCAAGATCAAGGAGTGAACTTATATTCTCTACCAAAAAGGAAAGTGGTGCTTAATACTTTTGTCCCATTATTTTCACTATGCGTTAGTGATATTTCTAAGTAGGACTTGCATGGAATTTTTACTAAGTATGCTATGCCATGGGAAATCCTAGTAGATGATGCCTTAGTAGAATTTTCCTAATTTAAGATTCCTACTACTATCATGCTTAGCTTAGCTAGTAGAAAACAAGGGTGGATTATATTCATGCTATGGAATATTTCTAAGTCAAGGACTTGTGTTTTGTTTAATAAAACAAACTAAGTGAATGAATCACCTGGGTGGAACGGAAGGAATGGTTTGTGTTGAGTGGTTACACAAGGCCCATTTATATGGCTTACCTTGTGTATCTCACTTGTGGATGGCCACCCAGGAACAAAGATATTTGAGATGTCAAATGTTGAGAATCTTCAAGTGCAGCCACTTGGCATTATGGGCTCTGCCTGGATCATATAGGTTGCAATAACTTAGCCAAATGGACAATTGGTGGTAGGGGATGATAGGTTGGAACGCGTCCATTCTGGTCTAAGGGAAGGCTTCTGAAAGATCTTGTCTTGGTGAAACCAAGTCTTGTGGGGAAAGTGCACCGACTATTGCAAGATCAAGGAGTGAACTTATATTCTCTACCAAAAAGGCAAGTGGTGCTTAATACTTTTGTCCCATTATTTTCACTATGCGTTAGTGATATTTCTAAGTAGGACTTGCATGGAATTTTTACTAAGTATGCTATGCCATGGAAAATCCTAGTAGATGATGCCTTAATAGAATTTTCCTAATTTAATATTCCTACTACTATCATGCTTAGCTTAGCTAGTAGAAAACAAGGGTGGATTATATTCATGCTATGGAATATTTCTAAGTCAAGGACTTGTGTTTTGTTTAATAAAACAAACTAAGTGAATGAATCACCTGGGTGGAATGGAAGGAATGGTTTGTGTTGAGTGGTTACACAAGGCCCATTTATATGGCTTACCTTGTGTATCTCACTTGTGGATGGCCACCCAGGAACAAAGATATTTGAGATGTCAAATGTTGAGAAGCTTCAAGTGCAGCCACTTGGCATTATGGGCTCTGCCTGGATCATATAGGTTACAATAACTTAGCCAAATGGACAATTGGTGGTAGGGGATGATAGGTTGGAACGCGTCCATTCTGGTCTAAGGGAAGGCTTCTGAAAGATCTTGTCTTGGTGAAACCAAGTCTTGTGGGGAAAGTGCACCATCTCCGCAGAGTGTAAAATCTAAGTACTTAGCCATGTCCCTGGTAAAGGACAATTTGAGCATCATGACATGGAAGCTATCAATAATCTCCTCATCCAAATTTCTAAGTTAAAATCTTGTGGTTGAACAAGGGTTTAAGGTTCACCAATTTCTATTGGTGGTTCCTTAGGTGATTTTGACAAATAAAAACTTAGTGTTTTTCAAATGATAAAGAAAATCTATTTTGAGCAAAGCAAGCCTAAGCTCCACTTAGGCAAATGCATATAGATGATAGACTCCACTATACTACCATAGTATCACTTGCCAATACAATTCAAATGTATTGACCCTTGTGGTTGTAACTTATTATGTTGCAGGTTTGTTTGATGTTAGTGAAGTTTATTGATTAGGATTACAAGTCTACAACCAACATGACTGCCTGTGGCACTTTGAAGATGAAGGACCCCATAATATTGTTATATTCTGCTGCATTGTAATGAGATAGCCAAATGAGCTATGTAAGATGTAATAAATTATTTTATTCCTGGTTATAAAGTTGTATTATGACCTTTGTTTCCTGATATTACATCTTAACTGTGGATGCTAGCTATTGATCCAGGAACTAGCATTATAAACACAAGGATCTCTACCTTATTGAAGGTTGGGACCTCTTACACAAACCTATGGGAGCCTTTAGGGAAGAACTACACAAATCATATCGCACATAGCGAACCAATCCCTATAACTCGGCATATTGCCCTTATAGTGATTTATAGCAAGATTAGGGTTCCGCCACCGTCGTGATACCTGAACCTGGATAAGCCGTGTTACCTCATACCCACCAACCTACCGCCTTACCCCACGTCTCTAAACACGCTTTGTGAGGCGCTGTGACACCCTCGATATCAGGGCTAAACAAATCCCAGACCTCCGTCTGAACATAAGCTTAACCTTGAGCTCGAGGATATCTAGTGAAGAATCGATAACACGGCAGTGACCCTACGATACAAAAATTATTACAGCAAGCTCATAACTGAACGAAGAACCAAAATATTACAAGCAGAGGTCACTAACCACAAGCATCAAACAACGGAAGACAAATTATGCTATTAAGTATGGCAACCTTAACAAATGGCCTAAGAGGCCTGAAGAATAACGATGATGTCCCATTCCATAGATTCTAGGCTGCCGGCCGGGAACTCCAAACTACTCGTCGATGTCGATGCCGTGAAGATCTCATCTTCTATGATAACACTTACTCTCCTGCAAAAGTATCAACGAAACAAGGATGAGTACATGGTGTACTCCGCAAGACTTATGGCTGGTGGAGTTATTTTGTATAAAGCCATCTTTGTTTATAAAATAGGAGGAAGGAGAAGCTCGTCTAAACAGAGTGTTTTAAAAGGGGATAAGAGAGCGACATCTCCAAAATATTGATCATCATCTTTTAATATCCACCAAATCATTATCATCGAACCTCTACATGGATCACCCCCTCGTACCCAAGAGGAAGCATCCTTAAGCACACTTTACTTGCCAAGTTTTACGATTAGGTTATTCTTCTCTATGATCCCACGTCCATTCCCAAGTCGTCCATAATCGTGGACACGGCTTTTTAAAAAGATTAAACCATGTAGGGGTGTACAACTTTACCCACACGCGCCGACCGATTCTTAGCGTCACTTGACACACTTCCTCGGTGTGCTGACAGAGGGTTGTCGACAGAAACCTTTCCCTTGCTTTTGCCTAATCCATGAGTCACCAAAAGGGCTCCCGGCTGTGGTAGTTGGCTATACTCCTAGGCGGTCCTCGACTATGTGTACCAGGATCCAGTTCAATGTCGAGCATCCTTCACCCGGCTATGTCCTATATGCTTGCACCATTTTCCAAAACTTTTTTTCCATGCGGGTGCCGAATAAATCCTCAAACTACGGACTCATGCATCAGAGTAGGCAATTTGGGGTCAAGGGGGTCCCCATAAACCCCCCGTGTGGTTGTACGCTCGTCTTGGTTCAAGAGGCAAGAACCTCGGGTCCTAAGGGTGACAAGTATGGGACTTCAAAAACCACAACCCGCGTGGCCTCCCATACAAGCCTTAGCATGTTTACCTCACATCACCTGTCATACCACGTTCTCCTGTCCAAGTAGGTTCATTTGAAGCTCGGATCCATCAATCAGGTGAATCAGCAGAACAACTAGGCATGACTAAGCTCAACAGATAAAGTAGCTCTAGCAGCGCTCATAAAGCCGAACCCTAGTTATGCTAGGAGCAGTGGATCAGGGGATATAGGCTACAAAGGGAACATACATCAGATAGGATTACTCTATCTATCGATGAAAGACTTCTGAATCGTGTGCACATGGCAAGAGTTTAAAATGCTTGAAATCATAGGATTATATCATGTGTGGGGTTTCGCTTGCCTTTGCCTGTTGATACCCAATACAGATCTTCGGATTCATTAGCTTGACTTGTTCGTCAATAACAAGGATATATCTCTCCAGGGTTCATCTTGTTGGCATTATTCGTCGATGACCTTCGATGTTGTTGATCTCGACCTTCAATCTTGGACTCGATTCCGATATCGTATTCTATCGGAGAAGAACCAAATATCGAAAAGAAAGGGGAAAAATCAACACATGGCGTCGATGCAATGCTCAAACAAGGATGATGATATGACAAGTTGAATGTTATTGAAATTTAAAACCCTGAACATGCTTGATCATTTTAAACGGGGTCCGAGGGGTCTAAACCCTAATTCGGAGAAACCCCGGATGCATATGAGAGGGTTCATTTAGTTTTTCTAATTAACTTTCAATTGAAGTTGTTGAACAATGCATGAACTTTTCATAAATATGTAGATTTTATTTTTCTGAACAATTTGATAGGTCATTTGTATTTTTCTGAAACAGTATGAAACAGTTATGTTTTTTTACAAGTTCAATATATTTCTTGAAAAACAGAAAATGATAGATACGAAATTAGTCTTTTAAATAACCATAAAAATGGCTCACTAACGTTGTTAGAAAGCAGTGAATTAGATCCCGTGTATTCACTTCACTAGACAAGACACGACAAATTGTTTGAAACATCAGGAAAAGCTGATGGTTTTCGGCTGTAGCTATTCTCATAAACCTGAACATTGACCGTGAAGTACAGCTTAGAATTTGCGCATACTAGTTTTCTTGCTGGCTTTCTTTGAAATTCAATGGGAATGCTTTAGGTTTCCAAGATATGATAACCCACACGAAAGAGATTTTCAGCATACTTAGATATACAAGTAAAGGAGGTTTTCAGAAAGTAGTCAAATTAGTACACCGCTAGAATAAGGGAATCTGGGACGCTTTGATTCAGAAACGTGTACGCACCAGACTGAATTAGTACACCACTGAAGTAGAAGCTAGCTCCAGCAATTAGAAGAGTTGTTGTACCAAACGTTTAAAAAAAAATGAAAGAACCGATGTTCTCTGCTGTTAAGACTGGAATTTTATTACTGCAGCTTTTTCTGAAAGTTAGAGGTACAACTGCACTCTCTCTCTCTGAAATTTTAGATACATCTGATAGAATAGAAGATTCAAGGTTACCTTGGTTCAAAATTCAGAGAAATATATAGATACAGGGACATGGATTAACTTAGCACACCATGTTACAATTTATTTAAAAGGTTTGATTTTATAAACGAGTTTGCAAATTGATTGGGTCAGGCTACATACCATGATCACGCTCTCCGACCGGACATGCGCAGCGACGGGATATGAACAGTCTCCGTGCAGGTTTAGCGAGAGGAGCTCACCTGGATGACAGTCGTCGTGGTTGAGGATGGCGGGGAGGGCCGAAGGCGACCGGAACGACGGCGTTGGTCGGATACTGCGGGCTAGGGTTCCGGTCCATAGGGAGAGGAAGAGAGAGACCAGGAGAGAGGGGAAGTGGATGAGGGCGAGGGAGGTGTCTCAAGGTGGCCTCCTTATCCTCGCGGAACCTCAGCGGCGGCACGAATCGCTGCGGCGAGCGGCGGACGGTTGTGACTGCGCCAGACAGCTGCGAGGAAGACAACGAAGGGGAGGAGCAAAGGGATACCAGGCCAAGCTGGGCTGCTGTGGGCTGCATGTGGGCAGCATGTAGCACAGGGGAGGGTTTGGGCCGGCCTGTTAGGGTTAGCTGGCTCTGTTTTTTTATTTCTGAAATGTTTTTCTTTTTCTATTTTGCCTTTTCTCTATTGTAAATGAATTTCAAATCTGTTTTGATACATTCAAAATACTAGAACTTTGCAAATATTCAAATATTGCTGGGACCCTTGTAAACAATTTGGGTTCCATAATTTTTGTAGTTTTCAAAATAGGAAGGGAAAAATAGGGTTTAGGATTTTTGGAACTTTTCTTGCATGAATTTTTATTTAGCAAAGATGATGCTCATGAATGCACAACCAAACCCTAATTATTATTAGTAGAAATAGGGGTGTTACAATTCTATCCCCCTTAAAAGAATCTCGACCCGAGATTCCTAGGTAGGAAGATAGAAGGAACAGGGTCACACTAAACTTCGACGATCTTCTCAAAGAGGTAGATCCATGCCACCATGACAATTGGACAAAGAGCTTTGTAATCTTCGAGGTGGATGCTCACACTAAGGAAGAGAGGGAATGACACAGAACCACAAAATGAGTATCTCATGGTCAACTCATGGATAGATGGAAGCAGAGAAATGACAAGATTTTCAAAGGAATAAGACCATCCTTTAGCTCTTGGAAATCAGGGTTTATCTATGATGTTTCAATACTAAAATACAGAGTCAGAAAGAAGACCATCACAGATCTTAACTACTGGATTGATGCCTTATTGTAAATTATGTACAGTTTTCTTCTCTTTTTGTATATACGTTTTGTTTTATTTTGGTAGCTTGTACATAAGACTTCTTGGTTTTTTTTAATAAAGGACTGTGGGGGGCTCCCCTACAGTAAATATTCAAAAAAAAACTCATGGATAGATGTTTTATAACATCTCTAGAGCCAACGAACATAAAACACGCCAAGGTAACGGAGGAAACAAGAGGATAATGTTTTCAAGGTGACGGATAACCGGTCTTCATAAAGATTGAGACCATGGAGCTTAGAGAAGAGTTTTGACTCCTGGGGGAAGAAAACTTCCAACTGAATGGAAAAGAACGCAGACTTCAAAGACGAACCTCTACTAAACAACTTAGATAGAGATTTCACAGGTGGAAAGATAGATACCAACAAAACCAAGCTATTGAACTACTTTTGACACAGAAGGGTCACTCTTTCATTCAACAGAAGGTCAAGACAGAAAGGTGTTTTGGTGGAGAGGACTCATAAGAGTCACAAGGAACATGTAACAAGAGAAACTATTGATTACAAAAATCATGGTCGCTCTTTGTATATGTTTAAGAAAGCGAGAAGGAAACTCTTTATTCATCCAGGACTATCAAAATCTTTGCCAAGATCATGATATCACTTTACACCACTAGATGAATAGTTGAGAAGATTCCTGATGACACGAGAACAAAGAAACTTCATTCTCAGACTCCAAGTACTTGGCATAACACGATGCTTGCCATCGAAAAAGGGTCTGGAGGATCGACCGAGATACATTTAGCAACACTTCTTTAAATGTTCTCCTTGATGTTCGAGACACCGATAGCAGGCTACTAATAAGTCTTTAACCAGTCATCAAGTAAAGGTCGGACTTCGGATACAAAGGAACCATAAGCACAACTCCTATAATAAGTCATAGAAGAAGCCTTATGAAGAGTGGTTGTTACCGCTGATTCAAGAGAATATGGCAATAGGTCTTCCGGCTAATTGTGTCAACCATTACACCAGTCTTTCTGGATATACATAGAGACCTTGAGGGAAACCAATCATTATTGCTTCTTGAGATTCAGCCCTGGTTAGGTGGGGAGATACTTCAGACTCAGCATGTCCGAATACAAAATTTGCAACATTTACCAGAGAGGTAAAGTTACTAGATTCTCAAGACACGGTGTAACATCCCAATTTCAGCAACCCTGATTAAACGTCCAAAAGGCAAAATTCAGGGGAACACAAACTTTTTCTTACAATGTGTGCTTACTTGATTGCTTGTGCCCAAGCAACTGTTTATGTACTAGTTGTGTACTCCTCATCTCAACACTAGTTTACCAAAAATATTTTACAAAAGAGATGTCTTGGCTCATCTTTCATATTCTCAAATGTTCTGGCATTCCCAAAACCTGAGACAAGATGAATTTGACACAACCAAATACTTTACTAGTTTCTATTGCCAAAACTATGGAGAAATATATAAACTCTCCTTATGTTTTCAAGACAGAACTTCAACTACCCTTATCTCTAGGTTTTCCCAAAACCTTTATCAAAACCTTTTGATCTCAATCTTGGTAGAGATACCAAGAAGGTACTTATCTTGTTTCAAAGCCAAACCCTTCTCAACATACCCATCCTTACCTCAATATAGGCTTGAAGGCAACCCTAGTAGTAGTGTATAAGTGACAAGATGAATTGCTTTGATCTGCTGTCTGATGAATTGCCTTGATTTGCTGATTGCCTTGTTTTCTTAGGAACTAGATTGAGCTAGTCTAGTAGCTCATCTCTTAGGACCCCAATCCCTGCTTGTAATCATCAATCTCAAAGCAAGCATCCAAAGTCTGGATCTATCCTAAGTCACTCTAGTGATCATCTCATCTCATGCTTACCTCAATCCCAGGCTAATCCCTTCTGATGTTTTCCATCTCAGTGAAGACACAATCTAAGCTTCGATCACATCTACTCAGTTATTACCTCAACCTCATCTCTTTATCATAAGCTTGGATCACTGAATCCTCTCAAAATCATTTACCCTTGCACTCTAGTCTAAAACCCTAATTCTGGATCATAACCCTTGCACTCTAATCTAAGTTTGGATTTCTTATCTGCATACCATCTTTGGAGCTCCACCTTTTCCAACCTATGTGCACTTTTGGAAATGCACTTGAACCATCTAGTATTACATCTTTAGTACTACCAAGGCCCACTATTTCCTTTGGCTAAACCATTCTATCTCCCACTCATCCTTGATGGTTTTGTAGTCAAGATAGTAATCTTTTCTACAAACCTTACCATCTTGCCTACTTTGGCAGAAGCTCACATCTATGTGCCACCTCCCCTAGCCCACCGCTTTGCATGGTTAGGACCTACTAACCATGGCCTATCAATCCCCACTTCACTTGTTTCCATTGGAGCCTTGTGTTTCTTAAACCCACTTGGTTTAGGAGGCTAACTGATGCATCTGTTATGGCAGCCTTATTTTCAACGAAGATTGCAATCACTCCAAAACCACCTCAAATCCAACCAAGCCCAAATATTGCTTCCATAATAATCTATATAACCTGGTCTATCCATCCATATACCCCTTGCACCAAGGCGAGCTCTAAGCTCCCAAATTCAACCCTGTTTAGAGGGCATCAGAATAACAAAAACCTAGATCCCCCAGAAATATAGTTTCCACCCTTTTCTCCACTTTTATTCAAAACCAAGGTTTACCTTGATGCCTACATCAAGTGTACATCATTTAACTTGGATATCAGCATCCCCAAATAATTCCCACAATTATTTGGATTATTAAACTATTTAATTCCCTTTATTTACCAAATTCCCAGAATCCTTGTCTATAAAGGCAAGTTTTGTTTTCTCCAAATCACCTTGCCAAATTAAGGGACATTTGAGGTCTACTCATCATATCCCATCTTTCCAACTCAAAAATAAATATTTTTGAGATTCTTTATTATTTATTTTTGCCCTTTTTCTTAAATGGCAGAAACAAGAAATAATTCCCTAAAAATATTTTTACACCTCAATAAATCCCAATAAAATACTCCAATGTGTATTATGGTATTTAGGACCATATCACACCAAAAACCAAGTTGGACCAATGTAAAATTTCCATCCTTGCTTCCAAAATCTATTCCTGCCCTTTTTGAATAAGTGCATTTAAATGGGATTATAATCATCATAAAAATCCCATTTAAATCTTGAAGTGATTATTTGACCTACTCCACCTACCAGTACCATTTCCACACTTGTCCAATACAATTTTTGCAACTTCCTTCACAAGCCTCCAAATGATCAAATTTACAACAACAAGCAAATTTCGACCCAAACAAGGACCAAACCAGCTCCAACCTTCCCCAGCACTACTCCCTAGCAGCACACACCTCTCTGGTGGACCATCACTGTAGCATCCCTTGACCACTTGTCCTTTTGTGCTTGTTTGAGTGTAGAGACAAAGGATGTGACCCTTCAAGCCATATTAAAACCCTTGTGCAGGCACTGCCCCCACCTCCTCGCTATCCCCTAGCCCGACCAGGCCCCTCTCTCACCACCCCACCGCCTCCCTTTCCCAATGGCTGGCCAGCACCCCCTCCTCCATGCTCAACATGAACATAGTCCACCCAACACCCTCCCCCATCGGTTTATAAGGCCAGTAGCCCTCCAGAGCCTCTCTCCTCCCTCATTTGCCCCCACTCACCTCCTAGAGCACCCCTTCCCTCTCCCTTGCTCCTCCTTGCTCGAGAGAAGAAGAAAAAGGAGCTTCGCCCCTTCCCCAAAAAGCGAGCAAGGCTCACTCCCCTGAGCTCCCCTCTCCCTTCATTTCACCCTGCCGTGACCCCCTCCTCCTCCTCTATCTAACCATGCTCTTATTTGTGCTAAGGATACTCTGCAGCATCGTCTAGGGCAAACTCCGGCGAGCTAGGTTCGGATGCCAACACGCGAGCTCCTCCCCGACGTCGAACCACCCCGTGCCGACCATCTCCGGAGTCCCCGTCATCAACTGCGTCGCCCCGTCGCCTTCCCGACCTCCCCCGAGCCCCCGGTGAGCTCCCCCGTCTCTCTCTAGCCCGCCCTAGGGTTTCCCTTGCCGGCGAGCCAGCCCCGCGAGGACGACGCCCCGCATCCGTCAGATCCCACCAGATCCGACGGCTGGAGGTGCTCCGTACCCCTTCGTAGGGCAGGCCCGCCATTTGGCCGCGGCCGGCTATGCGTCGCATGCGTGCGAGCGCTACGCCTGGGCCGATTGCCTCTTCCGGCCCATTAGCCAGCAGATCCAGCCCGGCCACCCCTTTTTCTTTTATTAATTCTTCTAGATCTATTTGTAGTTGTTTGGTTTAAATCCAAACAAAGTTGTAAACCACTATATCTTGGCCAGATCTAATTTTTATTACATGAACACATGTCTTCCCTAACATGCAGACCAAGTTATGTACTAAAATAATGTATAGATTAAATATGACAAATCTTATACCCCGATCTGTCCAGAACACTATTTTTGTTCTCCAGAAAGTTTGGTATCTCCAACTGGAGTATTTCCAATTTTTAAAGAAAGGTATTGACCATACCTTTCATACCCCACAGGCCCCTTAGTCAATTATTTCCTAGTTTGTTGGTAGCAAAAATAACAAAATAAATTACTTTCTGCCTTTAGTAAATTCTCTAGTCCAAACCAACTAAGGTTTTGATCTAACTCCAACTCTTAGAGATCACACATAACCCTATACTCCTAAATCCAGCATCTCATAATTTTATGACCCTCTGTTGAATTAGGGTGAATTAAACTCTTCTGTGCATGGTTTATTCACCAATAAAATCACTATAGTATCTTTGTAACTCCTGAAAGGTTGATTCCAGTTTCTACAAAAAGTTATTTTCATCACCTAACTTGTTTCGTTGGAATCAACTAAAAAGCTTCTGTAGAATAAATCTGATTAAAAAGACAAATCCCAGCCAGTTCTGCTTTTGGGATTTTCTCAAGGGCATTCTGGTAATTATTTTGAGGAGATTCCAACTACTATGGTTTCATTCAATCAAATTCTACCTTTTAACCCAAGGAAATAATTTTTGGAACTCTAGAGAAGTTCTAGTGAATTATTTCCTAAAACTAGAGCTTTAATCACTATAAAATCCATTATTAATCAAGGAAAATTGATAAAATAGTGAAACCACTGTTGTAGGCTTCATTTTATCAATACCTATCTGATGGTATCATTTTTATACAATGGTATCATATAGATCAAGCCCTTGATCAAAAACCCCTCTTCTAGGTAATCCCTAGACTATAAACTCCAAAGGGATCCTTTTTCCTAAAGCCTCCCCGAATCCTTTATTAATCTCATCACACAATCATTCCACATCCCACTGCCTCACATGTTGTAGTTATCCTTAGCTTGTTGTATGGATTGTTGATTGTATGCCTGGTATTGATTGATGTTCTGTTTGCATGCATGTATGCTCAATAACGGCGATAGTTGCGATTGTGTGACGCCGAGAAGAAGGAAGGACCGGGTTATTATTATTATTATTATTATTATTATTATTATCAATATTGGTATTCTGGTTATCTAACTCCGTCAAGGGACATCTTGCTGGTCACAGGCAAGCCACCATTCCTGAACTCCTATATCGCCCTACTTTTGTTTATCAACTGTTTTATATCTTGTTTGTAAAATGCATGAAAACAGACATGGTTTGTTTCAACTAAAAAGACGTGAGTAACTTGGCTCCTCCAAGTTATGAATGAGTGTCCATTGGACATCTACCCTATTTACACCTATCTTTACCCCTTAGAACGAGGATAAGATGATTAGCATCTTCCCTCTTGGAACCCATAGATTTTCAATGATAAAACTATTTTGGGTTTTACCCTACTACAAAGTTTTCAAAATAAAACCCTTGGAAAGAGGAATTGTTTCCGAGTGGAAGTTTTACCAAAAAAAAGATGAGGTGGATTAAGAGAAAGTCAAGCAAGAGAAAGGAAGGGATATTCTAAGCCAATGTTCGGAACAATTTTATCCGTGCAACCACATTACCCCAGTCACTGGGGATAAGATCGTAGTTTGTGGTCATTAGCTGGGGCTGCTCTTACTCGCTAAGGGGGAGAAATCCCCTGAAATGCGGGCTACATCTAGGGTAAGGTACCGATGCAACAATTGGGTCTCTCGCGGACGGTATCTTTTAGGTAGTACGGATGGAAGAATTGTCACTATTGCTACCGGTCAGGCTTCGATCTGGAGGTAGGGGTCGGTATGGATGGAAGGACCAGGGTCATAGTACCCCATACTCGTATTGGAGAGATAAACCCAAAAGGAAAAGCCGCCGTTGCTACAGATAGACAAATGAAAGGTTCAAGTTTGATTATCTGAACCCCTGTCTACCGTGTGTAGCAGGCCGTGGTTTTATCCCGGCGGATGCATTGATTCTTGTGGGTAAAGTGCACAACCTTTGCAGAGTGTGATCTATTCGAATAGCCGTGTCCATGGACAAGGACGGTTGGAATGGCAAGTGCTAGGAGTACCCTTCGGTTAAGTTGTGATAAAATAAAGGATGTGACTTGGTCACGAGGAAAGATAAAGAATAAGTTGGTTTTGACCAGAGATGGTCGATAAGGTTTTAAAAAGGGTTTTTACAACAAAACTGTTTTTAAATCTTTTTAACAAGGATGTGGAGATGTCCGTATTTTCAAAAGGGAGGCATGTTTTCAAAAAATTCTTTTCAACAAAAATATAGAGATGCCAATGTTAGGTCTTTCAAAAACAACTATAGTGTAGAGCTATCTCGCCACAGCCAGATATGCATTCTCTTAATACCTTGTCTGAGTGGTTTGCGAGTACATTCAAAGTACTCACCGGCATTGTCCCTGGCTATTTACTTGGCTAGATTGCAGATGTTCAGAAGCGACGAAGGAGTCGACGTCTATGCGAGCTAGGCCGTCTTCAAAGTCAGTTGCCTGTAGGTTAAGGCACGGGATCTGCGCTGAAGACTTCCGCTACTTGTATTGTAATCGCCATAATGGCCTCCTTATAAGTTTTTGTACTCGTTAATGAAGGATGAGGTAATAATACTTGTCGGTTATGCTCACGGCTCACTGATCATGGGAACGTGAATTATACGCATAACGGGTATTCTCGGACCGTAAATCCAGGGTTCCACATAGGGACTACAGTGTCAAGCTCCAAAAGATGAGCTAGATTGAAAATTCCATGTATTAGCAAGTTATTAGAGGACAACTTCTCCTACATGAATTGTTTGCAATGAAACACAACTGAATCCTTGTTGGAAAACATTTAGGAGGATATCAAAGTTTTGTTGGACTTCTTATCTTCCGTGAACAAATCAATCAGTGGCTTAATATGCTTGGATAATCTTACCGAGATGTGAAGGTATCAACCTACCATATCAAGAATACCTCACACATGCTTAACTAACTTGGAATGATTCCCGAGGAAACAAAGACGACTCTACTCGAATCCACGGCGACATATTTCAACAATTGCATGTGAACTAGAGAAGGTTACTTCCAACATCCAGAACACATACTTCAAGATAACACGAGGATGGTTCTCAAAAGATTCCAACATTAATGCCAAATAGTCCATATGAATCTCATATAACATGGAGAAGATAAGGATGGCATCGATGGGCTCAATAACAAACTTATCAAGACACTCCATTAATATGGACTCATATGTTGCTTGGACAAAGGAAGAATATTGGTCAGACCAAAGAACATGAAGATGCACTCAAGTGAAACATCACAAGAAGAAACATCATCAATATAGTCCTTGGAACTGAGTTTGATTTGACGATTGCCCAAATCAAATCAAAGGCATGGAAAGATAACATATCCCCAAAGGAGATACTATCTTGCTTCAACACGAACACGACTAGACATCCCTTTAAGAAGGAACTGAGTTGGATGGAACTTTTGTCTTACAACTCTCCAAGTTGTTGTTTAAGCTCAACCAACTTGTTCAGGGGTATCCAGTATGGATCCTTGGAGAAAGGATAAGTTCAAAGAACTTGCTTGCTCAAGAGATTGACAATACGGTCATGTGGAAACATGGTGATACTTCTAGAGGACATCTAGAATATCACGGACCACCAATATGTCACTTAGTTTGAGAGGGAAACTTGCTTGGTAAGGCAAGAAGACAATGTCTCAAAGCTTCGACATGAGCCTAACTCTTTGACTGGAGAGGGTGTGCCAGAATATCGGACTTGGTAGAACAATCATCCTTTGCTTAGTGATAGGGTTTACCATCACACTAAGAATGATACAAATGCCCTTTGAGTTCAAAGCAATATTAATTTCTAAGAATCTAAAATGGCCACATTATTACACACACGCATCACTCACGAGCGCGAAATCTTGAGGAAGGATGGGTAAATATGTGTAAAAGTATCACTTCATCAAGGGGTCCTGAAACTCAGCACAACCTCTTAGTATAAAAGAGTTTGACACTTTAAGGTAGAACAGACAAAAACTAATCAATGCTTCTTGATCTGCGAACTACAACACTTTGACCTGGTCCTAGATATGGTGAGGTACTGGATTTTGTTTCTCCTGATATCCTGAAATGGTTTGTCTCGACGGACCACAAGAGTATCTTGCATCGAAAGACACCGATGCACATTTACTACTTGGCTACCAACTGGTAGACAAAGGTCGGAAAACAACAAGGGAGAAAGAACATGCTCAGGATAGGATCCCGAGATGCATACGCATAGGTCAACAATCTTCCGAAGACTAATGCATAGAAAAGAGAGGTGTGGCAGAGTCACGAGTATAGAAGTGAGACTCTCGAGGAGTACTCTTGTCATGATCTATTTGGTTCCATTAAAGAACATCTGCCATATCATGTGGTAGGGGAAGTCCTTTATCGTCACTATTCAATAGCGACAATATCCACAAGCTTGAAGGCTACACTAGAAGGTACTAGCCATCCTGAGGTAATGTGTGAACATTAACCACAGGGGTCAACAATGGATCTTGGGTTAAAGGTCATCTTCATGTACAAGATTCACAACACTAGAATCCAGCACAATTGGGGATCTTAGGTTCAAGTCCAAGGGTTAAAACCCGGGAAAGAAGTAGTTACTACTTGAGTGACAAGAGTACACTACAAGGTAGTAATCACGAGGTAACTTCCAAAAGAAGAAACAACTTTGGAAGTACCTAAACAAAATAAAAAGGAGGCACATGAGGCGAAAAGAAACCTCGAAGCCTAGAACAGATCACTATGGATTATTATATTCTAGGATCCATAATATAGAGAGATCATGATGAAAAGAAATCTCTCGAGTGAAGCGAAACAAGGGCAGCAAGGAACACACACTACACCAGACTTTAGAGAACTTAACACTAGGTCAACTGGTTGAGAAACGACATGCCTGAAAAGGCACCTAAGCTTTGAAAGACTGGACGAGATAGCATAACTTTTTTAAATCAACACAAGATAAGATGACCCAGAGTTAGAGCGAAGCTGGGTAAGAAGAAAAATAAGCATACTAGAGTTTTTGAAAATAATTTCCAGCTTTGAAAATAGTTTTCACAAGAAATAAACTCAACATCAACTAATAAAAGGGTTTCCTACAGTCGTACTGCTCTGGTACCAAAACCTGTGACACCCCCCTGGATCAGGGCTAAACAAATCCCAGACCTCCATCTGAACATAAGCTTAACCTTGAGCTCGAGGATATCCAATGAAGAATCGGTAACATGGCAGTGACCCTACGACACAAAAATTATTACAGCAAGCTCATAACTGAGCGAAGAACCAAAAAATTACAAGCAGATGTCAATGACCACAAGCATCAAACAACGAAAGGAAAATTATGCTATTAAGTATGGCAAACTTAACAAATGGCCTAAGAGGCCTGAAGAATAACGATGATGTCCCATTCCATAGATTCCAGGTTGCCGGCCGGGAACTCCAAACTACTCGTCGATGTTGATTCCGTGAAGACATCATCTTCTATGATAACACTTACTCTTATACAAAAGTATCAACAAAGCAAGGGTGAGTACAAGGTGTACTCCGCAAGACTTATGGCTGGTGGAGTTATTTTGCATAAAGCCATCTTTGTTTATAAAACAGGAGGAAGGAGAAGCTCGTCTAGTCAGAGTGTTTTAAAAGGGTATAAGAGAGCTACATCTCCAAAATATTGATCATAATATTTTGATAGCCACCAAATCATTATCATCGAAACTCTACATGGATCACCCCCTCGTACCGAAGAGGAAGCATCCTTAAGCACACTTTAGTTGCCAAGTTTTACGATTAGGTTATTCTTCTCTATGATCCCACGTCCATTCCCAAGTCGTCCATAACCGTGGACACGACTTTTCAAAAAGATTAAACCCAGTAGGGGTGTACAACTTTACCCACACGCGTCGACCGACTCTTAGCATCACTTGACACACTTCCTCGGTGTGCTGACAGAGGGTGGTCTAGCGAAACCTTTCCCTTGCTTTTTCCTAATCCACGAGTCACCAGAAGGGCTCCCGGCTGCGGTAGTTGGCCATAATACCAGGCGGTCCTTGACTCTGTGTACCGGGATCCAGTTCAATGCTGAGCATGCTTCACCCGGCCACGTCCTATATGCTTGCACCATTTTCCAAAACCTTTTTTCCATGCGGGTGACGCATCCTCAAACAACGGACTCATGGATCAGACTAGGCAAGTTGGGGTCAAGGGGGTCCCCATAAACTCCCGTGTGGTTGTACTCTTGTCTTGGTTCAAGAGGCAAGAACCTCGGGTCCTAAGGGTGGCAATTATGGGACTGCAAAAACCACAACCCGCGTGGCCTCCCATACAAGCCTTAGCATGTTTACCTCACATCACCTATGATACCACGTTTTCCTGTCCAACTAGGTTCATTTGAAGCTCAGATCCATCAACCAGGTGAATCAGCAGAACAACTAGGAATGGCTAAGCTCAACAGATAAAGTAGCTCTAGCAGCTCTCATAAAGCCAAACCCTAGTTATGCTAGGAGCAGTGGATCAGGGGATATAGGCTACAAAGGGAACATGCATCAGATAGGATTACTCTATCTATCGATGAAAGACTTTGGAATCGTATTCACATGTAAAGAGTTTAAAATTCTTGAAACCATAGGATTATATCATGTGTGGGGTTTCGCTTACCTTTGCCTGTTGATACCCAATACAGATCTTCGGATTCATCAGCTTGACTTTTTCATCAAAAACAAGGATATAGCTCTCCAGGGTTCATCTTGTTGGCATTGTTCACCGATGACCTTCGATGTTGTTGATCTCGACCTTCAATCTTGGACTCGATTCCGATATCGTATTCTACCGGAGAAGAACCAAATACCAAAAAGAAATGGGAAAAAATCAACACATGGCATCGTATTCCAAACCAAGCCTCTTTTGGTGGGAAGGGATGATGCTCAGATACTGTCTACTCCAGTCAGGAGGAGTGCCAGAACAGCCAATAGGGATGCTGGTTTCAAAGCCCGCTCGACAGCTGAAATCTCAAGGCAAAAAAGAAAGCAAGATCTGCCAAGCCTATACAAGACCCAGCTGAGCTCTTTATCCCAATTCCTGTACTTCATAGGGCAGGCCAAGAACTAGAGATCCCCTCTGAAGAGCTTTCTCTGGACAAGCTTATGGCTGGTCCTTCTTCCAATAAGTCCAAGAAGGTTCCCAATGATGAGTGATGGTTACTTTTATCAGTGTGGTCTAGTGTTTGAGTCCCTAGTTATGCATAATTTTGTTTCCTATAATATTGCACTGCTTCTGTTCAAGTGGTCTACTGGTGTACTTTGGCACTTTCAGTTATTTGGCCTGGATGAGGAACTAATATCTATGGCAGTCTATAATTATTACTTAAAGTTGGTGCTCTATGATTGTCTCTGGTATGTTGTGCATTCCAGATGGATGAATTTTGAAAATGTTTTTCAATGGATAATTCCTATACTTTAAACCATGATTGGCTGGTACTTTGTTGGAATGTCAGAGGTTTAAATGATAAAGATAAAAGATTGGTTGTTTATAATAAAATTAATGAAAGTCACTGCTCAGTGATTTGTCTTCAGGAGACAAAATGTGAAGATTTTGACCATTCTTTTATCAGAACTTTCTGCCCAAAACGGTTTGATCAGTTTGTGTTTGTTCCCTCTATTGGTGCTTCGGGTGGATTAATAGTTTTATGGAATAGCTCTGTTTTTATTGGCTCATTAATGGAAGCAACTGACTCAGCAATAAAAATCAAGTTTGCCTCAACTCATAACTCTGATACTTGGACACTTGTAAATGTCTATGGACCATGTAGAGGACTGCAGAGAGATCTTTTTGTGCAATGGTTATATGATTTAAATATCCCAATTCATGAAGACTGGCTACTCTTGGGAGACTTTAATTTCATTAGGTCAGTGGATAATAGAAATAAGGATGGGGCTGATCTCAATGACATTTTCCTTTTTAACAGCATTATTAGCCACCTTGGTCTGATGGAATTGCCTTTAAAAGGAAGAAATTTTACTTGGTCAAATATGCAAGCAAACCCTTTGTTAGAGCAATTGGATTGGTTTTTTACAATTCCTGACTGGACCTTAAAATACCCCAACACATTGGTCAATCCTTTATCAAAGTCAACTTCTGATCATGTACCTTGTGTGGTCAGCATTTCCACTACAATCCCTAGAGCAAAAAATTTCAGATTTGAGAATATTTGGATTGAGCAGCCTGGGTTCTTCCAAGTAGTGGAAAATGCTTGGAAACAACCAGTGAAGCAGGGATCTATTGCAAATATCATTACTGCAAAGTTCAAAAATTTAAGATATGCTTTGAAACGATGGGGGAAAAACTTCCACACATCAAACTTCTGATTGACATGTGTAACAAAGTCATTTTTGAGCTGGATGCTATTGAGGATAGGAGAACTTTGAGCATACCTGAGTTTAACTTCAGGAATATTTTTAAATTGCACCTAAAAAAGCAGCTCAACACTCAGTCTACATATTGGAAAAACAGATGTACAATAAGATGGGTCAAATTTGGAGGGGAAAATACTAAATATTTTCATGCTAAAGCTACTGAAAGATACAGGCATAATGTTATAAATCAAATTAAGGATGAAGATGGAAATACTCTGGTACAACATAAAGATAAGGCAAAGGCTTTCTGGAAATGCTATAAAAACAGAATGGGGATTTCTTTCCCTACTGAATATAGGCCAGACTTATCTGACTTTATCTCAAAAGTTGATGATCTTGAATGTCTTTCTGAGGAGTTTACACAAATGAAATTGAAGATGTTGTTAAACATATGAAGACTGATAAAGCTCCTGGGCTTGATGGTTTCAATGGGATGTTTGTTAAAAAGTGCTGGCATATCATTAAGGATGATTTTATCAAACTCTGTCATGATTTTCACAAAGGATTAACTCCTCTTACAAGTATTAATGGGTCATTCATTACTTTGGTTCACAAGAAGAATTCTCCTGAGTCTGTCAATGATTTCAGGCCTATCTCTCTTACAAACACCTGTCTAAAGTTTCTAACAAAATTGGCGGCAAACAGGTTGCAGAAGCAAATAAAAAGGTGTATTCATGAAAACCAATATGGTTTCATCAAATGCAGAACAATACAAGATTGTTTGGGTTGGACTTTTGAATACTTACATCAATGTCATGCCTCAAAGAAACAGACTGTGGTAATAAAATTGGATTTTGAAAAGGCATTTGACACAATTGAACATGAAGCAATACTCAGAATTCTGGAATATAAGGGTTTTGATGAAGTTTATATTGGTTGGGTTAAATAAATCTTGGCATCTGGTTCCTCAGCTATTCTACTGAATGGGGTACCTGGAAGAAATTTTATTTGTAAGCGTGGTGTTAGACAAGGTGATCCTCTTTCTCCATTGTTATATGTTCTTGGGGGGGGACTTGCTTCAGAGCTTTATAAACAAGGCATCAGTGAAGGAAGACTGGTACCACCAATCCCAAATAGAGGCAACAATAATTTTCCTGTTGTGCAATATGCTGATGACACTATTATCATCATGCAAGCTGATCCACAATAATTACACACTCTCAGACAAATCCTTGAAGATTATACAGCTTTCACTGGATTGAAAGTTAATTTTCATAAATCTTCTTTGGTGCCCATAAATATAAGCCAAGAGGAGGCTGCCTCACTTGCTTTTGAAATTGGTTGTGTTACTGCAAAGATGCCTTTCACTTATCTGGGTCTGCCCATGGGGATTACAAAACCAACAATTAAAGATCTTTCACCTTTGACTGATAGAGTGGAAAGAAGACTGACAGCCTCGGCCTCATTCCTATCTTATGGGGACAGACTTGTTTTGGTGAATTCTGTGCTATCTTCTTTACCTCTGCACTACATAAGCTCTCCGAGTATTCCAAAAGGAATAATAGAAGTCTTAAACAGAGCAAGAAGGCATTGTCTATGGAGAAAGAGTAAGGATGATGATAAGGCACATTCTATGTCTTCCTGGGAGATGGTTTGCAAACCAAAAGATAAGGGGGGTTTAGGCATCTGTTAGACCCCTCCTTTGTAAAGGAAAGGATCCCTGTGATTGCAATGCTAGTCCCTGGATCAATGCTAGCATCCACAGTTTAAGATGAAGTACACAGATACAAAGGTCGTTTATTACATTCATTCCAGAGATAAAAACATAGTCTTTTACAACTCGGGGCCAAAGGCCTAATACAAGAGTTTATGGAATAAGTAAATAAACACAAGTCCTCATCTTCATGTGCCACAGGCAAGCATGTTGAGTGTAGACTCATGACTCCTACTCATCATCGGAGTAACCTACAACATCACAAGTTACAGCCACAGTGGGTCAATACTTTGGAATAGTATTGGCAAGTGATACCTTAGTAAATTTTGAGTGGACTAAACTTCTATATGCATTTTGGCTAAGTGTAGCTTGGCTTGCTTTGCTACAAAATAGATTTTTCCTATTAGTTGAAATCACTAAGTTTTTCTTTGTCAAAAACTTTCCCAAGAATCCACCAATAGACATTGGGGTCCTTCACCCTTGTTCACCCACAAGTTTTACTTAGAAGCTGGAGTGATGAGATTCTTGTAGCTTCCATGTCTTGATGCTCAAATTGTCCATTGCCATGGACTTGGCTAAGTACTTAGGTTTTTCCATCTGCAGAGGTTGTGCACTTTCCCCACCAGACTTGGTTTCCCAAGACATGACCTTTCAGAAGCCTTTCCTTAGTCAAATGGACGCGCTCCAACCTATCATTCCCACTACCACCTACTGTCCAAGTGACTAAGTTCTAGCAACCTATATGATCATGGCAGAGCCCATATTGCCAAGTGGTTGCACTGTAAGCTTTCTCAACACTTGGCCTCCAAATCCCTTTGTGCCTGGGTGGCATACCACAAGTGTGATACACAAGACAAATCCATGGCCTTGTGTAACCACTCAACATAACCCAATCTTTCCATTCCACCCAGGAGATTCATTGACTTAGTGGTTTTATTAAGAAAACTTAAGTCTCATGACTTAGAAATATATAGCCAATATAGCATGAATAGATTATACCAACCCTTTGTTTGCTAATAGCTAGGCTAAGCATGGCATGGCAATTTAACTTAGGAAAAAAATCCCTAGCAATTCTACCATTCTAAACTACATAGGATTTCCCAACATATCATTTGACAAAAGTAGCATGCAAGGCTTAGCAAAATATCTAATGCTAGTTCAAAACATAGGGTGGAAATATTCATGAAAAATATCACTTGCCTTGGTAATGTGGAGAGTAGCACTCCTCACAGTCACAGTCACTAGCAAAATCTACACAAAGATTTGTGGCATTCAATTACACACAATTTATATACAATCAAAAATAATATGAATGCATGCATGCAAGAATTTACTAAGTGGTGATTTTGAAAACTCTACCAAGCATGTGCATGTTTACAGAAACTTAACAAGTCACAAGTTTGCCAACTAAACTTATTTATCCCTAAAACAAATTACTAAACTAAGACCATACTCAAAATAGCCTTAAACATGTTTCTACAAATAAAGTCATTCTAATGGTTACTATTTGTTAAACACTTTGCATAAACAGAAAGGCCTTGGTTCACTTAATCCAACGGTATAAAGTTTGCAAAATTCTAACGTGGCATTCAAAAGTTATAGCAGTTTGAAGTTTGGATCTAAATCTGATTCGAATTTCTGTTTTTGAATTCACCCAGACACGTGTCGCAGTCTCACTGGCGCGTACCGATTCGCGCGGATCGGCAGCCGCAGACCGTAGGATCTAACTTAGATCTGGCGGCTCAGACGCGCGCGTACCTCTTCGATTAAGATCTATCCTAGCCCTACGATGCAGATCCAACGGACTAAATCAACAAGCCACAAACTGGCGGCGCTAGCGGCGTTGACTGGCGGTGGCGCGTCTGACTACGGCGGCGCCGGCGCTCTAGGTCGTCCGGGGAAGCAAGAAGGCGCTTACCACTCGAGGTCGTCGGAGTTGAAGCCGAAGACGGTGGCGGCCAGTCGTCGACGTTGCTGGAGCTACAGGTCATGCGAAGGTAAGTGGGGTGTGTCAGTAGATGCGCCGAGACTTACTGAACAAAATAGCATGAAGGAGAGGTAGAGGGGAACACGAGGCTCACCGGAATTTGCCGGTGCGGTCGTCGGAGCAGCGGCGGAGTTGTGCGAGTCGTGGACAGCCTGGTGGCGTGAAGGCAAAATTGACTGGGAGGAAATGGTCGTGGGGAGGTGGGGATCTTATAGCCCGAGGCTCGACAGGTAACGCTCGCTGAATCAATGCCCATTAAGCTCGCGAGATCAGCGCTGCAACGGGCAGCGGCGAGGTCGTGCGCAGAATCAGGGGGAAGACGATGCTGACGTGGAGAAGGCCCGCTCGTCAGCGAAGGGCGCGAGGTGGAGGTGGGGTATGGCTGTCAGCGACTGAGTGCGTGCGCTCGCGCGTGAGAGAGGAAAAGAAAACCCCCGGGTGGGCTAGTTGGGCTCGATTCGATGCTGGGCCAGAAACCTGGCGCGCGGCCTTTTTATTTTGTTTATTCCTTTTCCTTTTTCTATTTTGGTTTTCAGGAATGATTTAGATATGAATTCAAATCCTTTTTGAATTCAAACAATTCTGGGGATTTTTGCAGGGTACTGTGGTTTCAAAAATCAGTTATTTAACCATGTGGTTACCCTGCAAGGGCTTGGTCATGCTTGGACTTAAAATAATCAGAGACTTTGCCTCTGGTTTGCAAATGTTAAAAAATAGGGTTTTGAATTTATTTCCAAGTTGAAAACTTTGGTCAAACTTTTACACCTAAACTTTCCAACAATGGAGGCAAGCAAACAAGTTCCTAAACCTTCAAGTTTCAAAAGGTGATGGCCATTTGAATTGAATTTGCTCACATGAAATCATAGGATCAAGTTTTCTGTTTTTCTGAAATGGTTTTGATTTTGAAACCCTAAATGATGATGGATGCATGGATGATATGAATGAGTTTTTGGAATATGAATTTAGGGATGTTACAAATCTAACCCCCTTAAGATGAATCTCGCCCTCGAGATTCGGATTGGCTAGCAAATAGGTGAGGATGGTCTTTCCGAAGATCATCTTCTCTTTCCCACGTTGCTTCCTCTTCGGAATGATGATTCCATTGCACTTTGCAAAACTTGATAGTTTTTGTCCTTGTGACTCTTTCTGCGGTCTCAAGAATCTTGACAGGCTTTTCTTCATAGGTGAGGTCACTTTCTAATTGAACTTCTTCCAAAGGTATGGTATCCCTCAAAGAAGATTCTTCCATTTCTGGGTGACATTTCTTGAGCTGACTCACATGAAACACATTATGGACAGCTGACGGAGATTCTGGCAATTCAACTTCATATGCAACTTCTCCCTTGCGACTTAGAATTTTGAATGGCCCAACATATCTTGGTGCCAACTTTCCTTTTACTCCAAATCTTTTAACTCCACGAAGTGGTGATACTTTGAGATAAGCTCTATCCCCAACTTCGTAGGTGACTTCTCTACGCTTAGAATCCGCGTAGCTTTTCTGTCAGGACTGTGCTATCTTCAACCTGTCCTTAACCAATTTGACTTTCTCTTCGGCGTCTTTGATAAGATCAGGTCCAAATAAACTTCTTTCTCCCACTCCATTCCATAGCAATGGGGTGGTACACTTCCTTCCGTAGAGAAACTCAAATGGTGCCATCCCAATACTAGATTGATAACTATAATTGTAAGAGAACTCTGCGTAGGGCAGACTTTCATCCCAACTTGCTCCATAGTCTAGAGCACATGCCCTCAACATGTCTTCAAGAATTTGGTTAGTCCTTTCTGTTTGTCCATCAGTTTGAGGATGAAAAGCAGTGCTGAATTCCAATCTCGTTCCCAAAGATTCATGGAGCTGTCTCCAAAAGTGAGAAGTGAACTGAGTTCCTCTATCAGACACGATACTCTTAGGCACACCGTGAAGGCATACAATTCTACTCATGTAGATTTTGGCTAATTTGGCACTTGTATAAGTTGTCTTCACGGGTATGAAATGTGCCACTTTAGTTAAGCGATCCACTACTACCCATATGGAATCATATCCTGATCTGGTCCTTGGTAATCCGGTGATGAAATCCATACCAATTTTGTCCCATTTCCAATCAGGAATTGGTAGTGGCTGAAGCAAACCGTCTGGTTTTTGATGCTCCGCCTTTACTCTACTACACACATCACATAAAGCAATATGTTCGGCGATGTCTCTCTTGAGATTGTTCCACCAAAATCTTTCTTTCATGTCCATGTACATTTTGGTGTTACCCGGATGAATAGAATACGGAGAGTTGTATGCTTCCTGCAAAATCAGTTTCCGTAACTCCGGATCTTGTGGAACACAGATACGTTTCCCAAGCCATAACGTACCTTGTTCGTCTTCATGGAAATTTTTAGCTCTCCCTTGGCCAATATTTTCCTTGATCCTTTCAATTTACTTATCGGTCTTCTGAGCTTCTCGGATCTTGTCCAACAAAGTGGGTTGAACATCCAAAGACATGAGATGTCCTTCTGGCACAATCTCCAATCTGAGTTCTTGGAATTGCTTACACAAGTCATCTGGCAATTCACCTTTGGTAAGGCCATTTACAAACGCCTTACGACTTAGAGCATCTGCTACTACATTTGCTTTACTGGGATGGTACTGCAAACTTAAGTCGTAATCTTTGATAAGTTCTAGCCATCTCCTTTGTCTCATATTGATTTCCTTCTGGGTGAAGATATATTTCAAACTCTTGTGATCGGTGAACACTTCACAACGCTTTCCCAAAAGGTAGTGCCTCCATGTTTTGAGTGCATGGACGACAGAGGCTAACTCCAAATCATGAGTAGGATAGTTTACTTATGTGTTTTGAGTTGTCTCGAGGCATAGGCCACAACTTTACCATCTTGCATAAGTACGGCACCCAAACCTTGATGAGACGCATCACAATATACTTGGAAGTCTTTTTCCAAGTCTGGCAGACATAGAACAGGTGCTGTCACAAGTCTCTTCTTTAATTCTTGGAAGCTGACTTCACAACCTTTAGACCAAGCGAACTTCTTGTCCTTCTTTAACAATTCCGTCATTGGCTTAGCAATCTTTGAGAAATTTTCAATGAACCTTCTGTAGTATCCTGCTAAGCCAAGGAAACTACGAACTTCTTTCACATTCTTTGGAGATTCCCATTCTGTCACAGCTGAAACCTTAGCAGGATCAACTGCTACACCATCCTTTGTCATAACATGACCAAGAAAACCAACTTCTTCTAGCCAGAACTCACACTTGCTGAATTTGGCATATAGTTTATGTTCCCTCAGTTTCTCAAGTATCAAGCGTAAGTGTCTTTCATGTTCTTCCTTGCTCTTAGAGTAGACTAAGATATCATCGATAAAAACGACAACAAACTTGTCAAGAAATTCCATGAACACCTTGTTCATCATATTCATGAAGTATGCTGGAGCGTTGGTTAAACCAAAAGGCATCACAGTGTATTCATACAATCCATACCTTGTGGTGAATGCTGTTTTAGGTATGTCTTGCTCTCTTATCTTGAGTTGAAAATAGCCTGACCGAAGATCAATCTTTGAGAACACGCACGCTCCTTCTAGCTGATCAAACAAGTCGTTGATTCTTGGCAAAGGATATTTGTTTTTGATAGTTACCTCGTTGAGAGAACGGTAATCTATGCATAACCTTTGTGTTCTATCCTTCTTTTCCACGAATAAAACTGGAGCTCCCCAAGATGAAGAACTTGGCTGGATGAATCCTTTCTGCAATTGTTCTCCAAGTTGTTTCTTGAGTTCCTTTAATTCGTCAACTGACATTTTGTAAGGTCTCTTTGCCCTTGGTCCAGAACCTGGTACCAAATCTATTATAAACTCCACATCTCTATCTGGTGGCATTCCCGGTAACTCTTCCGGAAACACATCCGGATACTCACACACAATTGGCACAGTGTCCATGCTAACCCCCTTAAGAGAATTCGGCTTACTTCCTTTAGATTCAAAGTTTGACCTGAATTTTATTCTTTTTCCTTCTGGGGTTGTGAGTGCAACAGTACGATTAGCACAATCTAGTACTCCTTCATACTTAGTCATCCAATCCATTCCCAATATTACGTCTAGTCCTTGGGAATCTAGGATTATCAGGCTCACTGGAAACTTATGCTTTCCAAACACTATGACAAGATCCCGGCATCCAAGACTCACTATCATATCTCCACCCGGAGAACTAACTTTTATTGGACACCCAATGTTTTCCGATGCAAACCCATTTCTATCAACGAATGCTTTTGATATGAATGAATGAGATGCACAAGTGTCAAAGAGTACAAATGCTGGAATGGAATTGAGTCTGAACTTACCAGCAACAGCGTCAGGCTCCTCATAGACCTCCTCCACATTGATGTGGTTAACCTGTCCTTTCTGAAAAGGATTGGGCTTGTTAGGTCCTTCAACTTTCTTCTCAGGGCACTCGTTAGCATAATGCCCCAGCTTCTTGCATTTGAAGCACTCCACCTGACTGATGTCCTTTTTAGCAGGCTGACTTCCACTTCCACTTCCACTGTGGTGGCTCTTATGTCCACTCTTGTGGTTCTTGTACTTGTCATTGTCATGACTGCGGTGATGCTTGTTGTCATGACGGTTGTGGTTGTGGTGCTTGTTGAATTTCCCATGCTTATGGGATCCCGAGCTTCCACTGTCATCATAGTGAGATCGTTTGTGAGACGATCCCGAGCTGTGCTTGTCGGAGTGTTTCCTCTTCCTACTCTCGACTTGCTTCATTTTACTCTCCAAAATAGCAGCCTTGTCACACAAAGACTGATAAGTTGGAACATATGCCACAGACAGCTGCAGATTCAGCTCATCATTCAAGCCCTCCAGAAACTTTTCCTTTCTTTTGGCATCTGTGTCAACCTCATCCGGTGCATAGCACGCTAGATTGTTGAACTCTTCTATGTATTCAGCCACACTGCGGTGGCGCTGCTTCAGGTTGTGAAACTCCTTCTTTTTCAAACTCATCATTCCTGATGAGATATGAGCAGTGCGAAAGCCATCTTCAAAGATAGCCCAAGTCACCTCATCCAAAGGAGTGGTGATTTGGAAGTTGTCCCACCATGTGGCGGCTGGTCCTTCCAACAGATGCGCTACGAACCTGACCTTTTCAGCATCCGTGCAGCCCACGATCACTAAGTCCTTGTTCACGGAACGTAGCCAATCATTGGCTACCATGGGATCAGTTGTCCCCGAGAACTTAGCTGGCCTCAAACGCATAAATCTGGTGAGCATATCAAAACCCGGAGGGTTGTTATTGTTGATGTTGTTATTGTTGTTGTTGTTATTGGGGTTGTTGTTGTTGTTATTCTGGTTTTGGATGAATGTTGTCATCATCTGCATAAGCTGCGTCTGAGCATTCATCATCTGTTGCATTTCTGGAGTGATGTTGTTGGGGTTGGGTTTTGCGCGACGGGGAGGCATATGTGGTTTGTTCAAATAGATAAGAATGAGATACCCATAGATGTTTTATGCACAATACATCATAAGCAAATCACATAGCATGCAACTCAAGAATAAAAGTTCAACAACCAGATAATAAGTTCAAGAAGTAAAACACACAAGTGGCAAGCCATCCACATGTCGGATGGTCCAATAACAAGTTCACAAATAACAAGTATGTTAATGAAAGATAAACGAGTAGTCAAGTCTACTCATCAACATCAATATCCTCCTCGACGAAGGTAAGACCTGCGTTCTCCATCGCGGTCTTGTTCTCCTCAATCGTAGTGGTCAAGGAATCGATCTTGGCCTTGAGAGCCCTCTTCTGGGAGCGAAGCCTCTCGATCACCATCTGCTGCTGCTCTAGCTCGAAATCCTTGGACTTCAGTTCCTCGGTCATGTCCCGGATCTTCTTGTTCCTATCCTGGACGCGTTTCTCCTGACTCTTGAACTTGCGGTCCTGGGCCTCGAACTTCGTCTCCATTTCCTTGACTATCTCATCCTGCTGTGCGAAAAGCTTGTCCTTCTCGCGAAGCTGCACCTGAAGCTCGTCATTGATGAGCATGACGTTGGTCCTGTCCGTGTCCACGTGCCTGATGAGAGACTCTAAGTCCTGGAGATAGAGACGTATCGGCTCTGCCGTGTCCCTCGAGTCGTCCTCAAAGTCGATGGACTCTCCATCAACATCACGCCTTCCAAAGATGTGGAAGTGAGTGCCCCTAACCTGTCGGGAGTGACGGCCTAACAGACGTCCTATCAGGTCCTGCATGACTACCTCCATGCCTCTCTCCCTGTCGTCGTGCATCAGCTTGAAGACGATGGCCTCTGTAGTGGGCTCTGTCTGGCGTCCGGGCTGATTCACCTTGAAGCCCCAGAGGTCCTTCCTCTCGAACTTGGTGAGTGGGTACACCGTGATGGTGGGAAGAGGGAGATCGAGCAAAGTGGTAAGCTCAACGATACGGGGACCAAAACGGGTAACCTGGAACTCCTCAACAGTGCTGATGGTAATAGGCATCTATTGATAAGATTGAAAAAGTTAGAACAACACAATTTAAGATAAAACAAAGACACACATCACATACACATCCTTGGTACACAAAATCACACAAGTCATGCATACATGAATCCATTACATCAATCAAGGTCCAAACTTATTTAAGGTATCATTTTGGAAAATAAGGTGATAGGTGGTGGTCCAACTAACGAAGTGTGCTCACAATCCTATCTCACTGGATCTGGTGGCTAACACAATGTTCCTAGAGGAAATCCACCTATCTTGTTCACATGATTCCATAACTAAGCCTATAATATCTCCCCTTAATTCTTGGTTGGTGGCTTCCAACTCTTGGGTAAGTTCCTTCTCTTTCTCTAAGTCTTTTTGGAGGTTGAGCATTCTGCACTTGACTCTAGCACTTAGTTCTTTGATAGTCCTCCAAGATGCTTCTCTTGCTGACTCAAAGAATGTGGTGTGCATCACAGTGTTGGTATACATGCAGAATCCCCTTTCTTTGTGGTTGTCTTCCTTGTTTTTGTACAAGTGAAGTTGCACCCACCAATACTCCACTCCTTCATCCATCACTGGAAAGCCTTTGTAAACAGCTGCACCATGTGCTTCCATTGCCACCATGAGGTCCTTGAGAATTTTGGGAAACTCAGTTTCACACTCCAAGGTCATGGTCATGAGTGGCCCTTTCTTCACGGCTTCGTTGATGGAGTTCATCTACAAATAGAGATGAGAATGAGAAGATTAGAAAAGTTTACGAGAAGAATAGACAAGTGTAGAAGTAGTTAAAAATTTTCCTTAGTGATTTCCAATTCTAGGGTCATAGTCCTACAGGCAACATAGTGCTCTGATACCATCTGTTAGACCCCTCCTTTGTAAAGGAAAGGATCCCTGTGATTGCAATGCTAGTCCCTGGATCAATGCTAGCATCCACAGTTTAAGATGAAGTACACAGATACAAAGGTCGTTTATTACATTCATTCCAGAGATAAAAACATAGTCTTTTACAACTCGGGGCCAAAGGCCTAATACAAGAGTTTATGGAATAAGTAAATAAACACAAGTCCTCATCTTCATGTGCCACAGGCAAGCATGTTGAGTGTAGACTCATGACTCCTACTCATCATCGGAGTAACCTGCAACATCACAAGTTACAGCCACAGTGGGTCAATACTTTGGAATAGTATTGGCAAGTGATACCTTAGTAAATTTTGAGTGGACTAAACTTCTATATGCATTTTGGCTAAGTGTAACTTGGCTTGCTTTGCTTCAAAATAGATTTTTCCTATTAGTTGAAATCACTAAGTTTTTCTTTGTCAAAAACTTTCCCAAGAATCCACCAATAGACATTGGGGTCCTTCACCCTTGTTCACCCACAAGTTTTACTTAGAAGTTGGAGTGATGAGATTCTTGTAGCTTCCATGTCTTGATGCTCAAATTGTCCATTGCCATGGACTTGGCTAAGTACTTAGGTTTTTCCATCTGCAGAGGTTGTGCACTTTCCCCACCAGACTTGGTTTCCCAAGACAGGACCTTTCAGAAGCCTTTCCTTAGTCAAATGGACGCGCTCCAACCTATCATTCCCACTACCACCTACTGTCCAAGTGACTAAGTTCTAGCAACCTATATGATCATGGCAGAGCCCATATTGCCAAGTGGTTGCACTGTAAGCTTTCTCAACACTTGGCCTCCAAATCCCTTTGTGCCTGGGTGGCATACCACAAGTATGATACACAAGCCAAATCCATGGCCTTGTGTAACCACTCAACATAACCCAATCTTTCCATTCCACCCAGGAGATTCATTGACTTAGTGGTTTTATTAAGAAAACTTAAGTCTCATGACTTAGAAATATATAGCCAATATAGCATGAATAGATTATACCACCCCTTTGTTTGCTAATAGCTAGGCTAAGCATGGCATGGCAATTTAACTTAGGAAAAAAAATCCCTAGCAATTCTACCATTCTAAACTACATAGGATTTCCCAACATATCATTTGACAAAAGTAGCATGCAAGGCTTAGCAAAATATCTAATGCTAGTTCAAAACATAGGATGGAAATATTCATGAAAAATATCACTTGCCTTGGTAATGTGGAGAGTAGCACTCCTCACAGTCACAGTCACTAGCAAAATCTACACAAAGATTTGTGGCATTCAATTACACACAATTTATATACAATCAAAAATAATATGAATGCATGCATGCAAGAATTTACTAAGTGGTGATTTTGAAAACTCTACCAAGCATGTGCATGTTTACAGAAACTTAACAAGTCACAAGTTTGCCAACTAAACTTATTTATCCCTAAAACAAATTACTAAACTAAGACCATACTCAAAATAGCCTTAAACATGTTTCTACAAATAAAGTCATTCTAATGGTTACTATTTGTTAAACACTTTGCATAAACAGAAAGGCCTTGGTTCACTGAATCCAACGGTATAAAGTTTGCAAAATTCTAACGTGGCATTCAAAAGTTATAGCAGTTTGAAGTTTGGATCTAAATCTGATTCGAATTTCTGTTTTTGAATTCACCCCAGACACGTGTCGCAGTCTCACTGGCGCGTACCGATTCACGCGGATTGGCAGCCGCAGACCGTAGGATCTAACTTAGATCTGGCGGCTCAGACGCGCGCGTACCTCTTTGATTAAGATCTATCCTAGCCCTACGATGCAGATCCAACGGACTAAATCAACAAGCCACAAACTGGCGGCGCTAGCGGCGTTGACTGGCGGTGGCGCGTCTGACTACGGCGGCGCCGGCGCTCTAGGTCGTCCGGGGAAGCAAGAAGGCGCTTACCAGGACCGCGGTGGCGTGCCGAAGCTCGAGGTGGCTCTGGTTTGTCAAGGGGCGTGCTGACGCGGTGATGATTCCTCGTCGAGTTGAGTATGGCGACGGGTGGTTCTGTTCGAGGTCGAAGGCGACGTTGTCGATCACTAGGAGGCAAACGGAGAGTGTGGTCAGGTGCAGAAGATCACGGAGATCACGCGTGTGTGAAGAACAAGGCTTGGGGCGGTCTGGACTTACCACTGGAGGTCGTCGGAGTTGAAGCCGAAGACGGTGGCGGCCAGTCGTCGACGTTGCTGGAGCTACAGGTCATGCGAAGGTAAGTGGGGTGTGTCAGTAGATGCGCCAAGACTTACTGAACAAAATAGCATGAAGGAGAGGTAGAGGGGAACACGAGGCTCACCGGAATTTGCCGGTGCGGTCGTCGGAGCAACGGCGGAGTTGTGCGAGTCGTGGACAGCCTGGTGGCGTGAAGGCAAAATTGACTGGGAGGAAATGGTCGTGGGGAGGTGGGGATCTTATAGCCCGAGGCTCGACAGGTAACGCTCGCTGAATCAATGCCCATTAAGCTCGCGAGATCAGCGCTGCAACGGGCAGCAGCGAGGTCGTGCGCGGAATCAGGGGGAAGACGATGCTGACGTGGAGAAGGCCCGCTCGTCAGCGAAGGGCGCGAGGTGGAGGTGGGGTATGGCTGTCAGCGACTGAGTGCGTGCGCTCGCGCGTGAGAGAGGAAAAGAAAACCCCCGGGTGGGCTAGTTGGGCTCGATTCGATGCTGGGCCAGAAACCTGGTGCGCGGCCTTTTTATTTTGTTTATTCCTTTTCCTTTTTCTATTTTGGTTTTCAGGAATGATTTAGATATGAATTCAAATCCTTTTTGAATTCAAACAATTCTGGGGATTTTTGCAGGGTACTGTGGTTTCAAAAGTCAGTTATTTAACCATGTGGTTACCCTGCAAGGGCTTGGTCATGCTTGGACTTAAAATAATCAGAGACTTTGCCTCTGGTTTGCAAATGTTAAAAAATAGGGTTTTGAATTTATTTCCATGTTGAAAACTTTGGTCAAACTTTTACACCTAAACTTTCCAACAATGGAGGCAAGCAAACAAGTTCCTAAACCTTCAAGTTTCAAAAGGTGATGGCCATTTGAATTGAATTTGCTCACATGAAATCATAGCATCAAGTTTTCTGTTTTTCTGAAATGGTTTTGATTTTGAAACCCTAAATGATGATGGATGCATGGATGATATGAATGAGTTTTTGGAATATGAATTTAGGGATGTTACAACATCATAGATCTGCAAATTCAAAATAAATGCCTGCTTATGAAGCACCTTCATAACTTTTACAATAAAGTCGATCTGCCTTGGGTAAACTTAGTCTGGAGCACATACTATCATGAAAGGGTTCCTCATACTGTTACTGTTTGTGGATCTTTTTGGTGGCGTCATATTATGAGCTTGCATGAGTAATATTTCTCAATTTCTAAATGTTCTGTGGGAACAGGAGACACATCATTGTTTTGGATGGATAAATGGAACAGCAAACCCCTCAACTTAACTTATCCACATTTATTCTCACATGTGCTTCATATAGATTGCTCTGTTAGGCAAGCGATTTCAATTACACAGATGTCAGAAGCATTTCACCTACGAACTTCTACTGAAGCTATTTCTGAGCTACAACAGTTACAATTGCAACTAGCTGATGTCACCCTCCATCAAAATAAACATGATGAATGGAAACCTATGCATTCAAGAACAGGTGACTATTCTGTCAGTGCCATGTACAAGGTGTACTTTCAACACATATCAAATCACTTCCCCTCCCAATGGATCTGGAAAAGCAAATGTACTTCCAAGCACAAGTTCTTTGCTTGGCTTATAATTCATGACCGCATTAATACTAAAGACATGCTACTCAGAAGACATTGGAATGTTTCAGACAATCATGACTGTGTTCTTTGTCCTTGTCATACCCTTGAAGACTGGTCACATCTCTTTTTCGAGTGTAATTTCAGTATAAGGGTTTGGACATATCTACAAGTAGCCTAGGGGTCAGGGTCTGGGCCAGAAATATTGAAACATGCAAAGCAGAATTTCAAGGGTCCATGCTTCATAGAGATTGCTATACTTGCCTGCTGGAATATTTGGAAAAAGAGAAATGACAAGATCTTCAAAGGAATAAGGCCTTCATTTGCCTCTTGGAAATCTGGGTTTATCACTGATGTCTCATTCTTAAAATATAGAGTAAAAAAGAAGACCATTCCAGAGCTGATATCTTGGATAGATACTTTATTGTAACTTTGTATAGTCTCTTTTCCTATTCTTTTCTTTAACTGTTTAGTTTGTACATAAGACTTTTGACTTTTTTTTTAAATAAAGGACTATGGGGGACTCCCCTACCGTGAATATTCAAAAAAAAGGATGATGATATGACAAGTTGAATTGTATTGAAATTTAAAACCCTGAACATGCTTGATCATTTTAAACGGGGTCCGAGGGGTCCAAACCCTAATTCGGAGAAACCCTAGATGCATATGAGAGGGTTCATTTAGTTCTTCTAATTAACTTGCAATTGAAGTTGTTGAACAATGCATGAACTTTTCATAAACATGTAGATTATATTTTTTTGAACAATTTGATAGGTCATTTGTATTTTTCTGAAACAGTATGAAACGGTTATGATTTTTTTACAAGTTCGATTTATTTCTTGGAAAACAGAAAATGATAGATACGAAATTAGTCTTTTAAATACCCATAAAATGGCTCACTAACATTGTTAGAAAACAGTGAATTAGATCCTGTGTATTCACTTCACTAGACAAGACACGGCAAATTGTTTGAAACATCAGGAAAAGCTGATGTTTTTCGGCTGTAGCTATTCTCATAAGCCTATACATTGACCGTGAAGTACAGCTTAGCATTTCCGCATACTAATTTTCTTGCTGGCTTTCTTTGAAACTCAATGGGAATGCTTCAGGTTTCTAAGATATGATAACCCACACGAAAGAGATTTTCAGCATACTTAGATATACAAGTAAAGGAGGTTTTCAGAAATTAGTCAAATTAGTACACCGCTAGAATAAGGGAATCTGGGACGCTTTGATTCAGAAACGTGTACGCACCAGACTGAATTAGTACACCACTAAAGTAGAAGCTAGCTCCAGCAATTAGAAGATTTGTTGTACCAAGCGTTTAAAAAAAACTGAAAGAACCGATGTTCTCTGCTGTTAAGACTGGAATTTTATTACTGCAGCTCTTTCTGAAAGTTAGAGGTACTGTCGTGGTGGTGGCACGGCAGATGCCATGGATAGGCTTAAGTTGGGGGGTCGAATGGGTGCTTGTGATCACCGGGGAGGGAGTGTACGGTCGAGCCATGCCCGAAGAACAAGAAAAACTCTCCAGACTTAGCAATTCGATTGATACCCCAAAAATTACAAGTTCTCCTTGAGCTGTATAAGCTAGAGTACACAGCACTAGTTTCCTACTTGGTCCAACCTCCTTCTACTACTGTTATGCCCTCCCTTATATAGGCAGTGCTAGCTAGCTAATACCCCTTTGGGTTCTAGGGTTTACTGTTTGGATCTTGGTCCCTACAATATGGGCCGGGTCATGGGCTTGCCCTAAGAATAGAGGCCCGGTCCATAAAGCTTGACAGCTAACGGTCTTCTGGTACGCTGTTTCTTGTTCTTTTTGACGTCATGATGTTACTTTGCACGTCAGCGTATGCTTTGTGCGTCACCCGGCTCCTTTTGTGTCACCCGGCGTCGCCCTATTCTTTTGACCATGTTTTACCATGGTCCCTCCTGAACCTTACTCGGAAAGGTGCCACGCATCCTCCTTGACTCGGCCCTTCCTCGGTCGACTCGGCTCGTTGGTTCCTGCAAGTGTTACAACTTTGTCCTATGCAGGCCGACATAGTTCGTATGTCGGCTTTCATGCTTATCTTACCCGGCCGTTCTTACCCGGCCTGGTTCTTTCTTTACTCGGAGCCAACCTAGCTGCGCTATATTTCCCCTCTCGTGACCCTACCGGGGGTTATCCCCCCGACATTAGTCCCCGAAGCTGGTGAGGTCTAGCAGTTCAAGCTGTTAGGCGTCTCCAGGTTCCTTTTGTGTGAGTGGAACTTAGTTTTTGTCTCTATCTGTCGCAATTTCGCACCTTGCCGGGTCAGTCTGACAATTTCCGGGTCGACTCTTTGACTTCTTGGCTCATTCTTGCCTCGAGCCGAGTTACTTTGGCCAATTCCGAGTCATTTTCGGCACGCTTCAGTCATTGATAGCTGGTAATCATGATTACTTGCCTCAATTTTTGTTCCAAGCTCTGGCGGCACAGTGACGGCTGCGCAGTTATTCCCCGTCACTGTGGCAGTCCCATCGACCTGCGCCTCTTGTCCTTCTAGTCATGACGTGGCACAGGATTTGTCGTGTATCCTTGGCTACGTGGCGCTTGCTGACTGGCTTTCCTGGCCTGGTACACGGCCACACGCTGGCCGCACGGCATAGATAGATCCCACGACCGGGTTTTTTAATGCCCTTAAGTAGGGGTTGGGGGTTTCCACTTCCCCCACACCCGTTTAGTTTTACCTTGCCCTTTCTTCTTCCTTGCTCCCGCAAAATCGAACTACCCCCTTTGCTGTTCCTTCTTCCTCCTGTTCTTGCGTTGCGATTTCCCCTTTCTTCTTTCCATTCCAGTACGGGTCCACGCTGTTCCAAGCCTCTTCCAACCGCGAAGGAGACTGACTCTGCTGATCTCATGGATGCTCGTGACGGCGCTGATGGTGCTGAGGAGCAGGAGATTCCCGCCGACGAGCGTGGCGGCTGGGAAGGCTCGGAGGTCTCCACCGAAGAAGTGGAGTGGCTCCGCTCCACCAGACGCATTCCACTGCAAGTTGATTGTCGTCTCCCCACCGGTGAGATTTCTCCCAAACCCCAAGCTGACGAGCGGGTGGTTTTCCTTTCTCATTTTGAACGCGGTTTCGCTCTTCCTGTGAGCACCTTCTTCTCCTCGTTTCTTTCCACCTTCCATCTGCAGACCCACCATCTTCCTGCCAATGCGATTGGCTCTCTTTCTTGTTTTATCTCCTCTTGCGAGGCCTACCTTGGAATTTGGCCTATAGTTCCTTTGTGGGCCAAATATTTTAGCCTTAAGGTTCATGTTGTTCCCCAGCCTGGTGCTCCTCGATCCGAGAAGAGGCCGACCCGGTGCGGTGCTGCTAGCATCACACCCAGGAGAGATTCTATCTTTCCTCGGGTTACCGGCATTGATTCTTGCAAGAAGTGACATAGAACCTTCTTCTATGTCAAAAACAGCGGCTCTACCGATAACATCCGGCTTCTCCCTTTCTCGGATGAGGTCCCCAACAAGAAGCACTGGCATCTTGACCCGCGCGACCAAGACACTTCGGTAAACGAGGCTAACACAATCTTGGAAAGGTTGCTATCGCCGGATGAAAACTTTCATCTCGCCGAATCTGACCTCATGGGCACCTTCGTCTCACGCCGGGTTAGCCCCATCCAAGCGAGGAGCCACAATATGTGCATCATGACTGGCTCTCACGATCCCACTCGGCACTCCACCAAGGAGCTCACCCAAGACTCCATTGCCCGCCGAGTAAGCTCAATCTTTAAATTGAACTTGGCGGATGATTGGGCTTGGAGTTGTCCTCCCTTTAGCCGGGCCAGACCTGTCCCCTAGGTAAGTTTTCCGAATCACTTTCTCGCCGAGTAGGCTTTAGCTCTTTTGCCACTCTTAGTTTAGTTTTTTAGTTTCTCATTCTGTTTGTCCTCCGCAGAATCTCCTTCACCAGGTTTATGATATTACTGTCCCTCCTGCTGGTTATAACGGGAATCGCTCCGACTCGGATGAGGTCGAGTATGACCTGGAGTGCTTCATGCCTATCCCGCACGCTGCGGCTGCTTCAGCTTCGGGTAAGAGTCAATCTCGTAATCCCTTACAAGATTGGTCTGACGATGATGAGGATGATGATTGTACGCGTTTGGAGGTATATGCCTTGTGACCTTAATCTCCCATCTTATCCGAGTAAGCCCGTTATTTACTTATGCAGCTGGCCAAGTACATGACGCTCCTCCTCTCGCCGTGGGAGGAGTCGGCAAGATCCCCGTCGCTAAGCCGAAGCGACGTGGAGCCTTCTCCAGCACTCAGCCGGCCAAGAAGAACAAACCCACTCCGGCAGCTCTTGCTGCCTCTACTGCTGCCAGCCTGGCTGAGACTCGCCAAGTTGCTGGGCGCCGAGTCACACGCTGAGTCGTCCGTGACCCGGTTGTCACCGGGTAAGCTTTTTGTACTCTGCTCTCTCCGTTCTTTTCTTTTTCATTACTGACGTTCCCTTATATATGTCTCGTTGTTTTCAGTGCCGCACCCTTGACGGCAAACCAGGCTGCTCCTAGCATTACCTCGCCGCTTAGGCCTGCGCCTCCTCCAGCTGACTTGGTGGCGCCGAGTCCCGTCCGGGTTGAGGCTCGCACTATTGAGGCTCACGCTTCTCAGTGTCAGTCAGACCTGGTGGGTCATTCGTCTAGTTCCCCTGGCGCTGGCCAGGAAAAACTTCCTGATCTTGGTGCCCGTGATTCTGGCGCCGAGAAACCTTCCGCCACCAGTTCCTCTGGCATCGGCCCTCAGGCTGATGTGAATGAACAACTTCCTGATCTTGCAGCCAGCAAAACTGCTGAGCCCAGTCAGGCGGCTCCACGTTCTTCTCCAAATCTCTCTGCTCGCTCTCCAATTCTATCAAAGGGCCAGACCCAGCCCAAGGCTTCTGGCTCTACTCGCCCCTCATCTGGCAAATCCACCTCCTCCAAGCAAACAACGCTAGTCTGCGCTTCGGGTTATGCTCCTCAGATCCGGCCTCCGACGTTGGCGACAATGATCACTTCAACAGGTAACGGGGACGAATCCGCAGCCGTCGGGTCAGGTGATGGCTCCAGGGCTGTTACCCTCCATGCTAGTGCTACAGTAACTCGTGCCAATGTGGGAACCGCCCTGAAAACGGGTCAAGTTCTCACTTGGACGCTCAGTGGGAAAAGCCTTGGTTCGGCTGAGCCTTATGCCGTGGCATGGAATGCAGCCGGCGAGCAGGAGGTCAGCACTCGTGTCGGCAAGAAGCTGAAGCTGGGCCCCAACACCGTCTCTGACATGACCCAGCAGGCCATTACTTTGATGGCCCGCGCCGACGAGGTGAACGAGGTAAAGTAACTTCTTACTCTTTTGTTTTATTGAGTATTTCCTTTATACATATCACCTAGTCGCCGAGGTTGCGGCCGAGTAAGAAACTTATTTGGCTGTAAGCTCTTTAATAGTCACTTAGTATTTAAATCCTTTACCCCAAGCTTGCATGTTAGAGCTTCAATCCCTAGCCCTCGAGGTTACAGTCGAGTAAGGAACTTACTCGGCTGTAAGCTCTTTGATTCTTTTATGCCAAACTCATGTTAGAGCTTCAATCCCTAGCCCTCGATGTTACTGTCGAGTGAGGAACTTACTCGGCTGTAAACTCTTAAGCTTTTTGATTCTTTTATGCCAAACTCATGTTAGAGCTTCCATCCCGAGCCCTCGAGGTTACTGTCGAGTGAGGAACTTACTCGGTTGTAAGCTCTTAAGCTTTTTGATTCTTTTATGCCAAACTCATGTTAGAGCTTCAATCCCTAGCCCTCGAGGTTACTGTCGAGCGAGGAACTTACTCGGCTGTAAGATCTTAAGCTTCTTGATTCGACAGGTTGCTTGACTTGACTCTTCCTTATTGTCTGTCTTCTTTGATTAGCTCACGCATAACAAGCGCACCAAAGTGCACCAAGCTCTCGTTCTGGCGCATCGCAAGCTCGAACTTGCGTATGAAAAGCTGCAGACTGATACTCATGGCCAAGGTATCAACCTTAGTCATTCTTTCTCTATTCGGTGTACTTTTCTTTGGTACAATTCTTCAATCTTCTCTTGTTCTTTTCTCACAGCCTTCGCCCAATCTACCATCGAAGCTCTTCACTCGCAGATCAGCGAGACCGAGAGTAAGTTCTTTGTCTCATCGATGTGATAACTGAATGTTTCTATTGGTGCTGACAAATAACTTGTTCCGAATAAGCAGAGAAGCACCAAGATGAACTCCAGAAGGAGCGAGATGAGGTGACTCGGCTGAAGAAGCTGATGGCCGAGACGGAGCAGAAACACTTGACCGAGGTGAAGGGGTTGAGGGAGGGGCTTGCCGAGAAGAACGAGCAACAGGCTGCCAGCGCCGAGAAGACCAAGAGGTTGCTCGACGAGGCCGAGTCATCGGTCGAGTCGGAAAATCTGAACTTTAACTCCCTTCAAGCCAAGGCCAAGAATTGGTAGAGAAAACTCGCCACCATCAAATTCTTTCTCGGTAGTGAGTTCTTACTCTTTGCGCACTGTATGAGTCCTTCTGGACTTCTTCCATCTGCCACTGTTATTTGCTAACTTTCTCTTTTTGCTTGCAGAGAATTTTCCTGAGGCCAACATGTTTGCCATCCGAGCCATGAAGAAAATGAGGGCCGAAGCTGGTGCTCCTGCTGACGGCGAGGTGTCCATGGAGGAGCTCCTCGAAGCGATGTCTGAACGGGTCAGGACCCTCAAGTCTTGCGGTGTGTACTTTCTCAAGTCGGCTATCCATGCGTTTCGCATGCTCTGGCCTGATGAAGACCCACCGAACTCATCGAGCCGCTTGTCGAGAGACTGCTCCTTACTGAAGACCGGCTGGATCAATGGCGTGAGTCGGCCGGCCGAGCTGCAGCGGACAAGGCTCTCTCCTTCATGCTTTCATGGTACAAGGACATCAACCTTGATGTTCTTGCTCGCATAAGGGGGATGGAAAATGGCTGAATGACCCGGAGCTGATCAAGAAGCGCCAGGAGCGAGCTTATGCCATGATCGAGTACACCATGGTGCACGCTTGGAGTGAAGGGCCCAGCTTCCTCGACCTTGGCGACCCGCTCATCGAAGTTGTTGATGGAGAGGGTGGCGAAAACGAAGCAACCGAGTCAGATGATCCGGATGACCCGGCCACAGATGCCCCTCACCCAGCCGATGCTCCAAGCACTACTCCTGGCTCCGAGATTGCTCCTCCGAGTTCTTCTGCTCCTTAGGCTAAGCAACACTCGAACTTTGATCAGATCTCCGGTATGTCGGGTACATATGTAACATACATTGCACTTTTAAGTTTGATTCTGCGCCTGTTAATGGGCTTTATATATTTGTGTTATGTTCTGAGTGCGAATCATTCAAGGGCAAGTCCCCGAGTTTCATTTTGCCGTGTCACCTTTCCTTGCCTTTGGCCCTTGTCTACCTTTTTCGGTGTTCGACATTAGAGTCTCAAAGTACTAAGGATATAGTTAACGGGTATGAAACTTGGATCACTTGGCCGAGATTACTCGACACGTAGTATAACGCGAGATGCAGAGAGTTAGGCAAAAAACTAAAGCCGACTCGCGTTTCACCTTTGTCTTTATCCGACGTTTGTGTTTACCCGTCTTACATCTTTTTCTCTTGCTTGCCATGAAGCCGTGTTTTCGGACAACAGCATAGTCGAAGAGTTGATTTCTTCAGAGTAAACAGTACTTGTTCCGAGATAAATTTTGGGTATCACGCTAGCCGACATAAAATAATTGAGATGGAAAATTTAAGGGGTAGTCCCTGAGCCAGTTTTTTGAACCATACCATTTTATTATCAGCACATAGCCGGCACACACGTCCGACATATGAGAATTCGAGTGTTACATGCATTGCTTCTCCTAAGTGTAGAAGGGACGAAGTAGTGCCACATTCCATGGCCTTTTGGTCTCATCTCCTGACCTGTCCGCCTTGTTCTTTTGCGCTTCACGAGCGTCTATGAGATAAGAAGAATCATTGTGCAATGCTTTTCTTACAATGAACGGACCTTCCCATGGGGGTGATAATTTATGCATTCCTGTTGTGCGCTTCACTAGCCTGAGCACCAAATCCCCTTCTTGAAAAAAACGAGGTTGCACCTTCCGGCTATGGTAGCGTCGGAGATTTTGTTGATATATAGAAGATCTGGATAATGCCAGTTCCCTTGCTTCTTCGAGTAAGTCTACTCCATCTTCTCGAGCCTCTTTTACCTTGGTTTTCGAGTATTTCCTTATCCTTGGCGAGTCATATTCTATGTCGGCAGGCAAAACTGCTTCAGCCCCATATACGAGGAAAAATGGCGTATAACCAGTTGACTGATTCAGAGTTGTTCTTAGGCTCCACAGTACTAAGGGTAGTTCCTCTATCCAACAACCAGGTGATCTCTGGAGTGGTTCCATTAAGCGGGGTTTTATACCTGACAGAACTAAGCCATTAGCCCGTTCAACTTGTCCATTTGATTCTGGATGGGCGACTGATGCTACATCGAGTCTTATTCGGTGTTTCCCACAGAAGCGAGCAAAAGCTCCTTCAGCAAAGTTCGTGCCATTGTCAGTGATCACACTATGTGGGTAACCGTATCTGAGGATTATATCCCATAAGAATGTGACAGCTGTTTTACCATCCAATTTCTTCATTGGTTTCACTTCTATCCACTTGGTGAACTTATCAATCATGACCAAGATATGAGTCATGCCTCCCCTTGCTGGTTTGAATGGTCCTACCATATCTAGGCACCATACCGCAAAAGGCCAAGTGATTGGTATAGTCTTCAATTCAGACACTGGTAAATGCGACTTGGATGCATAGTGTTGACAACCACTACATATTCCGACTAACTCTTGCGCTTGTGCCAATGCGCTTGGACAGTAGAATCCATGTCGGAATGCCTTGGATACCAATGCTCTTGATGACGCATGGTGCCCGCACTCTCCTTGATGGATATTCAATAAGATCTCCTGGCCTTTCTCTGGGCTGATACAACGTTGCAGTACACTTGTTTCACTTTGCTTGTAGAGTTCCTTGTTGATTATGGTGTACGCTTTTGCTCTTCGTGCTGTTTTCCTTGCCAATGTTTCATCACTCGGCAAGGTCCCATCTTTCAAATAGCTGAATATTGGTTGTGCCCACGTTGGTATTAGTGGTTCCAGGTCTGCTTCAACATCAATATCCATTGGTTCCACCGACATATGCTCCGCCGACATGACCTGAGGAGTCCCCGATTGTGATTCGGTGATCCCTGAATTGAACGGATCAGTCCCCGAGTGACTCGAACCTACCCTTGAGTCGATGGACATTGGCACTGCATCTGACTCCTGACTCGCCAAGATGACCCTGATTGATTCGGACTCTGGTGACGGCTTGATCGATGGCTTCCTGAGATGCTCCAGCGCTACCCCTGGTGGTATTGCTTGCCTAGATGATCCTAGTTTGGATAGTACATCTACTGCCTCATTTTCTGCTCTAGGAATGTGATGAAATTCACAACCGTCAAAATATCCCGAAATTTGTTGCACATGGAAACGGTATAATGCCATGTGTGCGTCCAGCGCATCCCAATGTCCAAACACTTGCTGAACTACAAAATCCGAATCGCCAAAACACATGATCCTTTTGATACCAATTTCCTTGGCTACTTTAATGCCATGGACAAGTGCTTCATACTCAGCAACATTGTCAGAAGCAGCAAAATGAATCTGCAACACGTACCTCAGTTGATCCCTCTTTGGAGATGTGAGCACTATCCCGGCGCCCAGACCCATTTTCGTCTTAGACCCGTCAAAATGCATTTTCCATTAATTCGGCTCTAGAAGTGGTGGTTCGTACTGCATTTCCATCCATTCTACAAAGAAATCTGCAACAGCTTGAGATTTTATTGCATCTCGCCTATCATATTGTAGAGTGTATGGTGCCCATTCGATGGCCCATTTGGCGACTCGGCCGCTGGAATCTTTGCTGCCCAATATATCTAAGATAGGTGCCTCGCATATTACCCAGATTGGGTGTTCTTGAAAATAATGTTTCATCTTTTTTTCTGCCATATATACCCCATATGTCATCTTATGATAATGCGGGTAATTCTGTTTCGAGACAGAGAGCACTTCACTCAAGTAATACACCGGTCTTTGGACTGATTTGCCCCCTTCTTCACGTTCAACCACTATTACTGCACTTAAAACTCTGTTGGTTGCGGCGACATAGAGCAACATTGGCTCCTTGGATAATGGTAATGCTAATATTGGTGTTGTTGCCAACATTTTCTTTAATTCATGGAAAGTGCTATCAGCTTGCTGTGTCCATATGAATTTGTCTGATTTCTTCATCAGCTGATATAGTGGTAGGGCTTTTTCACCTAGCCGACTAACAAACCTGCTCAACGAAGCCAGGCATCCAGTAAACTTCTGGACATCATTGAGAGTTTTTGTCAATTCCATTCTTTTGATGGCCTTGATCTTTGTCGGGTTGGCTTTGATTCCTTGGCTGGATACAAGGAATCTGAGTAACTTGCCAGCCGGGACACCAAATGTACATTTTTCTGGGTTAAGCTTCATCCGGAATCTTCTCAAGTTTGCGAATGTTTGACGCAAGTCCTCAATTAGAGTATGACTTTGTTTGGTTTTTATTACCACGTCATCGATGTATACTTGAACATTTTTGTCCAATTGATCTTGCAAGCATTTTTGCATGCATCTTTGATATGTTGCGCCTGCATTTCTCAATCCGAATGGCATGGTGTGATAGCAATAAGCCCCGTACGGGGTGATAAAAGCTGTCTTTATTTGATCATTTGGATTTAGTGGTATCTGATGGAATACTGAATACGCATCAACAAACGACAACAACTCACACCCAGCAGTAGAATCTATGACTGTATCTTTTGGACACGCCTTATTGAGGTTCGTGTTATCAATACACATGCGCCATACCACTTCTACGTTTGGATCATGTTTTTTCTTCTCGACCAAGACTGGATTTGACAACCAGTCTGGGTGCAGTACTACCATGATGAATCCAGCAGCTAAAAGTCTTGCAATCTCGGCAGCTATTACTTTCCTCCTATATTCGGTGAAGCGGCAGAGGGGTTGCTTCACGGGCTTGGCATCTGGTCTTACATGAAGAGAGTGCTCAGCCAGCTCCCTCGGAACTCCTTGCAGATCTTGAGTGGACCATGCAAAGATATCCCGATTCTCACGGAGGAAGCTGGTGAGCTCGCTTTCCTATTTGTCTGTAAGGCCAGCCCCAATGGTAACTATGCGCTCTGAGAAAGTTTCATCCACTTGCACCTTCTTGGTTTCCTTGGTAGCTTGAAATGACACACTGCCATGCGGGTTGGTGAGTGTCGGCATGGATACTTGTGCTGCTTTGGCCAATGCTGCCACTTCCAACATCTTACTTTTCTCTTGTGCTATGACGAGTGACTCGGCCAATGAAGATCCGGCTGAGGAACAAGAAATAGATATTTTGTAGTCCCCTTCAACTGTGGTCACCCCACATGGGCCTGGCAGCTTCATCTTTAAGTAAGCCATATGGGTAGTAGCCATTAAACTTGCCATAGCCGGCCTGCCGAGTAAAGCGTGATAAGAACTGACCAAATCAATTACCTCAAAATCTATGGCCTCATTGCGACAGTTCTCTCTGTTACCGAATAAGACGTCGACCCATATCTTGCCAATTGGCTCACAGGACAATCCCGGCACAATATCGTGGAAAGTGGTCTTAGTCGGCTCCAACATGTTCATGGTAATGCCCAACTTGAGCATTGTATCCTTATACATGATGTTGATGCTACTGCCACCGTCAATCAGCACTTTTGAAAACTTGACATTGATAGCTGGGCCCATGAATGTTGGATCCAAAACCAGAGCATGTCCTCCTGGGGTTGGCATGATCTTGGGGTGATCTTTTATACTCCAAGTTATCTCTTGCTCAGACCAATGCATGTACTTGGGGATTGCAGGCATCGTGGGATTCACCTCCATCATTTGTCGCTGCTGGCTCTTTTTGTCATTTGGCTCTGTGACAAAGACAACATAACTCTGGTGATGTTCTTTGTACTCATTTCTAGTTCCATGACCGACATGAGCGTCGTCACCTCTTGGATTGTGCACCTGGTGCACAGCTTCTCTTCTTTCTTGATTCTGATACCTCGGCTGCCTGTTTTCATATCTGTTTTCTTCTCCCATTATCTGAGCATTTCCTCCTGTAAGTGGTGGAGGGGAGGTGGTGGAAGCTTCTTATTCGGCGAGTCCACTCTATCTCCTTTCTAAAACCAAGTGCATTGCCTCGTCGTGTGATTGACTGGTTTACTCAGAGTAGGTGTGTGAAACTTACACGGCTGATCCAGCATCATCTCATAGGTGTATTTTTGTCGGTCCTGATACTGCTTACTCTGATCGTATGGCCTTTTGCCGTCATTCTTTGGCACCCATTGTTGTTGTCCATTTGTCCTTTGACGCTGACTGCTTCCAGCATCTGGATGATCCTGACTCACAGTCGTAACCTGAGTTGAACCATACCTGTAATCTGGTCTTTTGTCTCTTCTCTTGCTTTTGTATTCGGATCTTTCTTGGCGCCTTTGCGACTCGGCAGCGTCATATATCTGAGTCTCAGTCATCCCATCTACCGACATGAGCAGCGGCTAAGTCGGATCTCCTAACGCATACGAGTCAGCGATTCTTATCGTCTCTGCCAGGCTTGCCGGCATATCTCTTTGTAACGTTTGCCACAACACACTTCCATGTCTACATCCTTGTGCAAATCATGCGATTGCTTGTGACTCGATTACCCCTTCACAAGAGTTACGCATCGTACACCACCTTGTGAGGAATTCCCTGTCTGTTTCATTCGGTCTTTGCTTGCACATTGCCAGTTGTTGTGGGCGATTCGGCCTCTTGTAAGTGCTCGTGAAATTGCTCACGAAAGCGTCGTGAAAATCGATCCAACTGTTGATGCTTCCGGGTGGCAAATTGTTCAACCATACCCGAGCTGGTCCTTCCAGCATCTGCGGCACATAACGTACTACCCATCTCAAGTTTCCCTGCGCGATCTTCACAGAGGTTCCATAATCTATGAGCCAGTCCTCTGGCTTCGTGCTTCCATCATACGTTTTTGTCCCTCTGGATAGCTGGAAATTTGGCACCGGTGGCTCCTTCATGATCCTTGGGCCAAAGCACGGTGGACCCTGCGGACCTTGCGATTCAATTATCTCTACCATTTTTATGCGGTCAAGCTTCAGCCTTGCATCATCCGGCTGAAGGTTCCTGCCTCCGAATCTTGCTCCCATTGCTTGATATGCATGATCTGGCAGTTCATACCCGTCATTTACCATAGCCAAGTAACCATCATTATACTTATTCGCGTTCGGGTCAGCAGGCTGTTGAACTGCTTTTCCCGCGCTTTGCTATCTTCTTTCTGGCTGAGCTGGTGCGTTATTCGGAGCTGGATTTCCTCCTCCTGCCGAGTGAATTCCGCGCCTAGCATGAGGCGAAAAATTTTGCCCCCCGTTGTCATTTCTTTGCCCTGCTTTTTCCTGGTTTTCATTTCCTTGGGGATTATTTCTTTTTGCCCCTTGCGCATGCGCCGGGTTTCCTTGAGCCACTGCCGGATCATAGGATACCATCTGCTTGTTTCTTCTAGAATCCACACCTTTTTCTTTTCTCGGCCTAGGCGCCGCTCCGGGTGAGGATGCTGTGTGCCCAACCGATCTCGCCGGGACATGAGTCGCCGAGTGAACCAGCTGTGACCTCCCTGCTATACCCGGACTCGCTCTGTAATAAGCCTCATTCAGCATGCTGGCTGCTTTTACTAGTTCATTGACTCGTTCTTGTTGCCTTTTATTTGCTTCCCCCTCCAAGTGGGGTAATTCTGCCATTGCTGCCATCGCTCTGTAATAAGCCTCATTCAGCATGCTGGCTGCTTCCCCCTCCCAGAGGCCCGGTCCATAAATCTTGACAGCTAACGGTCTTCTGGTATGCTGCTTCTTGTTCTTTTTGGTGTCATGCTGTTACTTTGCACGTCAGCGTATGCTTTGGGCGTCACCCGGCTCCTTTTGTGTCACGTGGCGTCGCCCTTCTTTTTTCACCATGCTTTACCATGGTCCCTCCTGAACCTTACTCGGAAAGGTGCCACACATCCTCCTTGACTCGGCCCTTCCTCGGTCGACTCGGCTCGTTGGTTCCTGCAAGGGTTACAACTTTGTCCTATGCGGGCCGACATAGTTTGTATGTCGGCTTTCATGCTTATCTTACCCGGCCGTTCTTACCCGGCCTGGTTCTTTCTTTACTCGGAGCCAACCCAGCTGCGCTATGTTTCCCCTCTCGTGACCCTACCGGGGGTTATCCCCCCGACAGGTACAACTACAACGCACTCTCTCTCTGAGATTTTAGATACATCTGATAGAATAGAAGATTCAAGGTTACCTTGGTTGAAAATTAAGAGACATATATAGATACATGGACATGGATTAACTTAGCACACCATGGTACAATTTATTTAAAAGGTTTGATTTTATAAACGAGTTTGCAAATTGATTGGGGCAGGCTACAGACCATGATCACTAGAGATGCGTGGCTCTCCGGTCGGACATGCGCAGCGATGGGATATGAACAGTCTTCGTGCAGGTTTAGCGAGAGGAGCTCACCTGGATGACGTCATCGTGGTTGAGGATGGTGGGGAGGGCCGAAGGCGACCGAAACGACAGCGTTGGTCGGATATTGCGGGCTAGGGTTCCGGTACATAGGGAGAGGAAGAGAGAGACCAGGAGAGAGGGGAAGTGGATGAGGGCGAGGGAGGTGTCTCAGGGTGTCCTCCTTATCCTCGCAGAACCTCAACGGTGCCACGAATCGCTGTGGCGAGCGGCAGACGGCTCTGACTGCGCCAGACAGCTGCTTCCTCTCTTGAGGAAGACAACGAAGGGGAGGAGCAAAGGGATACCAGGCCAAGCTGGGCTGCTGCGGGCTACATGTGGGTGGCATGTAGCACAGGGGAGGGTTTGGGCCGGCCTGTTAGGGTTAGCTGGCTCTGTTTTTTTATTTTTGAAATGTTTTTATTTTTCTGTTTTGCCTTTTCTCTATTGTAAATGAATTTCAAATCTATTTTGATACATTCAAAATACTAGAACTTTGCAAATATTCAAATATTGCAGGGACCCTTGTAAACAATTTGGGTTCCATAATTTTTTTAGTTTTCAAAACTCAAAACTACTTTGAATATGTTTCAAATAGGAAGGGGAAATAGGGTTTAGGGTTTTTGGAACCTTTTCTTGCATGCATTTTTATTTAGCAAAGATGATGCTCATGAATGCACAAACAAACTCTAATTACTATTAGTATAAATAGGGGTGTTACAGACGCCCTCCCTGGCGTACTCGTCGGCAATACCACGACAGTTGGCGCCCACCGTGGGGCAAAAGGCGCTTCAGGGTCTACAACGGCGAGGTCTAAGATCGTCGCAGGAATCAGCAAAACCGTAGCCATCGGTCGTGTTATCTTATCCGGCAACATTTGGATCGTCCCTCCCGATGAGTTCTGGATCCCGGCAAAGACGAACCCCACCCGTTGCTCGATCGTTCCAATCAGGAACATCCACCTCTTCATCGGTGAAACCGAATCAGGCACTAATTCCCTGGAAGTCGGAGGATCTTCAAGGCCTGCATGGACCGCCTATGGGCAGGACATGTTTTCGGAAGGATCAAAGTCATATCTCTCTTCGGAGTTTGACGAGTTAGATCGGAAAAATTCAAGGCCCATCCAAACTGCCCCCGTGTAGGAGATAATGGTGGAAGATCACTACAAATCCGCCGGGCTAGCCCGTGAGTCTAGAAAGCAGCGATCGCACTTCGTCGGCGTGGTAACCATGTTCGATATGGCGCGCTGCATTCATAGAGAGGGTGAAAGGCCCCGAGATTACCTCGCCAGATGGCTCCGGATACAAGCCGATCTAGAGATACTACCCAGACAATGACGTTGTTTACCACTTCGTCGAAGGGCTGGATCGTGGCACACTTCTCCGGCATACGCTAGGGCGGCAACAGGCCATGGGAATCCTCACCTTCGAGCATATGATCGGCATTGTCAATAGTTACACAGTTGCTAATGCATTTGCCCAGGCAGAGCTCGTCGCCATACCTAGGCCACCACCGCCACTAGCCAATGGCCCCGCTGCCTCAGCGTCATCCTTTGTCATAGAGGAAGCTCCCGCACCCTTCGAGTCCGTTCTAGATACGCTTTGTGCCGACATCAGCGTGGACTCAGAGGAGATGGATATTAACCCGAAAGAACTCGACTCAGCCATGAAGGATATGGAGGAGGAGATCGATCGCGAGGAGCGGGCCTACAAGGCCGTCACATCCCGAAAGGTGTTCGTCGCCATTGGGAGTGTGATGGAAGAAGACCAAACCGGACAAGCTCCGCCTAAACCGCAGGATAACGGGAAGGGACCAACTGATGACACCGACAATGGTCGTTTGAAGGCCATGCCCCCTTCGACTAACCTAGAGCAACGCCAACACCGCAAATCCGCCGCCACCATCATCTATGTCTACGACTTCCCAAGTCATTCCAGTTGATAGAGTGATGTACATCAATCTACTCGTCGAGCACCTGACCGTGGCCCATATACGGAATGTTGTCCAGCTCGACAAGAAACTCCAGTAGCTACTGGAGGAGGCGCAGGCCATCGCGGAGCAACACGCAAAGTTAGATCGAGATCTGTCCAAGGTGCAGAAATCGATCGAGACAACTAAAGCCCTAGAGGCTAAGTACAAGACTCTGATCAAGCAGCAGAAGGCTAAGAAATCTCCGGCTCACATCGTCAACGACCCTGGTGTACGGCGCAACTTTGGGTGGGCACCTTCGAAGCCAGCGAAATCTAAGCCATACATTGACAGTGATGGAAAGCAAGTCATGCACATGCCCGTCCTCAACTTGGCCGTCGCCAAGACTCTACTGGAGTAGGATATATCGCCCGCAGCTGTGGAACAGTCTACGATCTTGTCGCCAAGGCTGTCAAATAGCAGGAAAAGGCCACATCTCAGAGGCTCGAGTCTGACCCATCATATTGCTAGTCTCGCGCTCCTAAACAGCAGAGGGAAAGATCTTCTCATGATGTCGGATCGCAGATGGGTTCATCAGAACATAGATGAAGGGACGCACGCAACAGGGAGGATGCTATCCACATATCTTTCGACCACGGAGGTAAGGCTCACCCTCATCACTCGCCGCCACCGCCCCGATCTTCCTGGCATCACGAAGACCCAAAGGCTCACCACCGTACGATCATGCCTCTGGCTAGACGCCCCCAGGGCGGCATCGTCATTCGAGATAATGCGGATCAGCCTCGTCATGGCAGGGAGCGCAGTGGCAACCACAGAAACAAGAGCAGGTCACGCCACGGCCCTCCGCTTCCGACAAGCAACTGCGATAGGTGTGAGGAGTCGCAGGAGGGCAACAGCAATAAGGCTAACCCACCACCGCCCCCACCTCTGTCGCCCCCTAGCAGCCACCATAGCGGAGGAGGACCGCGTCGTTCACGCAGCCCTTCCCGTGGTGGCGATAAGAAGAAAGCAAGCCCGGAGCCATACGATGCACGTTCACGCTTGACAAGATTCAGGAGGCCTGGGAAGGAAAATACTTGGGACCACATTGCTTTTTACTTGTGATACATACCGCAACTTATCCCAAGGGTTTCTGAATTGACAAGACGATCAAGTCCTATGATGGCACCGCCAAGCCAACCACGTGGTTGCAGGATTACGGCAACATGGTCGAGATCGCCGAGGGAAACACCAATGTTGCCGTCAAGTAACTCCCACTAATGTTGACGGGAACGGCCCACCAATGGATCGACGACATGCCGGAGAAGTCCATATGCAATTGGTTGGACATACAAGAAGCGTTCACCAAGAATTTTTAGGGTACGTACAAACATCCCTGCATTGTCGGCGATGTATAGCGGTGCGTACAGGAGAAGGACGAGACATCTCGATACTACCTCTCCTGTTGGCTGGATATGAAAAATTCCTTCGCAGGAGTGCATGATCAGGCCGCTATGGATGCCAACATTGATGGTTTGGAAAAGGGCACCTTGCTTTGACATAAGTTGAAGCGCCTGCAGGACAATCACAGGCTGGCTCTCAATCAGATGATCTCCTTGGCCAGTGAGTTCGCAGCCGCCAACGATGATGCTCGCAGCTCCTTTTCAGGAATTTCCATTCCAACCTAAGCCAAGAGGAACAACATCACTAAGTAGAATAGCCCGCCAAAAGAAAATCCAACTTTCGACATGGTCGCCATGATGTTTGCAGGAAAAGGTGATGGCGGACAACGTGGCCGAGGCCGGGAAGCTGGTCGTGGGCAGCAGCGTGGTAGTGAAACTAACCTGGCAGCGCTCCACATTCCCCAAATGTACGAGGAGTACTGCGATTTGTCGTTCCTCGTACACCTCGGTGCCAATTGCAAAGCCACTCATACTAACCGCCATTGCAAGTTCGTTAACAATCTCAAGGAAGACCCGGAGTCTGGCTACAAGCGAAGCCGGAAGAACCGACCGTGAGGAAAGGGCAAGGGTAAGAACAAGGAAGAGGAGTCCAAGGATTCAAGTGACATGGACGAGGACGTTGATACGTTGGAAACGTATCTGTAATTTTTAATGCTCCATGCTGGTTTAGTATCTACTTTGCTTTACTTGTCCACACTTTGAGGTGCTTTTTACATGTTTTCTGGTACTAACCTACTAACAAGTTGCAACAGTGCCAGATGCCTGTTTTCTGCTGTTTTTGGTTTCAGAAAAGTTAGTAAATAAATATTCTCAGAATTGGACGGGACAAACGTCAAAGTCAATTACTTTCCATGGGGAACAAGAAATCCAGAGGGGAGCCGGGGAGGCGAGCCAGAGGGGCCACACCCCCCCAGACGCGGCCACAGGTGGGACCGTGCCTAGCTAGGGTGTGGGCCCCCTGGCCGCCGCCTCGGCCTCCCCCTTCGCCTATAAGAAGCCCCCGAGGCAGAAACCCTAAGCACCCAATCAAATATCCATGAAACCGTCTGTCACCGCCGCCACCATCGTCCCTAGATTGAGGGTGATCTGAAGTTCTTCCCGGCACCCTACCGGAGGGGAGATCATCCCGGAGGCCTTCTCTCTGGTATGATGTGTGAGTAGTTCCACCTTGGACTATGGGTCCATGTAGTAGCTAGATGGTTGTATCTCCTCCTTTGTGATTTCATGTATAGATCTTGTGAGCTCTGTTCATGATCAAGATCTAATCTATTTATAATCATTCATGTTGTGTTTGCGAGGATCCGATGCATATTGAGATTATTATGTTGGTTTGATTAATGGTTTTGTCTTTATGATTCTATCATGTCTGTGTTGTTTGTGATCTTGCATGCTCTCCGTTGTTAGTAGCTATCTTGGCCAAGTAGTTGCTAGTAACTCCAAGAGGGGGTATTTATGCTCGATAGTGGGTTCATGCCTCTAGTTTCCAAGGGAAGTGACAGAAATCTCTTCGATTGTAGATGTGTTGTTGCCAATAGGGAGAAAACAACGGTCTCTTGTTCATGGAACATGTGGACTGTTTACCTTACACACTTTGCTTAAAGAGTTGTCTGTTGCTTGCAACTTAATACTAGAGGGGGTTCAGATGATAACCTGAAGGTGGACTTCTAGTCATAGATGCAGTTGGATGGCGGTCTATGTACCTTGTTGTATTGCCCAATCGAATCTCATAGGATCTTTCTGACTAATAATTGCATTGTTATGCCTTGCTCAGTTCCTGTCAATTGCCCTGCTGTAATTTGTTTACCCTTCATGCCATGTTGTTTATCTAAGGAGAGCACCTCTAGTGAAATATGGACCCCGGTCCAATCTTTACCATTGATGCATCTTCCATTGTTACTTGTTTACTTGCTGCAAACCATTACCTTCCACACCATACATTTAATCCTTTGTCACAGCAAACTGGTGAGCTTGACAACCTCACTGATTCGTTGGGGCAAAGTCTTGAGTTTGTGTTGTGCAGGTCTCCGCATTGCTTGCAACACCCGTGTGACGTTTCCTTCCTCCTACTGGTTCGATATCCTCGGTTTCTTACTGAGGGAAAACTTGCTGCTGTGCCGCTTCACACCTTGCTCTTGGGGTTCCCAATGAAGCGCTCCTACATCAACTCATCGCTGCATCAGACGTTTTCCCCAGTCACACCGACAAGGGCGATGGCAAAGGCAAGAACCCCTTCGATAAGAAGGCCCCCGTTTACCACACTTTCCTTGGAACCCCAACTATCCAGGCACAAAGGACCTCTCTGAGGATACTGATGGACACCCTAACCCTAGTTACTCAGTTCCTGCATTGGTCGGAAGTTCCAATCACATGGGACAAGAAGGATCATCCCGACCTCGTTCCAACAGAGAACCAGTATGCCATGATCATCAACCCCCTGATTGAAGGCTACGAGTTCAAAAAGTGCATGGTGGATAGTGTAAGTAACATCAACATCATGTACATGGATACACTGCACAAAATAAACTTGACGGAGACAAACCTAAGGCAGACCAGCACCATATTCAATGGCGTAGTTCCTAGCTGGGAAGCTCGGTCCCTTGGGTGCATCACGCTTCCGGTCACTTTTGGTGATGTTAACATTTACCGCCAAGAACGCATGACCTTTGAAGTAGTCCCCTTCAAGAGCGTGTACCGCATCATATTCGGATGCAACATCTTCCACTCCTTCATGGACAAGCCATGCTTCGTCTACAACAAGCTCAAGATACCCGAACCAAATGGTGTCATCATTGTATTTGGAAGATTTTCAAAGGCAAGGGACTATGAGATTGGAGAAGCAGCCTTTGCAGAAGCTTTCCTCTATAGTGAAGAATTCAAGGAGATCTAGAGCAAGGTCGATGCCTCGGAGATGCCGACAAGCAGATTTCTGATTTCGGTCCTGCCTTCAAGGCCGCCATCGAGACCAAGCCGGTGGAACTTGTGGTAGGTGATGCCTCCAAGACCACCTGCATTGGGACAACTTGGATCCCAAATAGGAAAAGCACGCTCGTCGAGATCCTCCGTGAGAATAGGGACATATTTGCTTGGCAACATGCCAACATGAAAGGTGTACCTAGGGAACTCGCCGAGCACATCTTGAATATTGATCCAAAATGAAAACCGGTGAAACAACCTATATGACGCTTTGGGGAGAAGAAGAGATGCGCCATAGGCAAAGAGATAGCTAGGTTACTCAAGGCTAGTTTTATCCAAGAAGTCCTTCACACCCAATGGGTGGCCAATATTGTACTTGTACCCAAAAAGGGAGCCAAAGAATTAAGAATGTGCATTGATTACACTGGATTGAACAAAGCGTGTCTAAAGGATCTGTTTGATTTACCTCGCATTGACCAAGCCATTGACTCAACGGCTGGCTCGGAACTTCTGTGTTTTCTAGATGCATACTCAGGATACGACCAGATCAAGATGAGGAAGTCGGACCAATTGACCACTTTGTTCACCACACCTTATGTCACGTTTTGCTATGTCATGATGCCCTTTGGGCTAAAAAACGCAGGTGCTATGTACAAAGGGACTATGCAGCATTGCCTACATGACCAAATTGGTCAGAGCATTCACGCTTATGTGGACGATATCACAATGATGTCTAAAAAGTCAAAGAACTTAATCTCTGACTTAAAGGTAACCTCTAATAACCTCCGAAAATTCAACATGATGCTTAACCCCAAGACGTGTGTTCTTGGGGTTCTAGCTGAAAAATTGTTAGGCTTCATCATTTCCCAATGTGTAATCGAAGTCAACTTAGAGAAGATCAAGGCCATCCTCAACATTAATCGTCCGACATGCCTAAAAGATATCCAACGGCTCACAGGCTATGTTGCAGCAGTAAGCCGGTTCATCTACCGACTTGGAGAAAATGCTCTGCCGCTATACAAGTTGCTGAAGAAGGTGGACAAGTCTGTATGGACAGATGGGGAAGACGCTACGCTTAAGGAGCTAAAAAGAATACTTTCTTCCGTGCCCATACTTGCAGCACCTGAGACATTGGAGCCTATGTTGATCTACATGGAGACCACTAACCAGGTTATCAACATCGTCGCCGTGGTGGAGTGGAAAGAACCAATGCATGAGTACGAAGTACAATGACTAGTTTACTATGTAAGCGAGGTCTTGACGGAGTCCAAGCAGCATTACCTGCACTACCAGGAGCTAGCTTATGGAGTGCTCCTTGCTTCTCGGAAGCTAAGGCACTACTTCCAAGAGCACCCTATCACAGTAGTGAGCAAGGATCCAGTATCTGACATCATCAACAACAACAACGCTACAGGAAGGGTCGCAAAGTGGGGCATTGAGCTTGCTGCCTTCGATATCACCTACAAGAGACACGACACTACCAAATCTCAAGCCTTGGCGGATTTCATTGCATATTTGATGGAGATGCCAGATGATACTCCCATACCAGAACAAGAATATTGGTTGATGCACTTTGACGGGTCGAAGCTACTTAATGGATCGAGGGATGGTGTACTGCTACAATCACCAACAGGAGAAAAATCGCACTATGTCCTGCAAATTCACTTTGAGGGTACGAACAACATGGTGGAATATGAAGAACTCATTCACGGACTTCGCATAGCCAAGGATATTGGCATCAAGCGCATAGTTTGCTTTGGAGATTCTGACTTGGTTGCCCATCTGGTGGCTGGCACCTGGAACACGCGAAACCCTATGATGGCGGCATATCGATATGAAGTAGACAAGATAGCCAAGTGCTTCGACGGCTACGAAGTCAAATACGTCCTGAGGGAGGAAAATGAGGTGGCTGATCTGCTGTCAGAGCTTGGATCATGGCGCAAACCAATTCTGCCAGGCGTTTTTATGGAGCATCTATAGACCCCATCCGTGAAGGGACCGGACCCCGAGAACCCGGATAGAGTTAACTCATTTGTTAATGCAGTAACAATAGTCCCACCGTCTTCGACAAAACCATTCATGAAATATCTCATACATTGAACTTTGCCCATCGACAAGGTCGAAAGTCGGCAAATAGTACGTCGAGCAAAGGGCTATACCATAATTAATGGGCAGCTCTATAAAAGAAGCACCATAGGTGTATAACTAAAATGTGTTTCCTAGCAGGAAGGTATTGATATCCTTCGTGAGATTCATCTCGGAGATTGCGGGCATCACGTCGCTCCTCGATCTTTGGTATCCAAAGCCTTCCGGCAAGGATTCAACTGGCTGACCGCGAAGGCGGACGCTAAGAAGATGGTTGAGACATGCATTGGGTGTCAGTATTATGCTCGACAACCACCTGTATCATCTCAAGAATTGCGAACCATAAGAATAACTTGGTCATTTGAAGTGTAGGGGCTTGATATGGTTGGACCGTTGCAGACTGCACCTTGTGGGTTTACGCATCTGCTAGTAGCAGTTGACAAATTCACAAAATGGATAGAAGCTAAACCCATTAGAAAGCTTGATGGGGCAACTTCCCTTAGATTTGTCCAGGATTTGATGGTGAGATTAGGTCTCCCACATAGCATCATCACTGACATCGGCAGTAACTTATCACGTGGAGAAGTATAGGCTTACTATTGGGAAAAAGGCATCCGCCTTGACCTAGCATCTGTGGCTCATCCATAGTCTAACGTTCAAGTTGAAAGGGTCAATGGACTAATTCTACAGGGAATAAAGCCACCTTTAGAAGAATCGTTGCATAGGGAAGATGGAGCCTGGGCAGAGGAATTGCCATATGTTTGGTGGAGTTTATGAACTACTCACAAAATATCCACCGGCTACAGCCCTTTCTTCATGGTATATGGAGCAGAAGTAGTCCTACCTTCCGACATCCTCCACGATTCACCAAGAGATGCCACATATGACGAGGATGACGCTAAAGAATCCAGACGCTTAGATGTGGACCTTCTCAAGGAGTCCGTGCTAGCATGCTAGAGATCCTCCATCTACCAGCAAAATCTACGTAGCGACCATAGTCACCGTGTTTGGCATTGCTCATTTAAAGAGGGGGATCTGGTGCTCCGACTTAAGCAGACAAAGTCACACAAATTATCCCTTCCATGGGAAGGACCGTTCATCATAAGCAAGGCCCTACTCAATGGTTCCTATTACCTCATTGATAATCATGAGTTGGAAGGTCGGACAAACTTGGATCATAAGCGTAAGAGACAAGACAGGGATGATGACTACCCGGAGCTTGATCGGCCATGGAACATAGCACATCCACATCCTTTTTACACTTAGCATACTTTAATATCTACTGTGTATTTTTTTTATAGGATCAATGAAATAAAGCTTTTGGCTCACTCATATGCCCGAGTCTTTGACCTCCTTTATTATTCATTTTGGATCATATAAAACCTTTATGCACAAGATTTGCACTTGTGAAAATTCTGGCTACGGGCGTTAGCTTAAGCTTTCTGGTCTACACGTTCTTTGTTGTTTTTATGTGGATTCTGGAGTAGTTAATTTAGGCACTCGAAGTCGGCGATTTTGTGCTTAAGTTTTTGACAGTGCCATTGGGCATCATCACCTGAGCGCATGGTTCTGACTAAGGGTCTTCTGACTCATGAAAGGTCAAGCATAAAAACCAAAGTAATGGATAAGCCAGCACTTGCTTAAAAATATATAGAAATATAAATGCTGGAAAAAGTTACTGAGTAGCTGGAAGCTTATAGCCAAGTTTTCCGCTTTAAGTGAACCACATTGTTTTTCTGCATAAATAAACTGCTAGAAGAAACAAGTAATACAAAATGATTTCATTCCTCTGGCGCAGGGGACTTTGAAGCTGCTTCATTGGCGACAGGAGAGCCATCTTGGTCTTCAACAAAGTCGGTGGTCTTCGACGACTCGGAGCCATCCTGGTCAGTTTCGATAACCTCGAGAGGGACGAACACGTTCGCCTTGACCAATTGGGCGACCCTGGTGTCATAGCCGATGAGAGAAGACCAGATTGCATCGTTATCGATCTCTTCTCCATCTTCATTCACATCGAGGACGCCATAGGTCACTATGTCAATGTCGACATCGTCGTAGTGGGCCTTGACCATGGCTAGGGCCATCCTAGAGCCAGCTCGCGTACATGAAGCTTTCCATCTTACGATACACTCGTGGGATTGGCGAAGGATCTCCAAGAACTTCATGACAAAATCCACCGCCTTGATGTTGATGTCCAGGGTCTTGGCAGTTTCCTTAGCTTGGGTGATCGTAGTGTCGATAAAGTTACCGGTAAGAATCATGCATTCTTTTGGCGAAGGAGCATTGTTGGTTAGGAAAATGGGTGCTGCAATTCTGACAAGGACATTGGGAGGCATAAGTTCACCATATCAGATCAAAAGTACCTGACTTATAGAAGTACAAGATAGAGAAAGCTTACCAAAGACGCTGCTCTTAGCCTGATGGACAACCTCCGCCATGGAGTCCCGTTCATTTCAAAGATTCTTGTATGCCTCAAGGTTCCGAGCATTCTGCTCATCGGAAGCTTTTCTCTGCTCCTTAAGGATAGCAATCTCCTCCTTAAGGCGGTTGATCTCCGTTTTTGCAGATTCTTGCATAGCAGCTAGCGCTTCTTCATGCATCTTCAGAGAATCAGCCCTCTCCTGCTTTAAGATTTTGTTTTCGCTGTCCAGCTCTTGAATGTGCTTGGACTGCTCAACAATATCCTTGGCCTTGGTGATAGGTTCTGCAAGTTAGAGAACTGGCAGAGCACAATGAGTTGTCGGAAGATAAAGACATAAGATCAAGTTGAGAATGAAACTGAAAAGATAATAGACTCTTGATGTTGGCGATATGTTCCTTCAAGAAGGCAGTTTTACCCTTTTCAGCTTCAAGATCCTTGCGCATCTTGTGGAACTTATCATTGGCGGTCACCCTCTGAGCATTCTCATTCTGCAAATACAGAAAGATTACTTAGTCTACATAGAGCATCTATCCAGAATTATTTGGTTCCACCTAGAGGCTCGGGGGCTACAGTATGAGTTTTTAACTCAAAGCTATGCTTAGTCGTTCTTTAAGCATCTAGTCGGAACTATTTTTGTTTCAACTAGAGGCTTGGGGGCTACAATATCAAAAATTACAAACACTGCGTATGCTACTCTAAAAGTATCTAGTCGTAATAATTCATTCAAACTACATACTTGGGGGCTACAGTACAAAGTTTCTTTCTTAGTCACTCTTACTTAGTGACTCTTAGTCACTCTAAATCCTCAGGGGATATAGTGGGATATTATATACGAAATACAAAGGCATATAAAACTTACATATGCAATGATCTTGAGGTTGCTGCCGCTCTCATCAAACAGCTTGCCAAAGGCAACTGTGTTAACTCGGAGAATTTCCGCCTGTTTGAGAAGCTCCTCAATACCACATGTAGGAGAAGTCGGCATTGTTCCGGGAGCCACGGTAGAGGTGCTCGGAGTAAGCACTTGTCACATCCCAAGATTTTCCAAATCTTGTAATGTGAAAAATAAATGAATAAAATAAAACTTTGTTGATTTTCAGGGTGAGAAGAAACTTTTTGAATCCATTTGGAAACTTTCAAAAACCTATTTGATCAAATAAATCCAAAGGGATTTAAAAAGATAAACATTTAATAAAGGAAAATAAAAAATATTTGGAAATTACTATTTTTGAATCTTTTAATAAAAATATTTGGTTTTCAAAAGAAAAGGATAGAATGATAAATAAGGATTATTTTATAAGCCAAATTAAAACTTGGCCAAGCCTTTGAAATAAAAGTATTTCTATTTGACAAAAATAGTAAAGGTTTATTTAAAATAAAATAATAAGGATTTAATATCCCAGTTTATTAAAAATAAAGGTTTTACTATTTTAAATAAGCATCAAAACTTATTTATTTGTTTTAAACAAGTTTTCCAAATATTCTTTAATTCCAAATAAAACCTACTGATTGATTTTGAAAATATTTAGATTTCAAATGGAGATTTTAAATAAATTAAACCCCATTTTGATTTAATAACTAATGTCCATTTTATTTAATTATAAATGGACCCTAAAATAAAATTATTATTTTTGACTTTGGTTTATGTTGTTAAACAGAACCAAATTCAATTACAATGTTTGGTGAATGTTTGAATTAATTTGAATGTTTGATTTGTTGTTTGATTTTCAAAACAGAAAATAGAAAGATAAAACATTTGGAAAGAAGAAAAAAATGGAACCAGATAGCAGCCCAACTGGCCAAGCCCAACAGCCCAGTACCAGCCCACTCTCTCCCTCCCGAAGGAAAACGTTTCGCACTCAGTTTCTGACCCGCGCAGACAATGACTGGTGGACCCCTCTCCCTGCCTCTCTCCTTCGCTGACGAAGAGGACCCACGCAGCCAGCTCACCTCCTTCTTCCTCGCGCAGACGACGCCTGCCGTTTCCTGGTCTTAACGCCAGCGATCAATTCGCGTTAACCATGGCCATTACTCCCCCTGCGACCACGTCCTTTTAATCGCCTGCGCCTTCTCCTCCTTTCCCCTCAAACACCGCAGCACGAGAGCCCCTAGGCTGCCTCAATTCGAGCTCGCAACGCCACTGCTCTGACCACCGTCCCCAGCAAATTCCGGCGAGCCCAGCCACCGACTTGCCTCTCCGACCAAGCACACATACTCCCCACTCCCAGGCGCACCTGTCTGTGCCCTCCGTTCAACCGCGGGTGCTCCAGAACGTCGGCTCTGTCTTCAACTGAGCACCGCCGCGTCTGCGCCTTACTCCGGCGAGTTCCCCAGGTAGTATCCGACCGCCGCTCTCCTTCTCCTTCACGCAAGCAGCTTCGCCTTGATCTTGCGCGTCTAACTGTGTCCTCATTTTCCCTCGGGGCAAACCATAGCACCATCCTCGACGACCACCAGAGCCGCCCGACGCCGTTCCCCACTCCGGCGAGCAATCCTGCTAGAACCAGAGCGCCCCTCGCTAGACCAACACCTCCTCGAGCATCACCAAGTACTTGCAATCACGGTGAGCATCCCCACTTCGTTCCTTGCTTCCTGTATCTGCCGTAGCGCCACCGCCTGACCGTCGCTGCCGTCTGCCGCCGCGCAGCGCCGCCCGTTGTTGACCAAGCAATAGTGCCCGTAGGATCTAGATCGGACGAACGCGATAGATCACTTAAACGCTGAAGGGGTACGCAACCGGAGCCGCACGATGTTATTTAGATCCAACGCACCGCATCAGCCGATCCGTGCGAACCGGTACCGCCCAATCAAAACGCGTCGCGTGGCCAGTATTCGATTTAAAAACAGATTTGAATTCAGATTTAGATGCAGATTTGAAAACCCTATAACTTTTGATCCACACGTCCAAAAATTACAAACTTTATATCAATGGAATCAGTGGAACAAGCCCTAAACCAACCATGGATTTCGTTTAGTAAAAAGCCTCTGGTAAAATGTTTGTTTTTGCAGAAACATTTGTATGCTTGTTTAGGTTAGAAAAATTATACCAAAATGGATTTAGGGTTGAAACTTTTGCAAATTGGTTTGTTGTGAACCTACTGACCCTAGGAACCAACCCTTGGTTTTGAAAATGAATTTGGTAAATTTTAGGATGGATTAATTGATTTAGCCCATTTCTAGCCAAATAAAAATATTGGTTTTGTTATGAAAATGTTTTTGGAGTAAAAACTTTGGGAAAATGATTTGGATCAAACCTACTGACCCTAAACACCAAGTTTTGAGAATTAACAACTTAATTGGTGAAAGACATAAAGTTTTTGATTTGATAAAAACATTTTCCACCACATAAAATGATGAATAGATTTAAAAATGGTTTATGGACAAAACCCTTTTGCAAATGACTTTGCCACTTTAGAAAATGACCACTTTGAACCTTACAAAGTTTAGAAGCCTAGTGGAGACCACCTTTGCAAATAAACCTACCTTTGCATGCTTGCATGCATGACTTAGCTTCCCTTATTTTATGTGTGATGATTTGTTTGATTGATTATTGGTTGGAATGCTAGTTGATATTGTGTTTGCTTGATTGATTTGTAGTGAAGTTAGAAAAGTGTGAAACTAGCAAGATCAAGAAGTGAACCAACATTCCCTACCAAAAATTTAAGTGACACTATCATCTAAAGTCCTACTATTTTTATTATACTTAGTGGATTTTGAAACATGCATCAAAAGAATTTCTATACTTATGCTATGCTAAATCCTAATAGGATTCCCCTATAAATTCCTTAGAGAGAACAATGTAGTTGTTACATGCTTAGCCATGCTATGTTTTGAAAGAGATACATGTTGAGATTTTATAAAGTTGAGAAAAGGACTTGTGTTTTTATATAATAAAACAAGGACTCAATGAACCACCTGGGTGGACAAGAATACTTTGAGTTTTGGAGAAGGTGGCAACAAAAGGAACCATGTCTATGGCAATCTCTTTGTGTTGTGCTCCAAAAGAAAACCACCCAGGAAACTTAGAGATTGAGCATGTTTCTCCAATTGTGGCTTTCATGTACAACCACATGCTACTTATGGCTTTGGCTTAGTCAACTACATTGGGAAGACCCATGCATTGTCTTCAGGTTACTGAAAATGAGGGACCTGGAATCCTACATGGGTACTGAAGACAAGCTAGCAATGGTGTATGGGAGGACCCTCTGGAAAGACTTCGTCACATTCTCAATCTGCCAGTACTCCATCTTGGTGAGTACCAATCCAGCGGCCACTGGTGGCAACAAGATGAGAGTGTGATATGTGGGTAAAGTGTACAACTTCTGCAGAAGATAATAAAATCTAAGTACTTAGCCGTGTCCCCGGTTATGGACAATACTGAGCAACTAAAGTTTGAAGCTATGGGAAATCTCGACATTCCAATTTCTAAAAGAAAAACTTTTAAGTGACAACAAAAGACTTGATGCACTTGGGGGTACCAAGGAGCTCAAGAGATTTTGATGAAAACTTGAAGCACTTGGGGTTACCAAGGAGCTCAAGAGATTTTGACAAAGATACTTGGTGGATTCCAAGGAGTTCAGAAAGATTTGACAAAGGAAACAAAACCATTTGAAAAGATAGGATAAATTATTTCTTTCTGCAAATGAGCCTAAAACCCTACTTATCCAAATATGCATGTAATGATAGGATCCACTTATATTCTACATAGTAGTGAAACTTGCCAATACAATTCAAATGTATTGACCCTTGTGGCTGTAACTTGTAATGTTGCAAGTTTGATTGATTTTTGTGAAGATTGATTGATTAGGATTACAAAGTCTACAACCAACATGTTTGCCTGTGGCACTTTGAAGATGAAGGACCCCATGCTTATAGTTATTCCGCTGCAATGTAATGTAATAGCCAAATGAGCTATGTAAGATGTAATAAAATTATATTATTCCTGGTTATAAAGTTATCTTATGACCTTTGTTTCTTGATATTACATCTTAACTGTGGATGCTAGCTATTGATCCAGGGACTAGCATTGTAAACACAGGGGACTCTACCTTATTTAAAGGTTGGGACCCTTACAGATGGTATCAGAGCATTATGTTGCCTGTAGGATTTGTAAACCTAGGATTGGACAAAAACCCTTAGAAGAATAGGAGTATATTTGTACCAAAACCTATTTACAAACAACCTTGTAAAATCTTTCCTCAACCATTTTGGATTTGGTTCTACATCTCTTCTATTTCAACTTGATGGAAAAACCTACCCCATGGCCAAATATTTCACCATGTGCAAAGGACTTCATCAACTCTAATGACTTCAACATCTTCAACTCTAATGACTTCAACTTCTTCAACTCTAATGACTTCAACATCTTCAACTCTAATGACTTCAACATCTTCAGCATGTTCACCAAGGACTTCCAACTTGGATACCATTAAGGACTACAAGTGAGACAAGGAAATCTTGCTCAAGATGTGGAGACTAAGGAAATGCAAAATTAGAAGGAGTTCACTTCACTTGAAGTATTGTAACCAAGAGTTTTCCTAAGGAAACCATGACCTCATGCAAGAAGAAATTAACCAAGAAGGATGGAAAGATCACAAGTGAACCATATAGATGGACCACCATATTTTAGTTAAGTCAAACACACCAACTTATGTGGTATAACAAAAATATTTTGTTGCCTAAAAATGTGCTTGAACTTTGTTGTTTGAGTGAAAAGTTGTTTGTGAATGCTGGTGTGAATTGTGATGTGTGTGATTAGAAATATTTCCTTAGGAATATCTTGCCTATTCTAATCTTCATTAACCTCAAACAGATGACTACTCCAAGAGACTCTAACATCAAGGTTGATGACACCAACACCAACCAAGGGGACAGCATGAAAGAACTCATAGCAACCCAACACCAGTTGAACCAAATGACAGCTCAATTCATAGCCAACACCAATGGGGAAGATCCAACACTGCAAGGATTTTTGGAAACTCAAGCCCAATTGATGCTTAAGGTGACAGATCAAATGATCAACATGGAAGACAACTATTCCAAAAGAGTTTGTGACAACAAGGATGATAGAAATGTTATTCTAGATGGAGCCCCAGCTTGCATTATTTGTGGATACAAGGATCATACTTCCAAGGAGCATGGAGATCAATGCCCCAACTGTGAAGAGAAACATCCTGTTGGCCAATGTCCCACCTCTCAAGCCACTTGTTATTTGTGTGAAGGAAACAATCATGTCCCTATCCAATGCCCCATCTATTCCATTGTTGAACGAAGGAAACAAGGTGGAGTGCAACAAATGATTGCAAACAATCCAGAAGGATCCAAGTCTACCAAGAAGGTTGACGACAAAGGAAAAGGTCCACTTATACCTCCAAGCAAAACAACTCAATTCAAAGGACCAAAGAAAGGGCATATGAATTATCCAAAGAGCAATAGAAGGTCCAAGAAACATGTAGACATTCCTACCTAACAGATAACATATGAACAATATGAACTAGATGCACTCCTAGCTTTGGAGAAACCCAAAAAGCAAAAGAAGGAAAAAAGCCATGTGCAATGTCATAAATGTAAAGAAATGGGACACTATTCCAGTGAATGCCCAGAGAACCAGAAGAATAAAGAGATTGGCCAAGTATGGTGCAACAATTGCAAAGAGCTAGGCCATTATGCAGCAACTTGTCCACAAGAGACACGTAAAGAACTCAAAGATATCCACTGTTTCAATTGCAAAAACCCAGGACATTATGCAAGCAATTGTCCAGAAAATATGAAGAACAAGTTAAACAAGCCTATGAAAGATCTCAACCTTGTCCCATGAGTCAAGTGTGGAAATAAAGGACACTAAGCAGATGTTTTCCCAGAGAATTTTCCCCAAGATCCTAAGCAAGACAACATGTAATTTAGTTTGAGAATTTTTATGGGTGGTAGTACCCTAGATGCTTCTGAGCCTACTTGTAACCCTAGCCTTCCCAAATCTCGGGACGAGATTTATTTTAAGGGTGGTAGCCTGTCACATCCCAAGATTTTCCAAATCTTGTAATGTGAAAAATAAATGAATAAAATAAAACTTTGTTGATTTTCAGGGTGAGAAGAAACTTTTTGAATCCATTTGGAAACTTTCAAAAACCTATTTGATCAAATAAATCCAAAGCGATTTAAAAAGATAAACATTTAATAAAGGAAAATAAAAAATATTTGGAAATTACTATTTTTGAATCTTTTAATAAAAAGATTTGGTTTTCAAAAGAAAAGGATAGAATTATAAATAAGGATTATTTTATAAGCCAAATTAAAACTTGGCCAAGCCTTTGAAATAAAAGTATTTCTATTTGACAAAAATAGTAAAGGTTTATTTAAAATAAAATAATAAGGATTTAATATCCCAGTTTATTAAAAATAAAGGTTTTACTATTTTAAATAAGCATCAAAACTTATTTATTTGTTTTAAACAAGTTTTCCAAATATTCTTTAATTCCAAATAAAACCTAGTGATTGGTTTTGAAAATATTTAGATTTCAAATGGAGATTTTAAATAAATTAAACCCCATTTTGATTTAATAACTAATGTCCATTTTATTTAATTATAAATGGACCCTAAAATAAAATTATTATTTTTGACTTTGGTTTATGTTGTTAAACATAACCAAATTCAATTACAATGTTTGGTGAATGTTTGAATTAATTTGAATGTTTGATTTGTTGTTTGATTTTCAAAACAGAAAATAGAAAGATAAAACATTTGGAAAGAAGAAAAAAAATGGAACCAGACAGCAGCCCAACTGGCCAAGCCCAACAGCCCAGTACCAGCCCACTCTCTCCCTCCCGAAGGAAAACGTTTCGCACTCAGTTTCTGACCCGCGCAGACAATGACTGGTAGACCCCTCTCCCTGCCTCTCTCCTTCGCTGACGAAGAGGACCCACGCAGCCAGCTCACCTCCTTCTTCCTCGCGCAGACGACGCCTGCTGTTTCCTGGCCTTAACGCCGGCGATCAATTCGCGTTAACCACGGCCATTACTCCCCCTGCGACCACGTCCTTTTAATCGCCTGCGTCTTCTCCTCCTTTCCCCTCAAACACCACAGCACGAGAGCCCCTAGGCTGCCTCAATTCGAGCTCGCAACGCCACTGCTCTGACCACCGTCCCCAGCAAATTCCGGCGAGCCTAGCCACCGCCTTGCCTCTCCGACCAAGCACACATACTCCCCACTCCCAGGCGCATCCGTCTATGCCCTCCGTTCAACCGCGGGCGCTCCAGAACGTCGGCTCTGTCTTCAACTGAGCACCGCCGCGTTTGCGCCTTACTCCGGCGAGTTCCCCAGGTAGTATCCGACCGCCCCTCTCCTTCTCCTTCATGCAAGCAGCTTCGCCTTGATCTGGCGCGTCTAACTGTGTCCTCATTTTCCCTCGGGGAAAACCACAGCACCATCCTCGACGACCACCAGAGCCGCCCGATGCCGTTCCCCACTCCGGCGAGCAATCCTGCTAGAACCAGAGCGCCCCTCGCCAGACCAACACCTCCTCGAGCATCACCACGTCCTTGCGATCACGGTGAGCATCCCCACTTCGTTCCTTGCTTCCTGTATCTGCCGTAGCGCCACCGCCTGACCGTCGCCGCCGTCTGCCGCCGCGTAGCGCCGCCCGTTGTTGACCAAGCAATAGTGCCCGTAGGATCTAGATCGGACGAACGCGATAGATCACTTAAACGCTGAAGGGAAACGCAACCAGAGCCGCACGATGTTATTTAGATCCAACGCACCGCATCAGTCGATCCGTGCGAACCGGTACCGCCCAATCAAAACGCGACGCGTGGCCAGTATTCGATTTAAAAACAGATTTGAATTCAGATTTAGATGCAGATTTGAAAACCCTATAACTTTTGATCCACACGTCCAAAAATTACAAACTTTATATCAATGGAATTAGTGGAACAAGCCCTAGCCAACCATGGATTTTGTTTAGTAAAAAGACTCTGGTAAAATGTTTGTTTTTGCATAAACATTTGTATGCTTGTTTAGGTTAGAAAAATTATACCAAAATGTTTTTAGGGTTTAAACTTTTGCAAATTGGTTTGTTGCAAACCTACTGACCCTAGGAACCAACCCATGGTTTTGAAAATGAATTTGGTGAATTTTAGGATGGATTAATTGATTTAGCCAATTTCTAGCCAAATAAAAATATTGGTTTTGTTATGAAAATGTTTTTGGAGTCAAAACTTTGGGAAAATGATTTGGATCAAACCTACTGACCCTAAACACCAAGTTTTGAGAATTAACAACTTAATTGGTGAAAGACATAAAGTTTTTGATTTGATAAAAACATTTTCCACCACATAAAATGATGAATAGATTTAAAAATGGTTTATGGACAAAACCCTTTTGCAAATGACTTTGCCACTTTAGAAAATGACCACTTTGAACCTTACAAAGTTTAGAAGCCTAGTGGAGACCACCTTTGCAAATAAACCTACCTTTGCATGCTTGCATGCATGACTTAGCTTCTCTTATTTTATGTGTGATGATTTGCTTGATTGATTATTGGTTGGAATGCTAGTTGATATTGTGTTTGCTTGATTGATTTGTAGTGAAGTTAGAAAAGTGTGAAACTAGCAAGATCAAGAAGTGAACCAACATTCCCTACCAAAAAGGCAAGTGACACTATCATCTAAAGTCCTACTATTTTTATTATACTTAGTGGATTTTGAAACATGCATGAAAAGAATTTCTATACTTATGCTATGCTAAATCCTAATAGGATTCCCCTATAAATTCCTTAGAGAGAACAATGTAGTTGTTACATGCTTATCCATGCTATGTTTTGAAAGAGATACATGTTGAGATTTTATAACGTTGAGAAAAGGACTTGTGTTTTTATATAATAAAACAAGGACTCAATGAACCACCTGGGTGGACAAGAATACTTTGAGTTTTGGAGAAGGTGGCAACAAAAGGAACCATGTCTATGGCAATCTCTTTGTGTTGTGCTCCAAAAGAAAACCACCCAGGAAACTTAGAGATTGAGCATGTTTCTCCAATTGTGGCTTTCATGTACAACCACATGCTACTTATGGCTTTGGCTTAGTCAACTACATTGGGAAGACCCATGCATTGTCTTCAGGTTACTGAAAATGAGGGACCTGGAATCCTACATGGGTACTGAAGACAAGCTAGCAATGGTGTATGGGAGGACCCTCTGGAAAGACTTCGTCACATTCTCAATATGCCACTACTCCATCTTGGTGAGTGCCAATCCAGCGGCCACTGGTGGCAACAAGATGAGAGTGTGATACGTGGGTAAAGTGTACAACTTCTGCAGAAGATAATAAAATCTAAGTACTTAGCCGTGTCCCCGGTTATGGACAATACTGAGCAACTAAAGTTTGAAGCTACGGGAAATCTCGACATTCCAATTTCTAAAAGAAAAACTTTTAAGTGACAACAAAAGACTTGATGCACTTGGGGGTACCAAGGAGCTCAAGAGATTTTGATGAAAACTTGAAGCACTTGGGGTTACCAAGGAGCTCAAGAGATTTTGACAAATATACTTGGTGGATTCCAAGGAGTTCAGAAAATTTGACAAAGGAAACAAAACCATTTGAAAAGATAGGATAAATTATTGCTTTCTGCAAATGAGCCTAAAACCCTACTTAGCCAAATATGCATGTAATGATAGGATCCACTTATATTCTACATAGTTTTGACACTTGCCAATACAATTCAAATGTATTGACCCTTGTGGCTGTAACTTGTAATGTTGCAAGTTTGATTGATTTTTGTGAAGATTGATTGATTAGGATTACAAAGTCTACAACAAACATGTTTGCATGTGGCACTTTGAAGATGAAGGACCCCATGCTTATAGTTATTCCGCTGCAATGTAATGTAATAGCCAAATGAGCTATGTAAGATGTAATAAAATTATATTATTCCTGGTTATAAAGTTATCTTATGACCTTTGTTTCTTGATATTACATCTTAACTGTGGATGCTAGCTATTGATCCAGGGACTAGCATTGTAAACACAAGGGACTCTACCTTATTTAAAGGTTGGGACCCTTACAGATGGTATCCGAGCATTGTGTTGCCTGTAGGATTTGTAAACCTAGGATTGGACAAAAACCCTTAGAAGAATAGGAGTATATTTGTACCAAAACCTATTTACAAACAACCTTGTAAACTCTTTCCTCAACCATTTTGGATTTGGTTCTACATCTCTTCTATTTCAACTTGATGGAAAAACCTACCCCATGGCCAAAGATTTCACCATGTGCTAAGGACTTCATCAACTCTAATGACTTCAAAATCTTCAACTCTAATGACTTCAACCTCTTCAACTCTAATGACTTCAACATCTTCAACTCTAATGACTTCAACATCTTCAGCATGTTAACCAAGGACTTCCAACTTGGATACCATTAAGGACTACAAGTGAGACAAGGAAATCTTGCTCAAGATGTGGAGACTAAGGAAATGCAAAATTAGAAGGAGTTCACTTCACTTGAAGTATTGTAACCAAGAGTTTTCCTAAGGAAACCATGACCTCATGCAAGAAGAAATTAACCAAGAAGGATGGAAAGATCACAAGTGAACCATATAGATGGACCACCATATTTTAGTTAAGTCAAACACACCAACTTATGTGGTATAACAAAAATATTTTGTTGCCTAAAAATGTGCTTGAACTTTGTTGTTTGAGTGAAAAGTTGTTTGTGAATGCTGGTGTGAATTGTGATGTGTGTGATTAGAAATATTTCCTTAGGAATATCTTGCCTATTCTAATCTTCATTCAACTCAAACAGATGACTACTCCAAGAGACTCTAACATCAAGGTTGATGACACCAACACCAACCAAGGGGACAGCATGAAAGAACTCATAGCAACCCAACACCAGTTGAACCAAATGACAGCTCAATTCATAGCCAACACCAATGGGGAAGATCCAACACTGCAAGGATTTTTGGAAACTCAAGCCCAATTGATGCTTAAGGTGACAGATCAAATGATCAACATGGAAGACAACTATTCCAAAAGAGTTTGTGACAACAAGGATGATAGAAATGTCATTCTAGATGGAGCCCCAGCTTGCATTATTTGTGGATACAAGGATCATACTTCCAAGGAGCATGGAGATCAATGCCCCAACTGTGAAGAGAAACATCCTGTTGGCCAATGTCCCACCTCTCAAGCCACTTGTTATTTGTGTGAAGGAAACAATCATGTCCCTATCCAATGCCCCATCTATTCCATTGTTGAACAAAGGAAACAAGGTGGAGTGCAACAAATGATTGCAAACAATCCAGAAGGATCCAAGTCTACCAAGAAGGTTGACGACAAAGGAAAAGGTCCACTTATACCTCCAAGCAAAACAACTCAATTCAAAGGACCAAAGAAAGGGCATATGAATTATCCAAAGAGCAATAGAAGGTTCAAGAAACATGTAGACATTCCTACCTACCAGATAACATATGAACAATATGAACTAGATGCACTCCTAGCTTTGGAGAAACCCAAAAAGCAAAAGAAGGAAAAAAGCCATGTGCAATGTCATAAATGTAAAGAAATGGGACACTATTCCAGTGAATGCCCAGAGAACCAGAAGAATAAAGAGATTGGCCAAGTATGGTGCAACAATTGCAAAGAGCTAGGCCATTATGCAGCAACTTGTCCACAAGAGACACGTAAAGAACTCAAAGATATCCACTGTTTCAATTGCAAAAACCCAGGACATTATGCAAGCAATTGTCCAGAAAATATGAAGAACAAGTTAAACAAGCCTATGAAAGATCTCAACCTTGTCCCATGAGTCAAGTGTGGAAATAAAGGACACTAAGCAGATGTTTTCCCAGAGAAGTTTCCCCAAGATCCTAAGCAAGCCAACATGTAATTTAGTTTGAGAATTTTTATGGGTGGTAGTACCCTAGATGCTTCTGAGCCTACTTGTAACCCTAGCCTTCCCAAATCTCGAGACGAGATTTATTTTAAGGGTGGTAGCCTGTCACATCCCAAGATTTTCCAAATCTTGTAATGTGAAAAATAAATGAATAAAATAAAACTTTGTTGATTTTCAGGGTGAGAAGAAACTTTTTGAATCCATTTGGAAACTTTCAAAAACCTATTTGATCAAATAAATCCAAAGGGATTTAAAAAGCTAAACATTTAATAAAGGAAAATAAAAAATATTTGGAAATTACTATTTTTGAATCTTTTAATAAAAAGATTTGGTTTTCAAAAGAAAAGGATAGAATGATAAATAAGGATTATTTTATAAGCCAAATTAAAACTTGGCCAAGCCTTTGAAATAAAAGTATTTCTATTTGACAAAAATAGTAAAGGTTTATTTAAAATAAAATAATAAGGATTTAATATCCCAGTTTATTAAAAATAAAGGTTTTACTATTTTAAATAAGCATCAAAACTTATTTATTTGTTTTAAACAAGTTTTCCAAATATTCTTTAATTCCAAATAAAACCTACTGATTGGTTTTGAAAATATTTAGATTTCAAATGGAGATTTTAAATAAATTAAACCCCATTTTGATTTAATAACTAATGTCCATTTTATTTAATTATAAATGGACCCTAAAATAAAATTATTATTTTTGACTTTGGTTTATGTTGTTAAACAGAACCAAACTCAATTACAATGTTTGGTGAATGTTTGAATTAATTTGAATGTTTGATTTGTTGTTTGATTTTCAAAACAGAAAATAGAAAGATAAAACATTTGGAAAGAAGAAAAAAATGGAACCAGACAGCAGCCCAACTGGCCAAGCCCAACAGCCCAGTACCAGCCCACTCTCTCCCTCCCGAAGGAAAATGTTTCGCACTCAGTTTCTGACCCGCGCAGACAATGACTGGTAGACCCCTCTCCCTGCCTCTCTCCTTCGCTGACGAAGAGGACCCACGCAGCCAGCTCACCTCCTACTTCCTCGCGCAGACGACGCCTGCCATTTCCTGGCCTTAACGCCAGAGATCAATTCGCATTAACCACGGCCATTACTCCCCCTGCGACCACGTCCTTTTAATCGCCTGCGCCTTCTCCTCCTTTCCCCTCAAACACCGCAGCACAAGAGCCCCTAGGCTGCCTCAACTCGAGCTCGCAACGCCACTGCTCTGACCACCGTTCCCAGCAAATTCCGGCGAGCCCAGCCACCGCCTTGCCTCTCCGACCAAGCACACATACTCCCCACTCCCAGGCGCATCTGTCTGTGCCCTCCGTTCAACCGCGGGCGCTCTAGAACGTCGGCTCTGTCTTCAACTGAGCACCGCCGCGTCTGCGCCTTACTCCGGCGAGTTCCCCAGGTAGTATCCGACCGCCCCTCTCCTTCTCCTTCATGCAAGCAGCTTCGCCTTGATCTTGCGCGTCTAACTGTGTCCTCATTTTCCCTCGGGGCAAACCACAGCACCATCCTCGACGACCACCAGAGCCGCCTGATGCCGTTCCCCACTCCGGCGAGCAATCCTGCTAGAACCAGAGCGCCCCTCGCCAGACCAACACCTTCTCGAGCATCACCACGTCCTTGCGATCACGGTGAGCATCCCCACTTCGTTCCTTGCTTCCTGTATCTGCCGTAGCGCCACCGCCTGACCGTCGCCGCCGCGCAGTGCCGCCCGTTGTTGACCAAGCAATAGTGTCCGTAGGATCTAGATCGGACGAACGCGATAGATCACTTAAACTCTGAAGGGGTACGCAACCAGAGCCGCACGATGTTATTTAGATCCAACGCACCGCATTAGTCGATCCGTGCGAACCGGTACCGCCCAATCAAAACGCGACGCGTGGCCAGTATTCGATTTAAAAACAGATTTGAATTCAGATTTAAATGCAGATTTGAAAACCCTATAACTTTTGATCCACACGTCCAAAAATTACAAACTTTATATCAATGGAATTAGTGGAACAAGACCTAGCCAACCATGGATTTTGTTTAGTAAAACGCCTCTGGTAAAATGTTTGTTTTTGCATAAACATTTGTATGCTTGTTTAGGTTAGAAAAATTATACCAAAATGTTTTTAGGGTTGAAACTTTTGCAAATTGGTTTGTTGCAAACCTACTGACCCTAGGAACCAACCCATGGTTTTGAAAATGAATTTGGTGAATTTTAGGATGGATTAATTGATTTAGCCCATTTCTAGCCAAATAAAAATATTGGTTTTGTTATGAAAATGTTTTTGGAGTCAAAACTTTGGGAAAATGATTTGGATCAAACCTACTGACCCTAAACACCAAGTTTAGAGAATTAACAACTTAATTGGTGAAAGACATAAAGTTTTTGATTTGATAAAAACATTTTCCACCACATAAAATGATGAATAGATTTAAAAATGGTTTATGGACAAAACCCTTTTGCAAATGACTTTTCCACTTTAGAAAATGACCACTTTGAACCTTACAAAGTTTAGAAGCCTAGTGGAGACCACCTTTGCAAATAAACCTACCCTTGCATGCTTGCATGCATGACTTAGCTTCTCTTATTTTATGTGTGATGATTTGTTTGATTGATTATTGGTTGGAATGCTAGTTGATATTGTGTTTGCTTGATTGATTTGTAGTGAAGTTAGAAAAGTGTGAAACTAGCAAGATCAAGAAGTGAACCAACATTCCCTACCAAAAAGGCAAGTGACACTATCATCTAAAGTCCTACTATTTTTATTTTACTTAGTGGATTTTGAAACATGCATGAAAATAATTTCTATACTTATGCTATGCTAAATCCTAATAGGATTCCCCTATAAATTCCTTAGAGAGAACAATGTAGTTGTTACATGCTTAGCCATGCTATGTTTTGAAAGAGATACATGTTGAGATTTTATAAAGTTGAGAAAAGGACTTGTGTTTTTATATAATAAAACAAGGACTCAATGAACCACCTGGGTGAACAAGAATACTTTGAGTTTTGGAGAAGGTGGCAACAAAAGGAACCATGTCTATGGCAATCTCTTTGTGTTGTGCTCCAAAAGAAAACCACCCAGGAAACTTAGAGATTGAACATGTTTCTCCAATTGTGGCTTTCATGTACAACCACATGCTACTTATGGCTCTGGCTTAGTCAACTACATTGGGAAGACCCATGCATTGTCTTCAGGTTACTGAAAATGAGGGACCTGGAATCCTACATGGGTACTGAAGACAAGCTAGTAGTGGTGTATGGGAGGACCCTCTGGAAAGACTTCGTCACATTCTCAATCTGCCAGTACTCCATCTTGGTGAGTACCAATCCAGCGGCCACTGGTGGCAACAAGATGAGAGTGTGATATGTGGGTAAAGTGTACAACTTCTGCAGAAGATAATAAAATCTAAGTACTTAGCGATGTCCCCGGTTATGGACAATACTGAGCAACTAAAGTTTGAAGCTATGGGAAATATCGACATTCCAATTTCTAAAAGAAAAACTTTTAAGTGACAACAAAAGACTTGATGCACTTGGGGGTACCAAGGAGCTCAAGAGATTTTGATGAAAACTTGAAGCACTTGGGGTTACCAAGGAGATCAAGAGATTTTGACAAAGATACTTGGTGGATTCCAAGGAGTTCAGAAAGATTTGACAAAGGAAACAAAACCATTTGAAAAGATAGGATAAATTATTGCTTTCTGCAAATGAGCCTAAAACCCTACTTAGCCAAATATGCATGTAATGATAGGATCCACTTATATTCTACATAGTAGTGAAACTTGCCAATACAATTCAAATGTATTGACCCTTGTGGCTGTAACTTGTAATGTTGCAGGTTTGATTGATTTTTGTGAAGATTGATTGATTAGGATTACAAAGTCTACAACCAACATGTTTGCCTGTGGCACTTTGAAGATGAAGGACCCCATGCTTATAGTTATTCCGCTGCAATGTAATGTAATAGCCAAATGAGCTATGTAAGATGTAATAAAATTATATTATTCCTGGTTATAAAGTTATCTTTTGACCTTTGTTTCTTGATATTACATATTAACTGTGGATGCTAGCTACTGATCCAGGGACTAGCATTGTAAACACAGGGGACTCTACCTTATTTAAAGGTTGGGACCCTTACAACACTGCAAAATAATCTTAGGGGCATCTGTCTGGCTCGTGGTCACCGCAGGTCCTCCTCCCACCGTCACCTCCTTACCGCTTTAAGTGGCATCCTTAGTTGGAGCTTCATCCACTTTGGCGGAGGTATTTTCCTGCGTTGCCTGCTCGTCGGCAACAAGGATCACCGCGACAGCATCTGGGATATCCTGTGAAGGAGTGTTGTCCACTTCCATGACAGAAGGATCAGATGCTACCATAGTCCGAGATCCGACGGGCGCGGTAGATTGTTGGACGGTAGGGGTAGGAGGAGAAATGGCGGGAGAGGCTTGGACAAACATATCTTTAATGTTTTTGAAGCCCTCGATGACTTGGAGGTCTTCTTAAAACTCAAGCTAGACTTTTTCCTGAAATGTACAATGTATAAGTACATGAATAAGAGGAGTACAACGAAAATGTCGGAGGAAGAGAGGCTTACACAACACTCGGCTCTTTGGTCAAGGGTATGCTAGTTAATCTTCTTTTCTCCGCCTCCAGGGAGGTGGTGGACTTCTTGGAGGCTCCACCCTCCGTCTTTTTCTTCTTGCCTCCGCCGACAGTTTCAGAGGTGGAGCCCTTCCGCTTTCGCGCCAGTGGGACTTCGTCGTCGGAAATGACAGTGACTTCCTTCATCTTGGGGTCATAAAGTTGGGAATCCACGCAGGTATCCTCCAAGTCCCCGAGCTGTTAAGTGAAATCAATGTATTAGCCGGAAGTATATATTCAAGTCAGAAGAACTGGAGTATCTGTTAAGACAATAAATAAAAGTTACCTTTGGGCACTTATCATCCTCGAACATGCCATAGGTGAAGGTGAAACCATTCTTGTGATCCTTCACCATGACGATGTCCTTGAGGCGGAGCTTGATGGAGTCGCTGGAAAAGTTATCCTTGGAAATACAGAGGCTATCTTTTCTATCCTTCGTGTACTGACACATCAGATCCTCGCGGTGATGGACAGGCTGGATGCACCTGAGGAACCAGCACATGGCCAAGTCCAAGCTCGTCAGACCCATCTCTATGAACCATTCGATCCGCCTTATGGCATAGGAGGATTCGTCGTCTTAAAGGTGGAGGGCTTGTGATCGACATGTCGGGCCTTCTTTGGCATCCCCGTCGATGAAGTCTGGGTACGATGCTTTTCGGCCGGCCCGATGAATGTCGGGGCCGTAGAAGTATGTATGTTGCCAATTCTTGCCGGAATCATGTCCTACAATGTTGAGGAAACGCCGGCCAAGCCAGATCTTGAAGCTAATGGTCCCACAGTTTCTAATCTCCTCTCTGCTCACTCCAGCTTCCCTCTTCATGGTGAGGAAATATATGAATAGATCTAACCTAGGCCTAATCCCTCGGTATCCCTCGCACAGAGCCACGTAGTTGCTAAGTGCAAGAATACTATTTGGGGACAGGTTCTAAGGTTGAACCCGACAGTGCTCGAGGATTTAGACAAAGAAGTCGGACAACGGCAGGGAAACGCCGCTTACGAACAGAGCTTTGAGGTATAACTTTTCTCTAGGTTGGGGAGAAGGGATAACCTTGCCGGCCGACGCCGCCCGCTAGTCCAGGACCTCCGTGCAGGGAGGTACCCCTTAGCAAGCATCTCCTTGATGTTGCTATTGGAGATGTCCGAGCCTCGCTATTCTCCTTTGTGGGAGTCAGCCTCCTCCTCCAACGGCTCCAGCGCCACTAGAATATGGTCATCGCCATGGACTCGACCACTGCGGATCGCGGCACCACCACGCCCTTCGGTGGGACATGGACGATGTTGGATAGCTTGGCGGAAGATGCACCGGGCATCGTCATCGCTGGTGTGCTGCTGTTGCTCGCCATTGAGAGTTGAGAAGGTGGACTAGATATTGGGGGAAGTTAGGGCTTTTTCCTCTGTGTGTGCACGATGTGCTCAAGGAGAGGCTTAGGCTAGAGGAAGATGACGACGCATGAGCAAATGAGGTGAAAAGGTAAAGTTACCACTGCGGTCGAAATATATAACTCCGGCGTCAAGATTCGTGCAATATGATCTAATGGTTGATTCATGGACGGCGTGTGCGATAACATGCGCGGAATTTTTTGCATGTTCCCACCACCACCGCCAATGTATCGGATCCCTCGTGTGGTAAAAACTACTATGATTGCGTTCTCTGCATGTGTGAGTTACGAGGCATCGCTGACCTATGCCCTACGTCATCTCACTGACATGTGCGGACAAACAGTCCCATCTAAAGATTCTGGCATGGACGGATCCTGTCCGTCTACGAGAATAGTACAATGGAAGACTCAGTGATTCTCTGACTTACGTATCAAAGATGGGGAATAGTGCAGGGTTCTTTGGAGGACTACAAGATATTGCTTGTTGGTTTGCCGACATCACCTAGATAGAGCATTCAACCTAAAGAGGCAAGACAGCGCAAGATCTTGGAGTTCTCCGGGGGCTACTGTTGGGGATATGCTAAATTGGTACCACCATTGCATGTCTCTAATCCGGATAACCCGGGTGGCCCATAGTTGGTAGCAAGGCCTATGGCCTGCTGGGCGGCCCAGTTAGATGGATCTAGAAGGTAGGCCCATGCAGATAAAGGAAGGCTACGATGGAGTCACTGACATACTCAGAGCCTTGGAGTGCAAGACACTTAGACTAATTGTATCCAGTGTAGGATTCTGTAACCTGTCTGGGTAGGACTCTTCCATGTAACCCTAGGACCTGGCGTCTTTGTAAGTCGGACCTATGGGAGCCTTTAGGGAAGAATGACACAACTCATATCGTGCACAGTGAACCAATCCATGTAACTCGGTATTTCCCTTATAGTGATTTATAGAAGGATTAGGGTTCCGCCACCGTCATGGAACCTGAACCTCGGTAAGTTGTGTTACCTCGTACCCGCCAACCTACCGCCTTAACCCACGTCTCTAAACACGGTATGTGAGGACCCCCTCCATGGCATACTCATGGCAATACTACGACATCTACCTTAATGATATTAAAACTGAAAAAGAATGCCATGGAATAAAAGAAAAGCGGAGATAAAAACAAAAGCCGAAATTCATGTTATGTTTAGTTCTTAAGATCAAGGACTTTATATGAAGCATAGTCTGTTTTATGCCTATTAATATGTATCTCTTGCTTGTTCATATTTATGTTCAACATTGATAATAGGTGAGAAAATAAATGTTGACATTATAAACTAGATGGCACATTCTTTAGATCTCTTTTTGCTAAGCCTTTTCTACACAAGATAAGACTTGTTCCAAGCACCTAAAACTAGACTAGGCATATCCACCTACTTGTGGCAAAATATACTTTCAAGTATAGTATGTATGTTAATCCTCCAAACATTCTTAAAAACACCTTTTTCATGTATCTTAAAGCTGATAAGGAAGTAAGGTTTGGGGTCATACCACTATGGAAATTTTTGTACTTCACATCTTATTAGTTGTTGTTGGCTAAACCATGTTGGCATGGAACAAAGCTTTCAATGTTGAATGTTGAATATTAATCATGTTTAAGTTCTACCTATGGATTGCATCGATGTGAAATGAAGTGTCCACACTGGAGTAGGCATGTTGGTAGAAAACACTCCTGAACCGCTAGTCAAACCCATGCATGACATAGGGGAAACTTATAGCATGATGATCCATGTTGATATGATTCATATGTCTGTTTTTCTTGCACTTCTCGAGTAGATATACTGCCCCCCTCCCACCTTGAACACAACCAAGGAATAATATCAAACTATTTTGCTAAATGAATACTTAAAATTCAATTGCTATAAAGAGAGTAAACAAGGGGGCATGTAGCTACACAGGGGCAAGAGGTACTTCAGTGATGCGGTTTCACAAGACCAACATGAGTATACAATAACAAGCCTAAGTTGAGTAGCATGAGGAGTGCAAGGTCATGGAGTAGGTGCATGAAACAATCAACTTGTAAGATGTGTAGCACACAAACCATATGAAGCTTTAACAAAGTGAAATAAAAAAGATACCTGGAACCTCATCCTTATTAGTATTGGTTACATAAACTACATAGCTCAAAATCTTATTTTATATTCTTTATGGATGATTAACATATGTATTCAATGCTTACTTTCGATACGGGATGTAAAACATCTCAAGGGAACACATAAAACTAAGAAGTGAGTCTTCTAATCAAGGGGGATGAAACTAAGAAGTATCCCAAAGTAAAGGCATGAAAAACCAAATGCCAATCATGGAAAGAGTCTCTACTTTTATAGGTTCATAAAAGTTTGCTTGAAAGTGTATTTTGTACATCATTTGTTTTATAACACCATCTCTTATTGTTCAACATATTTATATATGTGTAAAATATACAACTTGATAGTACACTTGCATATTATGTTTCATTGAAAGGAATATAGCATATGAACTCTACATGATGATGAAGGAAGAAAAGGTAACAAACTCCATAGTCCATGTTTAGTTTTATCACCTACATGCTCGAGGATGAGCATATGTTAAGCTTGGGGATATTTATGAATGTAAAATGCATACATGAACTTTGTAGTTTGTTATCATGTTTCCCACATATTTGCATCATATATAATGTTATATCCCTATTTTATATTGATTTTGGGGGATTTACCAATGATCCCCTTTATTTTGGTTATAACCCCGCAGGGCAGAAAAACCTTGTTTTCAATATTTTTGATGTTTCAGGACCTTAACAATGTCAAATGGACCTGAACTTTTGGGAATGCCAATATTTATCCACAAGAAGCATCCGGAGCACGAAAATCTCACTAGGAGATCTAGGAGGTCCAAACGAGCCCAGGTGGCGCTCCTAGGCCTGGTGGGCGCGCCACCCATGCTCGTTTCCTCCTTGGTCGTCCGATCGCCTCGATTCTTTTGCCCACGGACTTCTCTTGACCTAAAAATCCCTATATAAGGACCCCCTGAAGGGAATATGCCCTGAGAAGCAATAATAAAGTTGTTATTATATGTATTCCAATTATATGATAGATGTGTTATTTTGCACACTATAATTATATTAATACGGAAACGTTAATACATGTGTGTTTAATAAAGAAATAGAAAGTTCCTACTTATGCCTCTCTTATAAAATAGCTCGTTGATTAAAAATATGATCAAGGTTTCCTGATCATGGACATTGGATGTGTTAATAACAAGGTCACAACATTGTTGGAATGATGTGATGAACATTCATCTGAAGTATAGCATTACGATAAAATTCATTGTGTTTATATTTCTATAACATCATGCGAAGTAATCCTAGTCCATAGACCATGAGATCATGTCAATCACTAACACTGGAAGACTATCTTGATAACATCATACATCACACTATGACAGGGTTACTATAAAGGTGGGTTCAGTGCTATGAAGGTGTTATGTACAGGCTTATGGATCAAGAGTGGAATTTTTCCATCCCGATGACGGATAGATATACTCTGGGCCCTCTTGGTGATATCACATTAGTTAGCTTGCAAGCAAGTGATGTGATCACTAGAATGTTATATCACGGGAACAAGAAAAGAGTGCAGGTCGGTAACGAGATCAAACTAGGTATACAGATACCGATGATCAAATCTCGGACATGAAACATATCATGAGACAAAGGGATTAAGTTACTAGAGTAAAAGGTTCTCACGATCACAGAAGTCATCGTTGAATGTGTGGGAGTCGGTATGGATCTCCAGGTCCCGCTTTTGATTATTGATCCGACATGGGTCTTGATCATGTTTGCATTATTCACGAACCGTAGGGTGATACACTTAAGGGATACCAACACCATTTGGAGAAAATATGTTCTAGACAAAAGATTTGTAAAGCGCTAGAATTATTTCAACGGACACCGGAATTGTTTCAGGTGAAACTACTGAAATTGGTTTTTCATGTGAAATTGAAAAGTAGCAAGGGGTTTTATGTGAATGTTGTTAATTAATGTAATTGACAAAATTCTAAATAAATAAATAAAAGGAGTTTTATTTAATGAGAGATTACATTAAATTTCGTGGAAAATTAATGGGAATTTGAGTGGAGAAAATGGAGAGCCAATTTGTGAGTGGGAGCTTCACTCACATGAATGGAGGAAGGGGTGGGGGAAGCCCCCATGGCGCCGGCCATGGCCCTTGGGGTGACCCCCCTCCTCCTATAAAAGGCCCCCCTCTCCCTCTCTCTCACACACACCTCCTCGTGAAATATCTCTCTCCCCCTCTAGAATTATTTCCCCATGGTCTCGGACTAGCGAGATACATATTCCCGGTGGCTTTTCGTCTGGAAGGAGTTGCTGCTTCCGCTGCATCGCTGGAGCAAGGAGGTGGAGGATAGTTGGGGCCTAAACGTGTGCGCGATCACGGATGCGCTTCTGATTTGTGGCACTGGAATTCTTCTCGATCATGAGATCGGCAAGCATTTGACTACATCATCCACGAGTTCAACCTCGTTAAAAAATTTCGGTATACAAGGGTATGTTATCTATGGATGTATATCCACATGTAGCTTGTATATAGTAGATAGATCTGGGTGCTTAGTAGTTCCCATCGTAGGAATTTTTTGTTTTCTATGCTGCGAACCCAACTGTGGTATCAGAGACTAATCTATGCATAGATGCTTTGCACGGGTAGTAAACATATGAGTATGTGGGCGGTGATGATCATGTTATTGCTTCTTGTTTGTATTTTTCATATTGGTGGCACAATGGGATTAAGCGGCCCGGACTAACTTTACATGTCCTCGCATATGAGACTAGTTCCACGCTTGACATGCAACTAGTTTTGCATAAGTGGCTAGAGGGTGTCTGTCTCTCCTACTATAGTCAATATCTGATTTACAACGAGTTGCTAATAATTTAGTTATCATCGTTGTGGTTCCATGTTTGTAGGTAAGAACGGTTCTATCTTCGAAATCCCTAAGCCACATAAAACTTGTAGTGGATAAATTAGAAGCGTCTAGTTTAGATTGCTGCTGGGCTAGTGTCATGATATGGTAATTTTGTAAGTTGATGTATAGTTGATACTCTTACAACACATCTAACGTGTAAGTTCCATAGACCTTGGCCTTACACACAAAGGAATGATAAAGATCATACCACGATGCACATGATAGTGATCAAGGGCAAGAACCATATCATTTGACTTTTCACATATGATGTTTTTGCATCTTATATTGCTTCTTTGGCGTTTTATTAGTATTATAAGATGATCTCCCATTTAGATATCAAGATAAAAATGTGTTCTCCCTTAAGTATGCACTGATTATGTTTTGCCACTTCAAGACATCACATGATGATCGGGTGTACTTGAATCCATGATCATATTTCGGGTGTAAGACAGTTTTACACACGCAAGTACTAAGGTTCTTACTTGGCGAGCCTAGAATGTATAGACATGGCCTCGGAACACGGACGAAAAGGTTAAGCATGAGTCATATATTTGATGTGATGACCATATACATGCTCGCCTTTGAAACTACACCGACTCATGTGATGATCGGACTTGGTGTAGTGGACTTGGTGTAGTGGACTTGGTGTAGGGATGTTGTTTTCGAGTGGGATTTCCTTCATAATTTGATTAGTTGAACTCGATCTATTTTGACTCGTCAGGAGGACCACAACTTAGTTCGTTGCAGCATAATGTATGGGCTAGAGCCAGAACTTCAAAAGCGTTTCGAAAATGACAATGCCTATGATACAATGGGTGAATAGAAAATGATTTACGATACCCATGCTGCCGTAGAGAGTTATAATGTTTCTGAAAAGTTCTTTAGCTGCATGATGGAAGAGAACAGCTCTGTTAGTGAGCACGTACTCAAAATGTCTAGGTATGCCGATAAGCTTGTGTCCCTGTGAATAATGATTCCCATTGACTTAGGCATACATCATGTTCTCCAATCTCTGCCACCTAGCTACAAGAGCTTCGTGATGAACTATTACATGTAGGGGGTGAAGAAGGCTCTCCCCGAGCTTCTGTCAATTCTTAAGACTACAGAGGTGGAGATCAAGAAAGAACATCAAGTGTTGATGATCAATAAGACCACCAGTTTTAAGAAAGACAAGAAGGGTAAACAGAAGGGAAAGAAGGGCAGCAAATCTGTTGCCGCGCCTGAAAAGAAATTCCGAGATGGCCCTAAGTCTGATAATGAGTGCTATTATTGTAAGGGGACTGGCCATTGGATGTGCAACTGCCCCAAGTATTTGGCAGACAAGAAGGCCGGCAAGGAAAACAAAGGTATATATATATGATATACATGTTATTGATGTGTACTTGACTAGTATTCGCAGTAGCACCTAGGTATTTGATACTAGATTGGTTGCTAATATATGTAACTCAAATCAGGGACTGCGGAACAAGCGACCGCTAGCAAGGGGTGAGGTCATGATGTGTGTCGGCAATGGATCAAGAGTTGATGTGATCTCCATCGGAACGCTGCCTCTCCACTTACCATCGGGATTAGTGATAAATATAAATAATTGTTATTTGGTGCTTGCACTGAGCATGAACATTGTATCCGGATCATGTTTGATGCGAAGTGGTTATTCATTTAAATCTGAAATCAATGGTTGTTTGATTTATATGAATGATATCTTTTATGGTCATGCACCTGTGATGAATGTTTTATTTCTGTTGGATCTCGATAATAGTGTTACACATATTCATAATGTTGATGCTAAAAGAATTAAACTTGATGATGATATATCTGCATATATGTGGCACTACCGTCTATGTAATATTGGCATTAAACGCATGAAGAAACTCCATTCTGATGGACTTTTGGAATCACTTGTTTTCGAATCATTTGATACATGTGAGCCATGCCTTATGGGCAAGATGACTAGAACGTCGTTTTCTGGTTCAATGGAACAGGAGATAATTTATTGGAAATCATACATACTGATGTATGTGGTCCAATGAGTGTGTCGGTGCGAGGTGGATATCGTTATTTTGTTACTTTCACGGATGATTTGAGTAGATACGAGTATATCTATTTGATGAAACACAAGTCTGAAACCTTTGAAAAGTTCAAGGAATTTCAGAGTGAAGTGAAAGATCATCATAATATAAAGATAAAATTTCTACGGTCCGACCCTGGAGGTGAGTATCTAAGTTACGAGTTTAGCGCACATATGAGAGAGTGTGGAATAGTTTCACAATTCACACCTGCCGGAACACCACAGCGTAATGGTGTGTTGGAATGTCATAATCATACTTTATTAGATATGGTTCGATCTATGATGTCTCTAACTGACTTTCCACTGCCATTTTAGGGTTATGCACTAGAAACCACTGCATTCAATTTAAATTGGGCACCATCTAAATCCGTTGAAAAGACACCGTATGAATTATGGTTTGGAAACAAACGTAAGCTGTCATTTCTTAAAGTTTGGGGATGCGATGTTTATGTGAAGAAACTTTAGCCTAATAAACTTGAACCCAAAGCGGAAAAATTCATCTTCATAGGATACCCTAAGGAAACTATTGGGTATTCCTTCTATCACAGATTCGAGGGCAAGGTTTTCGTTGCCAAGAATGGGTCCTTTCTAGAGAAAGAGTTTCTCACGAAAGGTGTGTGTAGTCGGAAGGTATAACTCGAAGAGGTTACTGAACCTTCTCTTCATGAAACAACGAGTGGCGCAGCGCCGGAAATTGTTCCGTAGCTGACTTCATAGAATGAAGAGGGAACTAATGATAATGGCCATGAAACTCCGAAAGAGAATACTACCGAATCACACAGGTCAAGCAGGACACATACAACTCCTGAACTATAAGGAATCCTATTATGAATTTCATGGTTGATGAAATAGATCACCCTGCGACGTATGAAGAAGCGATGATGAGCCCGGATTCCAACAAATGGCTAGAAGCCATTAAATCCGAGATGGAATCCATGTACGAAAACCAGGTTTGAACCTTGGTGGACTTACCTCACGACCTAAAGGCCGTTGAGAACAAATGGATTTTCAAAAGAAAAACTGATGCTGATGGTAATGTAACCATCTATAAAGATCGACTTGTCGCAAAGGGGTTTTGACAAATTCAAGGAATTAACTACGATGAGACATTCTCTCCTATAGAGATGCTAAATTAGGTTAGGATTATGTTAGCAATTGATGCATATTTCGATTATGAGATATGGAATATGGATGTCAAAACTGCATTCCTCAATGGCAACATTGAAGAAGAGTTGTATATGATACAACCAAAGGGTTTTGTCGATCCTAAGGATGCTAACAATGTATGCAAGCTTCAGCGATCCATCTATGGCCTGAAGAAAGCATCACAAAGTTGGAATCTCCGCTTTGATGAGGTGATCAAAGAGTTTGGATTTGTCCAAACTTATGGAGAGGCTTGTATTTACAAGAAAGTGAGTTGGAGCAATGTGGCATTTCTGATATTATATGTGGATGACATATTACTGATCGGAAATGATGTAGATCTTTTAAATAATGATGTCGAGGGGATAACCCCCGGTAGGGTCATAAGGGGTAAAACACAGCCCAGCTTGGCTTATGCCGAGTGAAGAAAGAACCAGGCCGGATAAGTACAGCCGGGTAAGAGGATCACGTGAAGCCAACATAGAAATCATGTCGGCCCATATAAGACAAAGATGTAAACCTTGCAGGTACTCACCAGCCGAGTCTCATGAGGAGGTGCCGAGTCAAACAGGATACGTGGCACCTTTACGAGTAAGGATCAGGAGGGACCATGGTAAAGCATGGTCAAAAGAGAAGGGCGACGCCGGGTGACATAAAAGGAGCCGGGTGACGCCTAAAGCAAGGTCTGACGTACAAAGTTACTGCATGACGCCAAAAGGAACAGGAGGCGACGTACAGGAAGACCGTTAACTGTCTAGCTTTGTGGACTGGGCCACTGGGCTTAGGGCAAGCCCATGACCCAGCCCACATCGTAGGACCAAGATCCAAACAGTAAACCTTAGAACCCAAAGGGGTAAAAGCTAGCTAGCACTTCCTATATAAGGAGGGGCATAGCTGTAGTAGAGGGAGGTTGGACAAAGTAGGAAACTAGTGCCTTGAAGCCTAGTTCATACAGCTCAAGGAGCACTTGTAAACCTCTAGCATCAATAAAATTCCTAAGTGTGGAGAGTTCTTCTTGTTCTTCGTGCATGGAGAGGACCATGCACACCCTCCCCGGTGACCACAAGCATCCATTCGCCCCCCAACTTAAGCCTACCCATGGCATCTGCCATGACACCACCACGACATTTGGCGCCCACCTTGGGGCAGAAGCAGATGCTTGATGGAGTCTTCATCCGGACAGGAAACATCATCGCCAAGACCGGCGAGCGCGTCTACTCCGGCCTCATCCAGAGGTTTGGAGCTCTCAACTTCGTCAGCGACAATGCGGGATGCTTCGGGACCAAGCCGTTCCCAAGGCACGGTCGCTTCATCAAGTTTGGCAAGCACCAGGTCTACATCGCGGTATGCATGGAACGCGCGTACCAGGAGCGCGTCGTCCTGGCGCCGGATCCACCTGTGGTTCCTGCCACAGGAAAACTTCACCATTTCGTCTCCATTGAGGTAATGATGACAGCTCCTAACCCAACATCACCTCCAGTAGTTCCAGTGGTGAACGAGGATCCCGAGGGAGGGAATCACGAGGAAACGCCAAGAGCTGCAAGAACAGCAAAGGCACCACTAGAAAAGCCAGAAAACATAGGTAGAAGTAAGAGAGCTAACGAGTTGCCGGAGGCAATAGACAAATTAGCCCAGCCAGTAGCACAAGCGGCTGACCCGGCGCGAGTGCAGGCCGAGTTGGAGGAAGCTAGAATAAAAGTGCTGGAAAAAGCAAAAGAGCTGGCTCAATTGCAGCAAGATGTAGATATCATTATTCGAGAGCTCAACTCGGCAAATCGAGTCAAGGACACAAAGACCCGGATTGATGCAACAAGATTGAGAGGAAGAAATCTCAATGAGGAGCTGGTGGATGCAACATCAAAAATAACGCCAGAGAACAGCAATGAAACAGCCATGCGACCTACATACAATACCGCAGCTACAAATTTGAGAGCTGTAGAGGCAGCAATGGCAGAGCTACCCCGCTTGACGGGTGAAGCAAAGAAAAGGCAACAAGAGCGATTAAATGAGCTGGTAAGAGCAGCAGGAATGTTGAAGGAAGCGTATTACAAGGCAAATCCGGGTATAGCAGGGAGGTCCCAGTTAGTTCATTCGGCAACTCCTATTTCGACACGATCTGCAGGACATATGTAGAGGGAGTGTCCCAACCTTTACACAATATAAGGTGGAGTCCCCTGTGTTTACAATGCTAGTCCCTGGATCAATAGCTAGCATCCACAGTTAAGATGTAATATCAAGAAACAAAGGTCATAATATAACTTTATGACCAGGAATAAAGTAATTTTATTACATCTTACATAGCTCATTTGGCTATTACATTACATTGCAGCGGAATAACTATAGTCATGGGGTCCTTCATCTTCAAAGTGCCACAGGCAGATGTTGGTTGTAGACTTTGTAATCCTAATCAATCAATCTTCACTAAAATCAATCAAACCTGCAACATTACAAGTTACAACCACAAGGGTCAATACATTTGAATTGTATTGGCAAGTTTCACTACTATGTGGAATATAAGTGGATCCTATCATTACATGCATTTTTGGCTAAGTAGGGTTTAAGGCTCATTTGCATAAAGCAAAATTTATCCTATCTTTTCAAAATGGTTTTGGTCCTTTGTCAAATCTCCTTTTCAAAATCCCTTGAACTCCTTGGTATCCCCAAGTATTCAAGTCCATGTTAAAAATCTCTTGAGCTCCTTGGTAACCCGAAGTGCATCAAGTTTTCATCAAAAAAATCTCTTGAGCTCCTTGGTAACCCCAAGTGCATCAAGTTTTCATCAAAATCTCTTGAGCTCCTTGGTAACCCCAAGTGCATCAAGTTTTCATCAAAATCTCTTGAGCTCCTTGGTAACCCCAAGTGCATCAAGCTTTATAAAGTTTTCTTTTAGAAATTAGAATGTCGAGATTTCCCATAGCTACAAACTTTAGTTGCTCAGTATTGTCCATAACCGGGGACACGACTAAGTACTTAGATTTTATTATCTTCTGCAGAAGTAGTACACTTTACCCACATGTCACAATCCCATCCTTTTGCCACCAGTGGCCACTGGATTAGTGCTCACCAAGATGGAGTACCGGCAGATTGAGAATGTGACGAAGTCTTTCCAGAGGGTCCTCCCATACACCATTGCTAGCTTGTCTTCAAGTACCCATGTAGGATTCCAGGTCCTCATGTCCAGTAGCCTGAAGACAATGCATGGGTCTTCCCAATGTAGTTGACTAAGCCAGAGCCATAATAGCATGTGGTTGCACAGGAAAGCCACAATTGGAGAAACATGTTCAATCTCTAAGTTTCCTGGGTGGTTTCCTTTGGAGCACAACACAAAGAGATTGCCATAGACATGGTTCCTTTTGTTGCCACCTTCTCCAAAACTCAAAGTAACCTTGGCCACCCAGGTGGTTCATTGAGTCCTTGTTTTATTATATAAAAACACAAGTCCTTTTCTCAACTTCATAAAATCTCAACATGTATCTCTTTTCCAAATATAGCATGGCTAAGCATGTAACAACTACATTGTTTTCACTAAGGAATGGATAGGGTATCCTATTAGGATTTAGCATAGCATAAGTATAGAAATTCTTTTCATGCATGTTTCAAAATCCACTAAGTATAATGAAAATAGTAGGACTTTAGATGATAGTGTAACTTGCCTTTTTGGTAGGGAATGATGGTTCACTCCTTGATCTTGCTAGTCTCACACTTTTCTAACTTCACTACAATCAATCAAGCAAATACAATATCAACAATCATTCCAAACCAATAATCAATCAAACAATTTCACACACATAAAACAATGGGATCTAAGTCATGCATGTAAACATGCAAGTGGTGGTTCTATTTGCAAAGATGGTATCCACTAGTCTTCTAAACTTTGTAAGGTCCAAAGTGGTCATTTTCCAAAGTGTCAAAGTCATTTGCAAAAGGGTTTTGTCCATAAACCATTTTTAAATCCAATCATCATTTTATGTGGTGGAAAATATTTTTATCAAAGCAACAACTTTAAGCGGTTCACCAAATAAGTTGTTGTTTCTCAAAACTTGGTGTTTAGGGTCAGTAGGTTTGATCCTAAACATTTTCCCAAAGTTTTTACTCCAAAAACATTTTCATAACAAAACCATTAATTTTATTTAGCTAGAAATGGACTAAACCAATTAATCCATCCTAACTTCACCAAATCCATTTTCAAAACCATGGGTTGGTTCCTAGGGTCAGTAAGTTCACCACAAACCAATTTGCAAAGGTTTCAAACTCAAAAACATTTTTGAAACATTTTTCTAATCTAAACTAGCATACAAAAGTTTCTGCAAAAACAAACAATCTAACAGATACTATTTGCTAAAAAAATTCCATGGTTGGCTAGGCCTTGTTCCACTGATTCCAACGATATAAAGTTTGCAATTTTTGGACGTGTGGATCAAAAGTTATAGGGTTTTCAAATTGCAACTCAAATCAGATTCAAATTCTATTTCTAAATCATCTGGTGACACGCGGCGCAACGCTATTCGCTGGTACCGGTTCGGTCGGATCGGCTCTGCGGCGCGTTGGATCTAAACAGATCGTGCGGCACAGGATGCGTACCCTTTCGCTCTTAAGTGATCTAATCTCGTCTCTTCGATCTAAATCGGACGGCTCCTATCCACTAGCCAGGAACTGGCGGCGTTCGACGGTGGCGCGCGGCGGCGACGGTCAGACAGTGGCGGCGCTGGCGAAGCAGGAAGCGAGAGAAGAGGAGGAGATGCTCACCAGAATCACGAGGACGTGGTGATGCTTGACGTGTGGTCGGCGTGGCAAGGGGCGCACAGGGTTGCGGTGGATTGCTCGTCGGAGTAGGGTCTGGCGATGGGTGGTTCTGTTCGCGGTCGAAGGCGACGCTGTCGATCACGAGTTGGCAAACAGAGGGTGTGGTCAGATGCAGGAGATCACAGAGAAGACGCGTGCATGAAGGAGAAAGCTTGGGGCGGTCTGGACTTACCAAGAAATGTCGCCGGAGATGTTGCAAATGCGGCGGCTCTCAGTCGAAGTGGTTGGCGTCGTTCTGAGGCGCCCGCGGTTGAACGAAGAGTACAGGGAGAATCGTCTGGGAGTGGGGAGTCTGCTCGTGTGCTCGGGGAGGCACGGGATGGTGGAGCTTGGCCGGGATCGACAAGGAGGGTCGTCGGAGCAGTGAGAGTGTCGAGCCAAATTCGGCAGCCTGGAGGCGTGCTTGGGAGAGGAGTCAGAGGGGAAATGGAGGAGAGGCGCTGGCGTTTAAATGGGCGTGGTCGCGGCGAGTAATGGTGGCCGCATTAAGGTGAATTGAAGCCGCGGAATCACTGGCAGAAACGGCCGGCGTGGTCGTCGCGAGGAAGAAGAGGAGTGAGCTGGCTGCGTGGGTCCCTGCTGTCAGCGAGGAATGAGAGGGAGAAGAGGGCCACCAGTCATTGGCTCAGCGGGTGCGGTTCTGAGTGAAAAACAGTTTCGCCGAGGGAAGGGGAGCTGGGCTGGTTCTGGGCCTTGTTGGGCTGCTGGGTTGGGTCGACCAGATCCTATTTTTTCTGTCTTAAACCTTTTTCTTTTCTATTTTTAATTTCTGTTTTGAAATTCAAACAAACAAACAACATTCAAATCAATTCAAACAATCACCACACCATACAACTTTGAATTTGGTTCTGTTTAGTAACATAAACCAATATTCTAAAACCAAAATAATAATTTTATTTTAGGGTCCATTATCAATTAAATAAATAGACCATTGTTATTAAAATCAAATAGGATTTGTTTTATTTAAATACTCCTTTTGAAATCCAATTATTTTCAAAACCAAATCAGTAGGTTTTATTTGGGAATATAAAATACTTGGAAAACTTATTTGAATTAAAAAAAATAAGTTTTGATGGTTAATTAAAATAGTAAAACCTTTATTTATTAAAACTTGGATATTAAATCCTTATTAATTTATTTTAAATAAACCTTTACCATTTTTATCAAATAGAAATATTTTATTTCAAAGGTTTGGCCAAGTTTTAATTTGGCCTATAAAATAATCCTTATCTGTAAAACTTTATTTCATTTGAAAACCAAATCTTTTTATTTAAAAGATCCAAAACAGTATTTCTAAAATATTTTATTTTCCTTTATCAAATGTTTATCTTTTTAAATCCCTTTAGGATTTATTTGATCCAAATTGGTTTGAAGATTTCCAATTGGATTCAAAAGTTTCTTCTCACCCTGAAAATCAATCAAAGTTTTATTTTATTCATTTATTTTTTACATTACAAGATTTGGAAAATCTTGGGATGTGACAACATACGACATCCTCACCAGGAGTAATGCCAAGGCAAAGGAAAGAAAAAAGTGTGGATTCTTGGAGGAACAAACAAATAATCACCTATGACCTGACAGTGGTTCAAGGAAACCCAGCACTAGCGCAGGGAGCAATAAGAAATAATGTGCAAGGAAATGAAAACCAGGAGAATGCAAGCCGAGAAAGGCAAGCAGGACAAAGGAATCAGAATGGAGGACAAAATATCGTGCCTCAACCTAGGCGTGGATCTCATTCGGCAGGAGGAGGAAATCCAGCGCCGAATAATGCTCCAACTCAACCCAAAAGAAGACAACAAAGCGCGAGAAAACCAGTGCAACAGCTTGTTGACCCGAACGAGAACAGATACAACGATGGTTACTCGGCAATGGTGTCACATCCCAAGATTTTCCAAATCTTGTAACGTGAAAAATAAATTAATAAAATAAAACTTTGTTGATTTTCAGGGTGAGAAGAAACTTTTGATTCAAATTGGAAACCTTCAAACCTATTTGATCAAATAAATAAACAATGAAGTTAAAAATATTTGGAATTATTATATTTGTATCTTTTAATAAAAAGATTTGGTTTCAAATAAAAGGTAGAAAATATAAATAAGGATTCTTTTATAGAGACAAATTAAACCTTGGCCAAGCTTTTGAAATAAAATATTTCTATTTGATAAAAATAGTAAAGGTTTATTTAAAAAGAATAATAAGGATTTAATATCCTATTTTATTAGAAATAAAGGTTTTTCTATTTTAATTAAACATCAAAACTTGTTAAATTATTTTAAACAAGTTTTCCAAGTATCCTATATTTTCAAATAAAACCTACTGATTTGGTTTTTGATAATATTTAGATTTCAAATGGAGATTTTAAATAAATCAAAACCCATTTGATTTAATAACTAAAGTCCATTTTATTTAATTAATAAATGGATCCTAAAAGGAATAAAAAAATATTATTTTGTTTTGGACTTAGAATATTGTTATTAAACAGAACCAAAACTCAAGGAAAAGTTTGGAGGAGTTTTGAATTGGTTTGAATGTTTGAATTGCTTGATTAAATTTCAAAACAGAAAATCATTATAGAAAAAGATAAAGCAATTAGAAAGAAAAAATAGAATCAGACAGCAGCCCAACTGGCCAAGCCCAACAAGTCCCAATCAGCCCACTCCCTCTCTCCCCGTAGAAAACGATTCGCACTTGTTTGCTGACCCACGCAGACACCGACGAGTGGACCCTCATCCCTATCTCACTCCCTCGCTGACAGCAAGGCCCCACCTCTCCTGTTCGTCGTCTTCAACCCCAAATCACTCCCCCTGCGACCACGCGTGCTTAAACGCCTCCCTCCCCTCTCTCTTTCCTCCCAGACAGCTCTCTCCCTCTGCCTCCAGGCTTCGACAATTTTCCTCGCATCGCCACTGCCCCGAGGAGTTCCACGAACAATTCCGGCGACCCCGCGCCACCCCTTGCCTTCCCGAGCACACGGGCACATTCCCCAGACCCAGGCGCACCTTCCCGTGTCGCCAGCTCGCCTGCGCGTGCTCTGCAGCGTCGACTTCGTCCTCGACTGAACGACGCCGCCGTCCGCTCCAACTCCGACGAGCTCCACAGGTAGTTTCTGGCCGCGCCTCTTCTTCTCCTTCACGCACGCATCATCTCCTTGACCTTGCGCGTCTAACCGTGCTCTCTGTTTGCCACCTCGTGACCCGTAGCACCGTCCTCGACGACGACAGAGAGTGGCCGTCGTCAGACGCAACTCCGGCGAGCGATTAACCGCAACCTTGTGCGCCCCTTCATCAACCACGAGCAGGTTGAGCATCCCCACGTCACTGCAATCATGGTGAGCATCTCCACTTCTTTCCTTGCTTCCTGTAGCCGCCGTAGCGCTACTGCCTGACCGTGCGCCGCCGCCAGCCACCGTCGGCGCCGCTCGTGTTTGGTCAAGTCAATTCGCACTGTTAGATTTCTATCTGGCGGCTTAGATAGATTCATTAAACAAAGAGGTACGGGCTAATCTGAACCACACCGTCTCACTTAGATCCAACGGCTGTAGTTGCGCAATCCACGCGAACCGGTATCAGCGAACCAGAAACAGACGCGTGGCACTAGTTGATTTAAAACAGATTTTTGAAATCAGATTGATTTGCAAATTTGTAAACCTTGTAACTTTTGATCCACATGTCCAAATTTTGCAAATTTTATATCAATGGAATCAGCAAGACAAGCCCTAGCCAACCATGCCTTTTGTTTAGCAAAAATCTTCTGTTAAAATGTTTGTTTTTGCAGAAACTTATGTATGCTTGTTTAGGTTATAAAAATTATTCTAAAATGATTTTGGGGATAAAATCTTTTGCAAATGGTTTGTTTTGAACCTACTGACCATAGGAATCACTTTGTGGTTTCAAAAATGTATTTGGTGATGCAAAAGAATGAATCTTGGATTTAAAACCAATTCTGGTCAAATAAAAAAATGGTTTATTTATTAAAAATGGTTTTGAAGGAAAACCTTTGGGAAATGTTTTGTTTTAAACACTCTGACCCTAAACACAAAGTTTTATGGTTTGAAAACACATTCTGTGAATCCTATAGATTAATGCCTTATTGAAAACATTTTTACACCACATAAAATGATACCTTGTTTTGAAAATGGTTTATGAAGTGAAATCTTTTGCAAATGACTTTGCCACTTTATAAAATGACCATTAGGTGTTTTCAAATTTTTATGACCCATTAGGAACCACTTCTCCAAATAAAACAATCCTTTAGCATGCTTGCATGTATTGTTTTGTTATTGTTATTTTATGTGTGTTAAATTGTTTGAATATTGCTTGAATAGTAGATTGAAATATTGTTTCCTTGATTGATTTGTAGTGACTTGAAGTGTGTGAACATTGCAAAGATCAAGGAGTGAACCTGAACTCTACCAAAAAGGCAAGTGATGCTTCATACTTTTGTCCCATTATTTTCACTATGCATTAGTGATATTTCTAAGTATAGGACTTGCATGGAATTTTGCTAAGTGTAAACTATGCTATGGGAAATCCTAGTAGATGAAACTTTAGTTGAAATTTCCTAAGTTAAGATCCCTACTACTATCATTCTTATCTTAGCTAGTAGAAAACAAGGGTGGAATATATATTCACACTATGGAAAGATTTCTAAGTCTGAGGACTTGTGTTTTGTTTAATAAAACAACTAAGTGAATGAATCACCTGGGTGGAATGGAAGGAAAGGTTTGTGTTGAGTGGTTCACAAGGCCCATGTTTATGGTTTACCTTGTGTATCTCACTTGTGGATGGCCACCCAGGAACAAAGAGATTTGAGATGTCAAATGTTGAGAAGCTTCAAGTGCAACCACTTGGCATTATGGGCTCTGCCTGGATCACATAGGTTGCTAGAACTTAGCCATTTGGACAGTTGGTGGTAGTGGGATGATAGGTTGGAACGCGTCCACTTGGTCTAAGGAAAGGCTTCTGAAAGATCTTGTCTTGGTGAAACCAAGTCTTGTGGGGAAAGTGCACCACCTCTGCAGAGTGTAAAATCTAAGTACTTAGCCATGTCCCTGGTAAAGGACAATTTGAGCATCAAGACATGGAAGCTATCAAGAATCTCATCATCCAAATTTCTAAGTTAAAAACTTGTGGTTGAACAAGGGTTAAAGGATCTTCAATCTTTGATTGGGAGATGCCTTGGGAAAGATTATTTTGTCAAGCAAAAACTTAGTGTTTTCAAATGATAAGGAAAATATATTTTGAGCAATGCAAGCCTAAGCTCCACTTAGACAAATGCATATAGATGATAGACTCCACTATACTACCATAGTATCACTTGCCAATACAATTCAAATGTATTGACCCTTGTGGCTGTAACTTGTTATGTTGCAGGTTTGATTGATTTAGTGAAGTGTGTTGATTAGGATTACAAAGTATACAACCAACATGTCTGCCTGTGGCACTTTGAAGATGAAGGACCCCATGCTTATATATATTCTGCTGCAATGTAATGTAATAGCCAAATGAGCTATGTAAGATGTAATAAAATTATGTTATTCCTGGTTATAACATTGTATTATGACCTTTGTTTCTTGATATTACATCTTAACTATGGATGCTAGCTATTGATCCAGGGACTAGCATCGCAATCACAGGGATACTTTTCTTTTATAAAGGAGGGACCTTACAGATTGTATCAGAGCATTGTGTTGCCTGTAGGATTTGTAAACCTAGGATTGGACAAAAACCCTTAGAAAAAAATAGGAGTTCTTTTTATTCCAAAACTTATTTACAAACAATCTTGTAAACTCTTTCCTCAACCATTTTGGTTTTGATTCTACATCTCTTCTATTTCAAACTTGATGGATAAAGCCTACCCCATGGCCAAAGACTTCACCATGTGCAAAGGACTTCATCAACTCTAATGACTTCAACTTCTTCAACTCTAATGACTTCAACATCTTCAGCATATTCACCAAGGACTTCAACCTTGAATATCACTAAGGACAAGTGAGACAAGAAATCTTGCCCAAGATGTGGAGACTAAGGAAACACAAATTAGAAGGAGCCATCATCAACTTTGATGTTTTGTGACCAAGAATCTTTCCTAAGGAAACCATGATCTCATGCAAGAAGAATCAACCAAGAAGGATGGAAAGATCACAAGTGAACCATATAGATGGACCACCATATTTAGTTTAAGTAAAACACACCAACTTATGTGGTGTAACAAAAATATTTTTGGTTGCCTAAAAATATGCTTGAAACTTGTTGTTTGAGTGAAATGCTTGTTTGTGATTGCTTGCACATTGCTTGAGTGAATTGTGATGTGTGTGAATAGAATTATTTCCTTAGAATTTTTTGCCTATTCTAATCCCAATTCAACCCAAACAGATGACTACACCAAGAGACTCGAACATCAAGGATGGTGACAACAACAACAACCAAGAGGACAATATGAGAGAACTCATAGCAACCCAACACCACTTGAGCCAAGATACAACTCAGCTTTTAGCACACAAAAATGGACTAGATCCAGCCATACAAAGGATTTTGAAACTTCAATCCCAATTGTTGCAAGGATTGGTTACTCAAATGATCAACCTGGGAGAAAACTTTTCCCAAAGAGCTAATGACAACAAGGATGACAAAGATGTTATTTTAGAAGGAACCAAAGCTTGCAATATTTATGGAGACAAGGATCATACATCCAAGGAGCATGAGCATCAATGCCCTAATTGTGAAGAAGAAAGTTATATATCTGGTAACTGCCCCAAGAAGAGAGAAAGATTTCCCACCTTTGAGGTGAGATATGAAGAGCATGAACTAGAAGAACTCCTAGCTTTGGAGAGACCCAAAAATAAGAAGAAAGACAAAAGCCAGTTGCAATGTTACAATTGCAAAGAGATGGGACATTATGCCAGTGAATGCCCAGAAAAGAAGAAGAGCCAAGAAGACAAACAAAAGCTAGTGAAACCCAAGATGAGGAAGGATATTAGCCAAGTGATGTGCAACCACTGCAAAGATCTAGGACATTATGCATCATATTGTCCAGAGAAGCCACCTCAAGACCTCAGCCTTATCACATGTTTCAAATGCAAGGAACTAGGCCACTATGCAAACGTCTGTCCAGAGAAGTTTCCCCAAGATCCCAAGCAAGCCAATATGTAAATTTAGATGGAAAATTTTGAAGGGTGGTGGTACTCTAGATGCTTTGAGCCTACTTGTAACCCTAGCCTTCCCAAATCTCGGGACGAGATTTATTTTAAGGGTGGTAGCCTATCACATCCCAAGATTTTCAAAATCTTGTAATGTGAAAAATAAATGAATAAAATAAAACTTTGTTGATTTTCAGGGTGAGAAGAAACTTTTGATTCCAATTGGAAAACTTCAAACCTATTTGATCAAATAAAATCCTAAAGGGATTTAAAAAACAATGAAGTTAAAAATATTTGGAATTATTATATTTGTATCTTTTAATAAAAAGATTTGGTTTCAAATAAAAGGTAGAAAATATAAATAAGGATTATTTTATAGAGCCAAATTAAACCTTGGCCAAGCTTTTGAAATAAAATATTTCTATTTGATAAAAATAGTAAAGGTTTATTTAAAAAGAATAATAAGGATTTAATATCCAATTTTATTAGAAATAAAGGTTTTGCTATTTTAATTAAACATCAAAACTTGTTAAATTATTTTAAACAAGTTTTCCAAATATCCTATGTTTTCAAATAAAACCTACTGATTTGGTTTTTGATAATATTTAGATTTCAAATGGAGATTTTAAATAAATCAAAACCCATTTGATTTAATAACTAAAGTCCATTTTATTTGATTAATAATGTATCCTAAAAAGAATAAAAAAATATTATTTTGTTTTGGACTTAGAATATTGTTATTAAACAGAACCAAAACTCAAGGCAAAGTTTGGAGGAGTTTTGAATTGGTTTGAATGTTTGAATTGCTTGATTAAATTTCAAAACAGAAAATCATTATAGAAAAAGATAAAGCAATTAGAAAGAAAAAATAGAATCAGACAGCAGCCCAACTGGCCAAGCCCAACAAGGCCCAATCAGCCCACTCCCTCTCTCCCCGCAGAAAACGATTCGCACCTGTTTGCTGACCCACGCAGACACCGACGAGTGGACCCTCTCCCTATCTCACTCCCTCGCTGACAGCAAGGCCCCACCTCTCCTGTTCGTCGTCTTCAACCCCAAATCACTCCCTGTCGTTGCAGCCAGTAACGCCGGCGATCAGTTCGCGTTGATAGAGGCTTTAACTCCCCCTGCGACCACGCGTGCTTAAATGCCTCCCTCCCCTATCTCTTCCCCCCAGACAGCTCTCTCCCTCTGCCTCCAGGCTGCGACAATTTCGCCTCGCATCGCCACTGCCTCGGCGAGTTCCGCGAACAATTCCGGCGACCCCGCACCACCCCTTGCCTTCCCGAGCACACGGGCACATTCCCCAGACCCATGCGCACCTTCCCGTGTCGCCAGCTCGCCCGCGCGTGCTCTGCAGCGTCGACTTCGTCCTCGACTGAACGACGCCGCCGTCCGCTCCAACTTCGACGAGCTCCACAGGTAGTTTCTGGCCGCGCCTCTTCTTCTCCTTCACGCACGCATCATCACCTTGACCTTGCGCTTCTAACCGTGCTCTCTGTTTGCCCCCTCGTGACCCGTAGCGCCGTCCTCGACGACGACAGAGAGTGGCCGTCGTCAGACGCAACTCCGGCGAGCGATTAACCGCAACCTTATGCGCCCCTTCATCAACCACGAGCAGGTTGAGCATCCCCACGTCACTGCGATCACGGTGAGCATCTCCACTTTTTTTCTTGCTTCCTCTAGCCGCCGAAGCGCCACCGCCTGACCGTGCGCCGCTGCCAGCCACCGTCGGCGCCGGTCGTGTTTGGTCAAGTCAATTCGCACCGTTAGATTTCCATCTGGCGGCTTAGATAGATTCATTAAATGAAGAGTTACGGGCTAATCTCAACCACACCGTCTCACTTAGATCCAACGGCTGTAGTTGCGCAATCCACGCGAACCGGTATCAGCGAACCAGAAACAGACGCGTGGCACTAGTTGATTTAAAACAGATTTTTGAAATCAGATTGATTTGCAAATTTCTAAACCTTGTAACTTTTGATCCACACGTCCAAATTTTGCAAATTTTATATCAATGGAATCAGAAAGACAAGACCTAGCCAACCATGCCTTTCGTTTAGCAAAAAGCTTCTGCTAAAATGTTTGTTTTTGCAGAAACTTATGTATGCTTGTTTAGGTTATAAAAATTACTCTAAAATGATTTTGGGGATAAAATCTTTTGCAAATGGTTTGTTTTGAACCTATTGACCATAGGAATCACTTTGTGGTTCAAAAATGTATTTGGTGAAGCAAAAGAATGAATCTTGGATTTAAAACCAATTCTGGTCAAATAAAAATATGGTTTATTTATTAAAAATGGTTTTGAAGGAAAACCTTTGGGAAATGTTTTGTTTTAAACTCTCTGACCCTAAACACAAAGTTTTATGGTTTGAAAACACATTTTGTGAATCCTATAGATTAATGCCTTATTGAAAACATTTTTGCACCACATAAAATGATACCTTGTTTTGAAAATGGTTTATGAAGTGAAATCTTTTGCAAATGACTTTGCCACTTTATAAAATGACCATTAGGTGTTTTAAAATGTTTATGACCCATTAGGAACCACTTCTCCAAATAAAACAATCCTTTAGCATGCTTGCATGTATTGTTTTGTTATTGTTATTTTATGTGTGTTAAATTGTTTGAATATTGCTTGAATAGTAGATTAATATTGTTTGCTTGATTGATTTGTAGTGACTTGAAGTGTGTGAACATTGCAAAGATAAAGGAGTGAACCTAAACTCTACCAAAAAGGCAAGTGATGCTTCATACTTTTCTCCCATTATTTTCACTATGCATTAGTGATATTTCTAAGTATAGGACTTGCATGGAATTTTGCTAAGTGTAAACTATGCTATGGGAAATCCTAGTAGATGAAACTTTAGTTGAAATTTCCTAAGTTAAGATCCCTACTACTATCATTCTTAGCTTAGCTAGTAGAAAACAAGGGTGGAATATATATTCACACTATGGAAAGATTTCTAAGTCTGAGGACTTGTGTTTTGTTTAATAAAACAACTAAGTGAATGAATCACCTGGGTGGAATGGAAGGAAAGGTTTGTGTTGAGTGGTTCACAAGGCCCATGTTTATGGTTTACCTTGTGTATCTCACTTGTGGATGGCCACCCAGGAACAAAGAGATTTGAGATGTCAAATGTTGAGAAGCTTCAAGTGCAACCACTTGGAATTATGGGCTCTGCCTGGATCACATAGGTTGCTATAACTTAGCCATTTGGACAGTTGGTGGTAGTGGGATGATAGGTTGGAACGCGTCCACTTGGTCTAAGGAAAGGCTTCTGAAAGATCTTGTCTTGGTGAAACCAAGTCTTGTGGGGAAAGTGCACCACCTCTGCAGAGTGTAAAATCTAAGTACTTAGCCATGTCCCTGGTAAAGGACAATTTGAGCATCAAGACATGGAAGCTATCAAGAATCTCATCATCCAAATTTCTAAGTTAAAAACTTGTGGCTGAACAAGGGTTAAAGGATCTTCAATCTTTGATTGGGAGATGCCTTGGGAAAGATTATTTTGTCAAGCAAAAACTTAGTGTTTTCAAATGATAAGGGAAATCTATTTTGAGCAATGCAAGCCTAAGCTCCACTTAGCCAAATGCATATAGATGATAGACTCCAGTATACTACCATAGTATCACTTGCCAATACAATTCAAATGTATTGACCCTTGTGGCTGTAACTTGTTATGTTGCAGGTTTGATTGATTTAGTGAAGTGTGTTGATTGGGATTACAAAGTCTACAACCAACATGTCTGCCTGTGGCACTTTGAAGATGAAGGACCCCATGCTTATAGATATTCTGCTGCAATGTAATGTAATAGCCAAATGAGCTATGTAAGATGTAATAAAATTATGTTATTCCTGGTTATAACATTGTATTATGACCTTTGTTTCTTGATATTATATCTTAAATTTGGATGCTAGCTATTGATCCAGGGACTAGCATTGCAATCACAGGGATCCTTTTCCTTTATAAAGGAGGGACCTTACAGATGGTATCAGAGCATTGTGTTGCCTGTAGGATTTGTAAACCTAGGATTGGACAAAAACCCTTAGAAAAAAATAGGAGTTTTTTTTGTTCCAAAACTTATTTACAAACAATCTTGTAAACTCTTTCCTCAACCATTCTGGTTTTGATTCTACATTTCTTCTATTTCAAACTTGATGGATAAAGCCTACCCCATGGCCAAAGACTTCACCATGTGCAAAGGACTTCATCAACTCTAATGACTTCAACTTCTTCAACTCTAATGACTTCAACATCTTCAGCATATTCACCAAGGACTTCAACCTTGAATATCACTAAGGACAAGTGAGACAAGAAATCTTGCCCAAGATGTGGAGACTAAGGAAACACAAATTAGAAGGAGCCATCATCAACTTTGAAGTTTTGTGACCAAGAATCTTTCCTAAGGAAACCATGATCTCATGCAAGAAGAATCAACCAAGAAGGATGGAAAGATCACAAGTGAACCATATAGATGGACCACCATATTTAGTTTAAGTCAAACACACCAACTTATGTGGTGTAACAAAAATATTTTTTGTTGCCTAAAAATATGCTTGAAACTTGTTGTTTGAGTGAAATGCTTGTTTGTGATTGCTTGCACATTGCTTGAGTGAATTGTGATGTGTGTGAATAGAATTATTTCCTTAGAATTTTTTTTTGCCTATTCTAATCCCAATTCAACCCAAACAGATGACTACTCCAAGAGACTCCAACATTAAGGATGGTGACAACAACAACAACCAAGAGGACAATATGAGAGAACTCATAGCAACCCAACACCAGTTGAGCCAAGATACAACTCAGCTTTTAGCCAACAACAATGGACTAGATCCAGCCATACAAAGGATTTTGAAACTTCAATCCCAATTGTTGCAAGGATTGGTTACTCAAATGATCAACCTGGGAGAAAACTTTTCCAAAAGAGCTAATGACAACAAGAATGACAAAGATGTTATTTTAGAAGGAACCAAAGCTTGCAATATTTATGGAGACAAGGATCATACATCCAAGGAGCATGAAGATCAATGCCCTAATTGTGAAGAAGAAATTCATATCTCTGGTAACTGCCCCAAGAAGAGAGAAAGATTTCCCACCTTTGAGGTGAGATATGAAGAGCATGAACTAGAAGAACTCCTAGCTTTGGAGAGACCCAAAAAGAAGAAGAAAGACAAAAGCCAGTTGCAGTGTTACAATTGCAAAGAGATGGGACATTATGCCAGTGAATGCCCAGAAAAGAAGAAGAGCCAAGAAGACAAACAAAAGCTAGTGAAACCCAAGATGAGGAAGGATATTATTAGATGTGCAACCACTGCAAAGAGCTAGGACATTATGCATCATATTGTCCAGAGAAGCCACCTCAAGACCTCAGCCTTATCACATGTTTCAAATGCAAGGAAATAGGCCACTATGCAAACTTCTGTCCAGAGAAGTTTCCCCAAGATCCCAAGCAAGCCAATATGTAAATTTAGATGGATATTTTTTAAGGGCGGTAGTACTCTAGATGCTTTGAGCCTACTTGTAACCCTAGCCTTCCCAAATCTCGGGACGAGATTTATTTTAAGGGTGGTAGCCTATCACATCCCAAGATTTTCAAAATCTTGTAATGTGAAAAATAAATGAATAAAATAAAACTTTGTTGATTTTCAGGGTGAGAAGAAACTTTTGATTCCAATTGGAAACCTTCAAACCTATTTGATCAAATAAAATCCTAAAGGGATTTAAAAAAACAATTAAGTTAAAAATATTTGGAATTATTATATGTGTATCTTTTAATAAAAAGATTTGGTTTCAAATAAAAGGTAGAAAATATAAATAAGGATTATTTTATAGAGCCAAATTAAACCTTGGCCAAGCTTTTGAAATAAAATATTTCTATTTGATAAAAATAGTAAAGATTTATTTAAAAAGAATAATAAGGATTTAATATCCAATTTTATTAGAAATAAAGGTTTTGCTATTTTAATTAAACATCAAAACTTGTTAAATTATTTTAAACAAGTTTTCCAAGTATCCTATATTTTCAAATAAAACCTACTGATTTGGTTTTTGATAATATTTAGATTTCAAATGGAGATTTTAAATAAATCAAAACCCATTTGATTTAATAACTAAAGTCCATTTTATTTAATTAATAAATGGATCCTAAAAAGAATAAAAAAATATTATTTTGTTTTGGACTTAGAATATTGTTATTAAACAGAACCAAAACTCAAGGCAAAGTTTGGAGGAGTTTTGAATTGGTTTGAATGTTTGAATTGCTTGATTAAATTTCAAAACAGAAAATCATTATAGAAAAAGATAAAGCAATTAGAAAGAAAAAAATAGAATCAGACAGCAGCCCAACTGGCCAAGCCCAACAAGGCCCAATCAGCCCACTCCCTCTCTCCCCGCAAAAAACGATTCGCACCTGTTTGCTGACCCATGCAGACACCGACGAGTGGACCCTCTCCCTATCTCACTCCCTCGCTGACAGCAAGGCCCCACCTCTCCTGTTCGTCGTCTTCAACCCCAAATCACTCCCTGCCGTTGCAGCCAGTAACGCCGGCGATCAATTCGCGTTCATAGCGGCTTTAAATCCCCCTGCGACCACGCGTTCTTAAACGCCTCCCTCCCCTCTCTCTTCCCCCCTAGACAGCTCTCTCCCTCTGCCTCCAGGCTGCGACAATTTCGCCTCGCATCGCCACTGCCCCGGCGAGTTCCGCGAACAATTCCGGCGACCCCGCGCCACCCCTTGCCTTCCCGAGCACACAGGCACATTCCCCAGACCCAGGCGCACCTTCCCGTGTCGCCAGCTCGCCCACGCGTGCTCTGCAGCGTCGACTTCGTCCTCGACTGAACGACGCCGCCGTCCGCTCCAACTCCGACGAGCTCCACAGGTAGTTTCTAGCCGCGCCTCTTCTTCTCCTTCACGCACACATCATCGCCTTGACCTTGCGCGTCTAACCGTGCTCTCTGTTTGCCCCCTCCTGACCCGTAGCGCCGTCCTCGACGACGACAGAGAGTGGCCGTCGTCAGACGCAACTCCGGCGAGCGATTAACCGCAACCTTGTGCGCCCCTTCATCAACCACGAGCAGGTTGAGCATCCCCACGTCACTGCGATCACGGTGAGCATCTCCACTTCTTTCCTTGCTTCCTGTAGTCGCCGTAGCGCCACCGCCAGCCACCATCGGCGCCGCTCGTATTTGGTCAAGTCAATTCGCACCGTTAGATTTCCATCTGGCGGCTTAGATAGATTCATTAAACAAAGAGGTACGGGCTAATCTGAACCACACTGTCTCACTTAGATCCAACGGCTGTAGTTGTGCAATCCACGCGAACCGGTATCAGCGAACCAGAAACAGACGCGTGGCACTAGTTGATTTAAAACAGATTTTTGAAATCAGATTGATTTGCAAATTTATAAACCTTGTAACTTTTGATCCACACGTCCAAATTTTGCAAATTTTATATCAATGGAATCAGCAAGACAAGCCCTAGCCAACCATGCCTTTTGTTTATCAAAAAGCTTCTGTTAAAATGTTTGTTTTTGCAGAAACTTATGTATGCTTGTTTAGGTTATAAAAATTATTCTAAAATGATTTTGGGGATAAAATCTTTTGAAAATGGTTTGTTTTGAACCTACTGACCATAGGAATCACTTTGTGGTTTCAAAAATGTATTTGGTGATGCAAAAGAATGAATCTTGGATTTAAAACCAATTCTGGTCAAATAAAAATATGGTTTATTTATTAAAAATGGTTTTGAAGGAAAACCTTTGGGAAATGTTTTGTTTTAAACTCTCTGACCCTAAACACGAAGTTTTATGGTTTGAAAACACATTTTGTGAATCCTATAGATTAATGCCTTATTGAAAACACTTTTACACCACATAAAATGATACCTTGTTTTGAAAATGGTTTATGAAGTGAAATCTTTTGCAAATGACTTTGCCACTTTATAAAATGACCATTAGGTGTTTTCAAATGTTTATGACCCATTAGGAACCACTTCTCCAAATAAAACATTCCTTTAGAATGCTTGCATGTATTGTTTCGTTATTGTTATTTTATGTGTGTTAAATTGTTTGAATATTGCTTGAATAGTAGATTGAAATATTGTTTGCTTGATTGATTTGTAGTTACTTGAAGTGTGTGAACATTGCAAAGATCAAGGAGTGAACCTAAACTCTACCAAAAAGGCAAGTGATGATTCATACTTTTGTCCCATTATTTTCACTATGCATTAGTGATATTTCTAAGTATAGGACTTGCATGGAATTTTGCTAAGTGTAAACTATGCTATGGGAAATCCTAGTAGATGAAACTTTAGTTGAAATTTCCTAAGTTAAGATCCCTACTACTATCATGCTTAGCTTAGCTAGTAGAAAACAAGGGTGGAATATATATTCACACTATGGAAAGATTTCTAAGTCTGAGGACTTGTGTTTTGTTTAATAAAACAACTAAGTGAATGAATCACCTGGGTGGAATGGAAGGAAAGGTTTGTGTTGAGTGGTTCACAAGGCCCATGTTTATGGTTTACCTTGTGTATCTCACTTGTGGATGGCCACCCAGGAACAAAGAGATTTGAGATGTCAAATGTTGAGAAGCTTCAAGTGCAACCACTTGGAATTATGGGCTCTGCCTGGATCACATAGGTTGCTATAACTTAGCCATTTGGACAGTTGGTGGTAGTGGGATGATAGGTTGGAACGCGTCCACTTGGTCTAAGGAAAGGCTTCTGAAAGATCTTGTCTTGGTGAAACCAAGTCTTGTGGGGAAAGTGCACCACCTCTGCAGAGTGTAAAATCTAAGTACTTAGCCATGTCCCTGGTAAAGGACAATTTGAGCATCAAGACATGGAAGCTATCAAGAATCTCATCATCCAAATTTCTAAGTTAAAAACTTGTGGTTGAACAAGGGTTAAAGGATCTTCAATCTTTGATTGGGAGATGCCTTGGGAAAGATTATTTTGTCAAGCAAAAACTTAGTGTTTTCAAATGATAAGGGAAATCTATTTTGAGCAATGCAAGCCTAAGCTCCACTTAGCCAAATGCATATAGATGATAGACTCCAGTATACTACCATAGTATCACTTGCCAATACAATTCAAATGTATTGACCCTTGTGGCTGTAACTTGTTATGTTGCAGGTTTGATTGATTTAGTGAACTGTGTTGATTGGGATTACAAAGTCTACAACCAACATGTCTGCCTGTGGCACTTTGAAGATGAAGGACCCCATGCTTATAGATATTCTGCTGCAATGTAATGTAATAGCCAAATGAGCTATGTAAGATGTAATAAAATTATGTTATTCCTGGTTATAACATTGTATTATGACCTTTGTTTCTTGATATTATATCTTAAATGTGGATGCTAGCTATTGATCCAGGGACTAGCATTGCAATCACAGGGATCCTTTTCCTTTATAAAGGAGGGACCTTACAGATGGTATCAGAGCATTGTGTTGCCTGTAGGATTTGTAAACCTAGGATTGGACAAAAACCCTTAGAAAAAAATAGGAGTTTTTTTTGTTCCAAAACTTATTTACAAACAATCTTGTAAACTCTTTCCTCAACCATTCTGGTTTTGATTCTACATTTCTTCTATTTCAAACTTGATGGATAAAGCCCACCCCATGGCCAAAGATTTCACCATGTGCAAAGGACTTCATCAACTCTAATGACTTCAACTTCTTCAACTCTAATGACTTCAACAGCTTCAGCATATTCACCAAGGACTTCAACCTTGAATATCACTAAGGACAAGTGAGACAAGAAATCTTGCCCAAGATGTGGAGACTAAGGAAACACAAATTAGAAGGAGCCATCATCAACTTTGAAGTTTTGTGACCAAGAATCTTTCCTAAGGAAACCATGATCTCATGCAAGAAGAATCAACCAAGAAGGATGGAAAGATCACAAGTGAACCATATAGATGGACCACCATATTTAGTTTAAGTCAAACACACCAACTTATGTGGTGTAACAAAAATATTTTTTGTTTCCTAAAAATATGCTTGAAACTTGTTGTTTGAGTGAAATGCTTGTTTGTGATTGCTTGCACATTGCTTGAGTGAATTGTGATGTGTGTGAATAGAATTATTTCCTTAGAATTTTTTTTGCCTATTCTAATCCCAATTCAACCCAAACAGATGACTACTCCAAGAGACTCCAACATTAAGGATGGTGACGACAACAACAACCAAGAGGACAATATGAGAGAACTCATAGCAACCCAACACCAGTTGAGCCAAGATACAACTCAGCTTTTAGCCAACAACAATGGACTAGATCCAGCCATACAAAGGATTTTGAAACTTCAATCCCAATTGTTGCAAGGATTGGTTACTCAAATGATCAGCCTGGGAGAAAACTTTTCCCAAAGAGCTAATGACAACAAGGATGACAAAGATGTTATTTTAGAAGGAACCAAAGCTTGCAATATTTATGGAGACAAGGATCATACATCCAAGGAGCATGAAGATCAATGCCCTAATTGTGAAGAAGAAAGTCATATCTCTGGTACCTGCCCCAAGAAGAGAGAAAGATTTCCCACCTTTGTGGTGAGATATGAAGAGCATGAACTAGAAGAACTCCTAGCTTTGGAGAGACCCAAAAAGAAGAAGAAAGACAAAAGCCAGTTGCAATGTTACAATTGCAAAGAGATGGGACATTATGCCAGTGAATGCCCAGAAAAGAAGAAGAGCCAAGAAGACAAACAAAAGCTAGTGAAACCCAAGATGAGGAAGGATATTATTAGATGTGCAACCACTGCAAAGAGCTAGGACATTATGCATCATATTGTCCAGAGAAGCCACCTCAAGACCTCAGCCTTATCACATGTTTCAAATGCAAGGAAATAGGCCACTATGCAAACTTCTGTCCAGAGAAGTTTCCCCAAGATCCCAAGCAAGCCAATATGTAAATTTAGATGGAAAATTTTTAAGGGTGGTAGTACTCTAGATGCTTTGAGCCTACTTGTAACCCTAGCCTTCCCAAATCTCGGGACGAGATTTATTTTAAGGGTGGTAGCCTATCACATCCCAAGATTTTGAAAATCTTGTAATGTGAAAAATAAATGAATAAAATAAAACTTTGTTGATTTTCAGGGTGAGAAGAAACTTTTGATTCCAATTGGAAACCTTCAAACCTATTTGATCAAATAAAATCCTAAAGGGATTTAAATAAAACAATGAAGTTAAAAATATTTGGAATTATTATATTTGTATCTTTTAATAAAAAGATTTGGTTTCAAATAAAAGGTAGAAAATATAAATAAGGATTATTTTATAGAGCCAAATTAAACCTTGGCCAAGCTTTTGAAATAAAATATTTCTATTTGATAAAAATAGTAAAGGTTTATTTAAAAAGAATAATAAGGATTTAATATCCAATTTTATTAGAAATAAAGGTTTTGCTATTTTAATTAAACATCAAAACTTGTTAAATTATTTTAAACAAGTTTTCCATGTATCCTATATTTTCAAATAAAACCTACTGATTTGGTTTTTGATAATATTTAGATTTCAAATGGAGATTTTAAATAAATCAAAACCCATTTGATTTAATAAATAAAGTCCATTTTATTTAATTAATAAATGGATCCTAAAAAGAATAAAAAAATATTATTTTGTTTTGGACTTAGAATATTGTTATTAAACAGAACCAAAACTCAAGGCAAAGTTTGGAGGAGTTTTGAATTGGTTTGAATATTTGAATTGCTTGATTAAATTTCAAAACAGAAAATCATTATAGAAAAAGATAAAGCAATTAGAAAGAAAAAAATAGAATCAGACAGCAGCCCAACTGGCCAAGCCCAATAAGGCCCAATCAGCCCACTCCCTCTCTCCCCGCAGAAAACGATTCGCACCTGTTTGCTGACCCACGCAGACACCGACGAGTGGACCCTCTCCCTATCTCACTCCCTCGCTGACAGCAAGGCCCCACCTCTCCTGTTCGTCGTCTTCAACCCCAAATCACTCCCTGCCGTTGCATCCAGTAACGCCGGCGATCAATTCGCGTTGATAGCGGCTTTAACTCCCCCTGCGACCACGCGTTCTTAAACGCCTCCCTCCCCTCTCTCTTCCCTCCCAGACAGCTCTCTCCCTCTGCTTCCAGGCTACGACAATTTTCCCTCGCATCGCCACTGCCCCGGCGAGTTCCGCGAACAATTCCGGCGACCCCGCGCCACCCCTTGCCTTCCCGAGCACACGGGCACATTTCCCAGACCCAGGCGCACCTTCCAGTTTCGCCAGCTCGCCCGCGCATGCTCTGCAGCGTCGACTTCGTCCTCGGTTGAACGACGCCGCCGTCCGCTCCAACTCCGATGAGCTCCACAGGTAGTTCCTGGCCGCGCCTCTTCTTCTCCTTCACGCACGCATCATCGCCTTGACCTTGCGCGTCTAACCGTGCTATCTGTTTGCCCCCTCGTGACCCGTAGCGCCGTCCTCGACGACGACAGAGAGTGGCCGTCGTCAGACGCAACTCCCGCGAGCGATTAACCGCAACCTTGTGCGCCCCTTCATCAACCACGAGCAGGTTGAGCATCCCCATGTCACTGCGATCACGGTGAGCATCTCCACTTCTTTCCTTGCTTCCTGTAGTCGCCGTAGCGCCACCGCCAGCCACCGTCGGCGCCGCTAGTGTTTGGTCAAGTCAATTCGCACCGTTAGATTTCCATCTGGCGGCTTAGATAGATTCATTAAACAAAGAGGTACGGGCTAATATGAACCACACCGTCTCACTTAGATCCAACGGCTGTAGTTGCGCAATCCACGCGAACCGGTATCAGCGAACCAGAAACAGACGCGTGGCACTAGTTGATTTAAAACAGATTTTTGAAATCAGATTGATTTGCAAATTTGTAAACCTTGTAACTTTTGATCCACACGTCCAAATTTTGCAAATTTTATATCAATGGAATCAGCAAGACAAGCCCTAGCCAACCATGCCTTTTTTTTAGCAAAAAGCTTCTGTTAAAATGTTTGTTTTTGCAGAAACTTATGTATGCTTGTTTAGGTTATAAAAATTATTCTAAAATGATTTTGGGGATAAAATCTTTTGCAAATGGTTTGTTTTGAACCTACTGACCATAGGAATCACTTTGTGGTTTCAAAAATGTATTTGGTGATGCAAAAGAATGAATCTTGGATTTAAAACCAATTCTGGTCATATAAAAATATGGTTTAATTATTAAAAATGGTTTTGAAGGAAAACCTTTGGGAAATGTTTTGGTTTGAACTCTCTGACCCTAAACACAAAGTTTTATGGTTTGAAAACACATTTTGTGAATCCTATAGATTAATGCCTTATTGAAAACATTTTTACACCACATAAAATGATACCTTGTTTTGAAAATGGTTTATGAAGTGAAATCTTTTGCAAATGACTTTGCCACTTTATAAAATGACCATTAGGTGTTTTCAAATGTTTATGACGCATTAGGAACCACTTCTCCAAATAAAACAATCCTTTAGAATGCTTGCATGTATTGTTTTGTTATTGTTATTTTATGTGTGTTAAATTGTTTGAATATTGCTTGAATAGTAGATTGAAATATTGTTTGCTTGATTGATTTGTAGTGACTTGAAGTGTGTGAACATTGCAAAGATCAAGGAGTGAACCTAAACTCTACCAAAAAGGCAAGTGATTCTTCATACTTTTGTCCCATTATTTTCACTATGCATTAGTGATATTTCTAAGTATAGGACTTGCATGGAATTTTGCTAAGTGTAAACTATGCTATGGGAAATCCTAGTAGATGAAACTTTAGTTGAAATTTCCTAAGTTAAGATCCCTACTACTATCATGCTTAGCTTAGCTAGTAGAAAACAAGGGTGGAATATATATTCACACTATGGAAAGATTTCTAAGTCTGAGGACTTGTGTTTTGTTTAATAAAACAACTAAGTGAATGAATCACCTGGGTGGAATGGAAGGAAAGGTTTGTGTTGAGTGGTTCACAAGGCCCATGTTTATGGTTTACCTTGTGTATCTCACTTGTGGATGGCCACCCAGGAACAAAGAGATTTGAGATGTCAAATGTTGAGAAGCTTCAAGTGCAACCACTTGGCATTATGGGCTCTGCCTGGATCACATAGGTTGCTAGAACTTAGCCATTTGGACAGTTGGTGGTAGTGGGATGATAGGTTGGAACGCGTCCACTTGGTCTAAGGAAAGGCTTCTGAAAGATCTTGTCTTGGTGAAACCAAGTCTTGTGGGGAAAGTGCACCACCTCTGCAGAGTGTAAAATCTAAGTACTTAGCCATGTCCCTGGTAAAGGACAATTTGAGCATCAAGACATGGAAGCTATCAAGAGTCTCATCATCCAAATTTCTAAGTTAAAAACTTGTGGTTGAACAAGGGTTAAAGGATCTTCAATCTTTGATTGGGAGATGCCTTGGGAAAGATTATTTTGTCAAGCAAAAACTTAGTGTTTTCAAATGATAAGGAAAATCTATTTTGAGCAATGCAAGCCTAAGCTCCACTTAGCCAAATGCATATAGATGATAGACTCCACTATACTACCATAGTATCACTTGCCAATACAATTCAAATGTATTGACCCTTGTGGCTGTAACTTGTTATGTTGCAGGTTTGATTGATTTAGTGAAGTGTGTTGATTAGGATTACAAAGTATACAACCAACATGTCTGCCTGTGGCACTTTGAAATGAAGGACCCCATTCTTATAGATATTCTGCTGCAATGTAATGTAATAGCCAAATGAGCTATGTAAGATGTAATAAAATTATGTTATTCCTGGTTATAACATTGTATTATGACCTTTGTTTCTTGATATTACATCTTAATTGTGGATGCTAGCTATTGATCCAGGGACTAGCATTGCAATCACAGGGATCCTTTTCCTTTATAAAGGAGGGACCTTACAAATGGTGAATGACGGGTATGAAATGCCGGATCATGTACACCAGGCAATGGGAGCCAGACTCAGAGGAAGAAACCTTCAGCCAGATGATGCAAGGCTAAAGCTTGACCGAATAAAAATGGCAGAGCTGATCGAGTCGCAAGGTCCACATGGTCCACCATGTTTTGGCCCGAGGATCATGAAGGAGCCTCCTGTACCAAACTTCCAGCTGGCCAGAGGAACAAAAACTTATGATGGAAGCACAAAGCCGGAAGATTGTCTTATGATGTACCGCAAATGCTAGAAGGACCAGCACGGGCATGGCTCAACAATCTGCCACTTGGAAGCATCAATAGCTGGATCGATTTTCAGGACGCCTTTGTGAGAAATTTCACTAGCACTTATAAGAGGCCGAATCGCCCACAACATCTAGCAATGTGCAAGCAAAGGCCGAATGAGACATACAGAGAATTCCTTACAAGATGGTGCACAATGCGCAACTCCTGTGAAGGGGTAATCGAGTCATAGGCAATTGCCGTGTTTGTATAAGGGTGCAGACACAGGAGTGTGCCGTGGCAAAGGTTATAGAGGTATATATCGGCAACCTTGGCAGAAAAAATAAAGATTGCTGACTCGTATGCATTAGGAAATCCGACTCAGCCGCTGCTTATATCAGCAGACGGGATGACTGAGACTCAGATCTATGATGCTGTCGGATCGCAAAGGCGCTAGGAAAGAGCCGAATACAGAAGCACAAGAAGAGGTGAAAGGCTAGACTACAGATATGGTTCTACTCAGGTCGCAGCAGTGAGCCAGGATCATCCAAATGCTGGAAATAGCCGACGTCAAAGAACAAGTGGACAAAAACAGTGGATACCAAAGAATGATGGCAAAAAGCCATATGAGCAAACAAAGCAGTATCAGGACAGACAAATGTATACTTATGACATGATGCTGGACCAGCCGTGTAAGTTTCACACGCCTAGTCCGAGTAAGCCAGCAAACCACACAACAAGGCAATGCACTTTGTTTCAGAAAGGAGATAGAGTGGATTCGCCAAATAAGCAACTACCACCACCTCCCCCTCCACCACTCACTGGAGGAAATGCTCAAGCTGTTGGAACTGATAATAGATATGAGAACAGGCAGCTGAGGTATCATAATCAAGAGAGAAGGGAAGTTGTGCATCAAGTGCACAACCCAAGAGGTGACGACACTCATGTAGGCCATGGAACTAGAAATGAGTACAGAGAACATCACCAGAGATATCTTGTTTTCGTCATAGAACCGAATGACAAAAAGAGTCAGCGGAGGCGGATGATGGAAGTGAATGCCACGATGACGGCGATTCCAAAGTACATGCATTAGTCTGAACAAGAAATAACTTGGAGCATAAAGGATCACCCCAAGATTATGCCAACCCCAGGGGGTTATGCTCTAGTCTTGGATCCAACTTTCATGGTCCCTGATATCAATGTGAAGTTTTCCAAGGTACTGCTCGACGATGGCAGTAGCATCAACATCATGTACAAGGATACCATGCTCAAATTAGGCATTACCATGAACATGCTGGAGCCGACTAAGACAACTTTCCATGGCATCGTGCCAGGATTGTCCTGCGAGCCAATTGGCAAAATCTGGGTCGACGTATTATTCGGCAACAGAGAAAATTGTCGAACTGAAGCCATAGAGTTTAAGGTGGTTGACTTGGTCAGCTCATATCATGCCTTACTCGGCAGGCCGGCTGTGGAAAATTTTATGGCTACTTCTCACATTGCCTACATGAAAATGAAGCTGCCAGGCCCATGTGGGGTAATCACAGTTGAAGGGGATTACAAAAGATCTATCGCTTGTGCCTCAGCCGGATCCTCATTGGCCGAGCCACTAGTCATAGCACAAGAAAAGCATCAAATGTTGGAAGTGGCAGCATTGTCCAAGGCAGCGCAAATGTCTATGCCAGCATTCACTAATCCGCATGGCAATGTATCATTCCAAGCCATAAAAGAGACCAAGAAAGTACAGGTGGATGAAACTTTCCCAGAGGGCACAGTCACCATTGGGGCTGGGCTCACTGACAAATAGGAAAGCGAGCTCACCAGCTTCCTCCGTGAGAATCGGGATATTTTTGCATGGTCCACACATGATTTGCAAGGAGTTCCGAGGGAGCTGGCTGAGCACTCTCTTCATGTAAGGCCAGATGCCAAGCCGGTTAAGAAACCCCTCCGCCGCTTTGCCGAAGATAGGAGGAAAGTGATAGCTGCCAAGATAGCCAGGCTCTTAGCCGCTGGATTCATCATGGAAGTACTGCACCCAGATTGGTTATCAAATCCAGTCTTGGTCGAGAAGAAAAAAGATGACCCGAACGTGGCAGTGGTGTGGCGCATGTGTATTGATTACACGAACCTCAATAAGGCATGTCCAAAAGATCCATTCCCCTGCCACGGATCGACCAAGTCATAGATTCTACTGCCGGGTGTGAGTTGTTGTCATTTATGGACGCGTATTCTGGATTCCACCAGATACCACTGAATCCGAGTGATCAAATAAAGACAACTTTTATCACCCCATACGAGGCTTATTGCTATTGCACCATGCCATTTGGATTAAGAAATGCAGATGCAACATATCAAAGATGCATGCAAAAATGCTTGCAAGATCAATTGTACAAAAATGTTCAAGTATACGTCGATGACGTGGTGATAAAAACTAAGCAAAGTTGTACTCTAATTGAGGACTTGAGTCAAACATTCTCAAACTTAAGGAGATTCCAGATGAAACTTAACCCGGAAAAATGCACATTTGGTGTCCCGGCTGGCAAGTTACTCGGATTTCTTGCATCCAGCCGAGGAATTGAGGCAAACCCGACAAAAATAAGGGCCATTTAAATAATGGAATTGCCAAAAACCCTCAACGATGTCCATAAGTTCACGGGATGCCTGGCTTCATTGAGTAGATTTATTAGTCGGCTAGGTGAAAAAGCCCTACCACTATATGAACTGATGAAAAAATCAGAAAAATTCACATGGACACAGCAAGCAGATAGCGCTTTCCATGAACTCAAGAAAATGTTGGCAACAGCACCAATATTAGCATCACCATTATCCAAAGAGCCAATGCTGCTCTATGTCGCCGCAACCAACAAAGTTGTAAGTGCAGTAATAGTGGTCGAACGTGAAGAAGAGGGCAAATCAGTCCAAAGGCCAGTTTATTACTTGAGCTAAGTGCTCTCTATATCAAAGCAAAATTACCCTCATTACCAAAAAATGACGTATGGAGTATATATGGCAGCAAAAAAGCTGAAGCACTATTTTCAAGAACACCCAATCCGGGTCATATGTGAAGCGCCTATCTCGGATATATTAGGAAGCAAAGATGTCAGTGGCCGAGTAGCAAAATGGGCCATAGAGATAGCACCTTACACTCCACAATACAATAGGAGAGATGTAATTAAAAATCTCAAGCCGTGGCAGAATTCTTCGTCGACTGGATGGAAATGCAATATGAACCACCATTGCCAGATCCAAATTACTGGAAAATGCACTTTGACGGATCCAAGACAAAAATTGGTCTAGGTGCCGGGATAGTGCTTACATCACCAAAGAGGGATCAGCTCAGGTATGTATTACAAATACATTTCGCAGCAAATAATGTTGCCGAGTATGAAGAACTAGTCCATGCATCAAAGTGGCCAAGGAGATTGGCATCAAAAGGATCATGTGTTTTGGTGACTCGGATTTAGTGATATAGCAAGTATCCAGACATTGGGACACGTTGGATGCAAACATGGCACTGTATCATTTCCATGTGCAGCAAATATCAGGATATTTTGATGGGTGTGAGTTCCATAACGTACCAGAGCAGAGAATGAGGCAACAGATGTTCTATCCAAATTAGGCTCATCTCGCCAAGCAATCCCACATGGAGTAGCTTTGGAGCATCTCAGGAAACCATCAATCAAGCCATCAGCAGAGTCCGAATCAATATTCGTCCCGGCAACACAACAGTCAGACGTCGTGCCAATGGAAATTGACTCAAGGACAAGCGAGAGTCACTCGGGGACTGATCCGTTCACCTCAGGGGTAGCCGAATCACTCTCGGGGACTCCTAAGGTCATGTCGACAGAACATGAGTCAGCTAAACCAATGGAAATTGATAGGAAAACAGACCCAGCACCAACGATACCAACATGGGCGCAACCAATATTGTAACATCCCTAAAATCATGTTTTCAAAGCTTGCATATCATTCATGCATTCATTATCATTTTAGGATTATTTGTAAAGTTGTTACAAAAATAGAAGCATTTTGAATGCCTATTATTTTATGTAAGCAAGGCATTGATCCAATGCTACTCTCTAATGAGAGATTATTTGTTTTAAACCAAAGATGTTTGTTCATGGGTTTGTTTGATAAATTCCAAAGCTTGGACAAAGTTTTCAAAACAAAGAAACAAATTTAAACCATTTCTTTGTATTTATTAAGCAATGGGTAAAAACATTGTTTGTTTTGAAATTCCAAAGTGCCAAATTATTTTAAAGTGTACAGCATTGTTCTGCAACCAAATGTGTACAATTTTCACTTTACAAAAATCCAGAAGTGGTTTGAATTCAAACTTATTGAAACTCATTTGAAAATGTTTCCTGAAAATAGAAATAGAAATAGAAAAGGATAAAAGAATTAGAACTGGGTCAGGCGCCACCCTTTTGGCCCAGTAGCCAAACAGCCCACCCGGGGTCTCCCTTCTCCCTCTGTTTCTCACCGCAGCAGCGCACACCCACCCGCTGACACCCTGGTCCCACCTTGCACCGTCACCGTCGTCCTTAATCACCGCGCGATGACTGCTTCGCCGTTACCACCGCGCCAGAGATGCAGCGTTTAAAACCTCGTTAAATTCCATTGATTTGGAGCGTAACTCTCGCCCCGCTCCTGGCTACTTAAACCCCTCGCCACCGCGGCCATTTTCCCCCACTTTCCCCGCTCACTCCGCCACCAGGATGCGCGCAATCGAGCTCAGACCGCCGCTATACCGACGATCTCTGGCGACTGATTCCGGTGAGACTCGACCATCCCTTTGCCTCTGCTTCAAACGAGCATGACCAGCATGGTCTGGCGCATCCCCTGATGTCTTTAATTTGCCTTCTCGTGACCCAGGTCGCCGACCCCGTGCGCGTCCGCAAGTGGCAGAACCACCGCTCGACTCCGGCGTGCAATCCAGGTAAAACGCGACCGCCCCCTGCTATCCCTTCGATGCTATCGTGTTCGCCATGACCTTGCACACTTCCTGACCCGTCCGATTCGTGCTAGGGCGATCCAGAGCCTCGGCAACATCCTCATCTGCAAGCACCCAACGCCGCCAGCAACTCCGATGAGGTCCTGCCGCTGTGTCCGCGCGCCCCTCGACAAGCTACTGCCACGTTGAGCTCCAGCGCGTGACCGCGAGTCTGGCGAGCCTCCCCATTCTCTTCCTAGCTTCTAGTAGTCGCCGCAACGCCGTAGACCAATCGCCGCCACTCACCGTCGCCGCGCGCCACCAGTTGTTGGTTGCTTGATCACCGGTCACAGGATCTTGATCCAGTGGCTAGGATAGAACATAACCCGAAGGGGTATCTTTTGATCTGATCCGTGCGATCTAATTTAGATCCAACGCACCGCATCGGCCGATCTGTGCGAAGCGGTATTGACGAATCGAGACGTGACGCGTGGCATGTTATTCGTTTTAAAAATATGATTTAGATCTATTAGATATTCAAACTTACAAAATTCATAACTTTTGATCCACACGTTCAAATTTTGCAAATTCTATATCATTGTAATCAGGAGAGGGAATTCTATCCATTTATGCAATGTGTTTAATGTTTTGCTTCTGTAAAATTGATTATTTTTACAGAAACATTTGTAGGCTTATTTTAAGTATAGAAATTATTTGAAAAATGATTTAAAGATCAAATAAATTTTATTTAGTTTGTCTTGGTCTTGTTTATGATCCAGTACTGTATACTTGTCTTGTTGGGTGTAGAAAATCATCACATGACATTGCATGCATTCATATATTTTTTTTTGCTTGTATATTTTTGATATGTGAATTTGGTGCCATTATTTTATGTGTAGATTTTGGTGCTAATAGTGATTGTGGTTGTGAAGATTGTTGCTACTCCCCAAACTACCAAGGCAAGTGGTGCTTCATGTTTTTATCCCAATATTTTACCTATGCATTCGAAATATTTTTTATAGGACTTGCATGATTATTTTGCTAAGTATCTATATGCTATGCTTGGGAAATCCTAGTAGTTGTAGTAATGTTAGAATTTCCTCTAAGTTAAGATACTTGCTATTACCATGCTTAGCCTAGATAGTAGCAAACAAGGGTGGATTATATATTCATGCTATGAGAAATATTTCTAAGTCTTTGACTTATGTTTTGCTTAATAAAACAACTAAGTGAATGAAACACCTGGGTGGAATGGAAAGAATGGTTTGTGTTGAGTGGTTACACAAGGCCCATTTCTATGGTTTACCTTGTGTATATCACTTGTAGAAAGCCACCCAGGAGCAAAGGGATTTGAGATGCCAAAATGTTAAGAAGCTTCTAGTGCAGCCACATGGCATTATGGGCTCTGCCTGGATCATATAGGTTGCAATAACTTAGCCATTTGGACAGTTGGTGGTAGTGGGATGATAGGTTGGAACGCGTCCATTTGGTCTAAGGGAAGGCTTCTGAAAGGTCCTGTCTTGGTTAAAATCAAGTCTTGTGGGGAAAGTGCATAATCTCTGCAGATGGAAGAATCTAAGTACTTAGCCATGTCCCTGGTATTGGACAATTTGAGCATCAATACATGGAAGCTATCAAGAATATCCTCATCCCAATTTTCTAAGTAAAACTTGTGGTTGAACAAGGGTGAAGGTTCACAAATTTCTATTGGTGGTTCCTTGGGAAAGTCTTTTCAAAGAAAAACTTAGTGATTTCAACTAATAGGTGAAACCTGTTTTGAGCAAAGCAAGCCTATGCTACACTTAGCCAAATTCATGTAGTAACTACATGATAATATCTTACTAAGGTATCTCTTGCCAATGCTATTCCAAAGTATTGACCCACTGTGGCTGTAACTTGTGATGTTGCAGGTTACTCTGATGAGGATTAGGTGTCATGAGTCTACACTCAACATGTTTGCCTGTGGCACATGAAGATGAAGACTTTTATTTATTTACTTATTCAAACTCTTGTATTAGGCCTGTGGCCTTGGAGTTGTAAAGACTATGTTATCTCTGGAATGACTGTAATAAATGACCTTTGTATCTGTGTACTTCATCTTAAACTGTGGATGCTAGCAATGATCCAGGGACTAGCATTGCAATCACAGGGATCCTTACCTTTATAAGGGAGGGATCTTACAGATGGTATCAGAGCACTGTGTTGCCTGTTGGATTATAACCCTAGGAATGGATTAGAAACCACTAAGGAAAAATTTCAACACTTTGAAAATTTTCTACACTTGTCTTTTCTTCTTGTAAACTTTTCTAATCTTCTTTCTCATCTCTATTTGTAGATGAACTCCATCAACGAAGCCGTAAGGAAGGGACCACTCATGACCATGACTTTGGAGTGTGAGACTGAGTTTCCAAAAGCCCTCAAGAACCTTATGGTTACCATGGGGATACATGGTGCAGCTGTGTACAAAGGTTTCCCTGTGATGGATGAAGGAGTGGAGTACTGGTGCGTGCAACTTCACTTGTACAAAAACAAGGAGGACAACCACAAGGAATCAGGATTCTGCATGGTCACCAACTCAGTGATGCACAACACATTCTTTGACTCTGCAAGAGATGCAGCTTGGAAGGCCATCAAGGAGCTTGGTGATAGACTCAAGTGCAGAATGCTTAACACCCAAAATGACCTTAGGGAAGAAAAGAAGCATACCCAAGAGTTAGAGGCTACCAACCAATGTTTAAGAGAGGACATCATAGACTTAACAATGGAGTCATGTGATCAGGATCGATAGATTGCCTCTAGGGATGCCCTGGTAGCCAACTCGGCAAGTGAGATGGGATTGTAATGTACTTCTCTAGTTGGACCACCACAATTATCGTTTTTATTTCCAAAAAATTGTCTAAGTTAAGTTGAACTTTGGATACTTGTAATGGATTTATGTATGCCATGACTTGTGTGTTTGATTGCCAAAGATATGCATGTGATTCTTTGCCTTGTGATTTATCTTTATTGAAGTTGATTCTAACTTTTCTCTATTTTATAAAATAGATGCCTAATGTTACTATCAGCACGGCTGAAGAGTTCAAGGGAACTCATTTTGGCACTCGTCTTATTGAGCTCACTAGTGTGCTCAATCTTCCGCTCCCTAGCATCATGATGCTTCCCCTCACCAAGTTTGAGAGGAAGGACCTTTGGGGCTTCAAGGTTACTCAGCCGGGACGCCAGACTGAGCCAGCCATAGAGGCTATCACCTTCAAGCTTATGCATGACGATAGAGAGAGAGATACGCCTAGAGGTAGTCATGCAGGATTTACTTGGGCGTTTGTTAGGGAGGAACTCTCGGGAGCTTAGAGGTACTCACTTTCAGGCCTTCGGAAGACGCGGTGAGGATGGTGAGGCTATTGAGTTCGAGGATGCTGCTAGAGGGACGGCAGAGCCGATTCGTCTGTACCTTCAGGACCTAGAGGTTCTTCCTAGGCACCTAGATACTGATAGGACCAACGTCATGCTTAGCAATGACGAGCTCCAGGTGCATCTTCGTGAGAAGGACAAGCTCTTCGTGGAGCAAGACGAGATAGTCAAGGAAATGGAGGCTAAGTTTGATAGCCAGGACAGGAAGTTCAAGAGCCAAGAGAAAAGAGTCCAAGATAGGAACAAGAGGATTCGAGAGATGAATGCAGAACTAGAGGCCAAGGACTTCGAGCTCGAGCATCAGCAGGGTGTGATTGAGAGACTTCGTTCACAGAAGAGGGCTCGCAAGGCCAAGGTAGAGGCCTTGACTACCAATGTCGAGGAATTCAAGACCGCTATGGAGAATGCAGGTCTTACACTTGTCGATGAGGAGGTTGATGCAGAGGAGTAGTGATGACTACTCATTTATCTATTATTTACCATGCTTATGATTATTGAGTCGCAATGACCATCCAACATGTGTATGGCTTGCTATTGGTGTGTTTGCTTTTCAAACTTATCGTTGAACTTATGTTATTTTGATGCTTGTTTTGGTGATTGTTTATGTGATGTATTGTGCATGTTAAGCATCTATGGGTATCTCATTCTCATCCTTATTGAAAACCACAGATGCCTCCTCGACGTGCCAACCCCAACCCGAACAACAAAAATGTCACCCCCGAGATGCAGCAGCTGATGACAGCACAGACACAGCTGATGCAGATGATGACCACTTTCATGCAAAATCAGAACAACAACAAAAACAAAAACAACAACAACAACAATAACAACAACAACAACAATCAGAACAATCCACCAGGATTTGACATGTTCACCAGATTCCTAAGACTGAGGCCTGCAAAGTTCTTAGGAACCATTGATCCCATGGTGGCCAATGATTGGCTACGTTCGGTGAACAAAGATTTGGTGACTGTCGGCTGTACTGACAAGGAGAAAGTCAGGTTTGCAGCACACCTATTGGAAGGACCAACAGCTACTTGGTGGGATAACTTTCAGATCACCACTCCCATTGAGGATGTGACATGGGCTATCTTTGAACATGGTTTCCGTACAGCTCACATCTCATGCAGAGTGATGAGTTTGAAGAAGAAGGAGTTCCATAACCTGAAGCAGCGCCACCGCAGCGTGGCTGAATATATTGAGGAGTTCAACAATCTGGTGCGTTATGCACCGGATGAAGTGGCTACCGATGCCAAGAGGAAAGAGAAGTTCCTCGAAGGAATGAACGATGAACTGAACCTGCAGTTATTTGTGGCCTATGTCCCCACCTACCAATCACTTTGCGACAAGGCTACCATCTTGGAAAACAAGATGAAGCAAGTTGAAAGCAGAAAGAGGAAGCACAACTCTTACAAGCACAGCTCGGGATCGTCTCACAAGCATTCCCATTATGATGATAGTGGGAGTTCTGGATCCCACAAGCATGGAAAGTACAATAGCCACCACAACCACAACCGCCATCATGACAACAAGCATCACCGTAGTCATGATAATGAAAAGTACAAGAACCACAAAGGTGGACACAAGAGTCACAACAGTGGAAGTGGAAGTGGTAGTGGAAGCCAGCCTGTCAAGAAGGATCTCAGTCAGGTTGAATGCTTCAAGTGTAATAAGATGGGGCATTATTCAAATGAGTGCCCAGAAAATAAATTTGAAGGACCCAACAAGCCCAACCCTTTCCAGAAGGGACAGGTGAACCACATCAATGTGGAAGAGATTTATGAGGAACCTGATGCTGTGGCTGGTAAGTTCAAACTCAATTATGTTCCGGCACTTGTTCTTTTTGATACTGGCGCATCGCATTCATTCATATCAAGAGCATTTGTTGAAAGAAATGAACTTCCAATTGAAACTATTGGGTGTCCTATAAAAGTAAGTTCTCCTGGTGGAGAAATGATAGTGAACTCAGGATGTCATGACCTAGTCATAGAGTTTGGGAAGTATAAGTTTCCCGTTAATCTGATAATCCTAAATTACCAAGGATTGGATGTGATTTTGGGAATGGACTGGATGACTAAGCACAAGGGAGTGCTAGATTGTGCCAATCATACTGTCACACTCACAATCCCAGATAATAAAAGGATTAGATTCAGGACTAACTTTGAATCACAAGGGAGTAAGCTAAATTCTCTTAAGGGGGTTAGCATAGACAGTGTGCCAATTGTGAGAGAGTATCCGGATGTGTTTCCGGAAGAATTGCCGGGAATGCCACCAGATAGAGATGTGGAATTTCTGATTGACTTGCTGCCAGGATCAGGACCAATAGCAAAGCGACCTTACAAGATGTCAGTTTATGAGTTGAAAGAACTCAAGAAGCAACTTGGAGAACAGTTGCAGAAAGGATTTATTCAACCAAGTTCTTCATCTTGGGGAGCACCAGTCTTGTTTGTAGAAAAGAAAGATAGAAGTCAAAGGTTATGCATAGATTATCATTCACTCAATGAGGTTATTATCAAGAACAAGTATCCTTTTCCCAGAATTAATGACTTGTTTGATCAGCTAGAAGGAGCCTATGTGTTCTCGAAGATTGATCTCCGGTCAGGTTATTTCCAGCATAAGATAAGAGAACAAGACATACCTAAGATAGCTTTCACCACTAGGTATGGATTGTATGAGTACACCGTGATGCCATTTGGTTTGACCAATGCACTAGCTTACTTCATGAATATGATGAACAAGGTGTTCATGGAGTTCCTTGACAAGTTTGTTGTCATTTTCATCTATGATATTTTGATCTACTCCAAGAGCAAAGAAGAGCATGAAGGACATTTGCGTTTGATACTTGAGAAGCTTAGAGAGCATAAGTTGTATGCCAAATTCAGCAAGTCTGAATTCTGGTTAAATGAAGTTGGATTTCTTGGACACGTTGTGTCAGGAGATGGTGTAGCAGTTGATCCCACAAAAGTGTCAGCTGTAACTGAATGGGAATCTTCTAAGTCAGTGAAGGAAGTTCGTAGTTTCCTTGGCTTGGCAGGATACTACAGAAGATTCATTGAGAATTTCTCCAAGGTAGCTAAGCCAATGACGGAATTACTAAAGAAAGACAAAAAATTTGCTTGGACTGAAGGATGTGAACTCAGTTTCCAAGAGTTGAAGAAGAGACTAGTGACAGCACCGGTCCTATGTCTGCCAGATTTGGAAAAATATTTCCAAGTGTTTTGTGATGCATCTCATCATTGATTAGGTGCATTTATAATGCAAGAAGGGAAAGTTGTGTCTTATGCCTCGAGACAACTCAAAACTCATGAGGTAAATTATCCTACTCATGATTTAGAGTTAGCCTCTGTTGTCCATGCACTTAAAACATGGAGACATTATCTTTTGGGATAGCGATGAGAAGTGTTCGCAGATCACAAAAGTTTGAAGTATATCTTCACTCAGAAAGAAATAAACATGAGACAAAGAAGATGGCTAGAACTCATCAAGGACTATGACTTGAGTTTGCAATACCATCCCGGTAAAGCAAATGTTGTAGCAGATGCTCTAAGCCGTAAGGTATTTGTGAATGGCCTTACTAAGGGAGAGTTGCCATATGATCTGTGTAACATCCCAAAAATACTAAACTTGGATCATTAAACTCTAATCATCAAAATTAGGGTTAACAAAAAAATTTCTAAATAAAAATATGAAAGCATGCATGTGTGTATGCATCCCATTTTGAATTCTTTTGAATTGCCTTGTTTATGTGTTTATTTGCTTGTAAAATGTTTCTTAGGTGAAATAAACATCATCTAAACAATCCCCACACTTTTCCCAAAGACAAATAAATCAAAATAAGCCAAATTGAGTGAATGGTCATTTTGCCCAATTTAACTCCCATGCCTACTTTGGTTGCCCCAAACTTTCAGAACTTAACATAAACTTATTTGGATCTTTACACCCCTTGATAGTACTCATAACATAGTATCAAGGCCCACCTTGTGATCATCCAGAAACTTTCAAATGCATAGTTTAAATGAAAATTCAAAATTGAATCTTTATCATATGGGAAGATCCCACTTTTTCAAAAACCACTCAAACAAGCTCAACTTTCAAAACCCAAGCATCTGTAGACTCACCAGCACCAACCTAGCACACACACAAAAATCTTTTCAAAATTCAAAACTTGAATTCTTGCGGCCATTTCATCAAACACCTTGCAGGTACAAATCAAACAAAATCCAAACACTATTGTGAGCAGTGATTCTTGCCTAACTTGTTCCCTCTCTAGCTCACAGCAACCTCAGTAGATCATCTAGCTAACTAAACCAAGCACTAGCACCACTATAAGCTTGGCAATGCCATCAATGGTGAACAGCCGAAGCTCACCATGACACCCCAGTGTAGACAGCAAGCTAGGAGAGAAACTAGCCGTGCCAACCTTGTCTAGAAGATCACCCATGCCTCACCGCCCCCTCTCGACCAGCCCTGCCTCGAAGACATTGACCAGAGCACCCAGGAACTCCGCGCCCGTGCCTCTGTCAACCATACCGAGCATGCGCCAGAGCGCCACCCTCGACCGAAGCCCACAGACCGCGTGCCGCCCTCGCCGCGTGCATACACGATCACCACCGACCCAGGAGACCGCCAGACATCCCTGTTTGCTGCCCCATGCCTCACAGCCACCGCTCGCCGTCGAAGACGCCGCCTCGGCCGCGCAGAGCATCGCACGTTCCAAACCATTTGCCACCGCCCCTACATGTGCATTAAAGCCGTAGAGCATCGCCAGGAGACCACCAAGCGATCGCCACCGCCGGCCATGCCTCTAGCAGCCCGTAGCCATGTCGCCACCGTCGCCTGCCCATGCCGTTCGGTCTCGTCGTCGCGACTATAAATAGAGGCCACCCCTAGCCGAATTGAGCACACCATCTCACTCCCCTCTCCTCACTGATCGTTCCACCCCGTTCCCGAAGCAAGGCGAGCAGCACTTCGCCGGAATTTCACCGGAGTCCGCCGCCTCTGGAGAAGAAGGGAGCCAGCGATTGGAGCCGCCCCAGGAGAAGCTGCTGGTACCAGGAGGTTCGCCGTCGTCGACTTCGTCGTTCTCCCGCCTCGCTGACCCTAGCCTGAACCCCGGTGAGGCCCCGACGACCCCCACCTGCCGTGTTAGGTTTCTGTCTCGCCGACGTTGCCCAACGTCGACGATGACCCTCAGCCGTTAGATTAGAACAAGATCCCACGGCTCACAGCGCCCCATACCGCTTCGCACCCCCTCGTCTCACTGACGCGTGGGGATAGCAACTTAACCAGCCCGTGTAAGCGCTGTGCTTAGCAGGCCGGCCCAGTATCGTTTCCCGCGCAGCCCAGTCATTTGAAATTAACCTTTTCCATTTTATTTCAAACTCACTTCTGCACCTAGATTCAAAAATCAACCCAGATCGATTCAGTGAACCAAATTGAATGAAACCAATTTTGTTAGAAAGGTCTGGAAATGCTGAATCCAAGCCCGTTGGATTCAAGTCATTTGGATCTGTAGATCATCCTTGGTAAAAATAACAAGGCAGAAGCTTTTCTGCATTCAAACATTTTTCAAATTTAAACCATGGTAGCTTTTGAGTTGATTCCAACTCTCAAAAATCACATTTAACCATACCTTTCACAATATATAATATATATATAGGTTTACTTACAGAAATAATGACCAAGTAATAAAAGGATGCCACATAGGCATTTCTAGTCACTTTATTTAAATAAAATAAAAGGTTAAACCTTATTAAATTGTGACACCACTTTAAATCATATTCCCATGGACTGAAATATGTGGTGATGACATGTGTCAACATGATCCCATGTTTGGTTTGGAGAATATTAAATCCTAAGTAGTTTTTCAATTAGTAGAAATTACTTTTCTAAAAATAAAAGGAATTAAACCCAGCCTTAATCTTGTAATGTTAGAGATGATGCTAGATCATCTATAGGACCCCTTTTGTGTGATGATTGCAAGTAGTTAAGTATTGTTTGGTGATTGTGTACCTCGTATTTATTTATAGACGCTAGTACCGACCAAGGATACGAGGAAGAAGGAGGATACTACGAAGAAGAAGCAGAGGAGAACTTCAACCACTGCTCTGCACAAGGCAAGCTAACACTTTCAAGATACTATACTTATGCAAGCCAATACTTGCAAGCTATTAACTTAGCAAGCCTTACTAATCAAGTTGACCTATGCAAGCCAATACTTGCAAGCTATTAACTTAGCAAGCCTTACTAATCAAGTTGACCTATACAATCTAATACTTGCTTGCTACCATGCCAACTATATGTCTTAAGCATATATGATCATAACCACTTGATAAACCAATCCTAGTTTTACTTACAAGCTTTATATTTTATTTCTTTATCAAAGCTAGTACTTAGAGCTTACTTAAGTGAATGGTAGATTCTAGAGAGATAATTGAAGGTTGCATAAAGAGCATAAAACTTGGCCTAAGTTAGATAATCTTTATGTCATCCTAAGGCATGAGACTGAACTTAGTTAAACTCCACTAGTTTACCACCCCTCATTAGTACTTACCCCCACTTGTATATGCTAGTGCTAAGCATAAAACTTGATCAACATTAGATGGGAATACTTGGTGAAAATGGTTATGAAAACCTTGGAATGATGGATCATTCTATTGAGATGTTTTGGACATGTGTTTCCGAACGCCAGATGATTTATGGTGATGAAAATGTTGAGGCATGAGCCTTATCCATTTATAAAACTGATGGTTGTATGGATGCGATACCATTGAAATTTTACCGTACAACCACAATACCCGAGAATTGGGTAGGGCTTGACTGGAAACTTATATACCTTAAGTTCCCTCACGACCAAGGTATGAGCTAAGGTTACCTTGTGAAGATTGTCCACCTGTGTAGTACCCAAGATGACAGTTGGTCATGGTTGGGAGGCCAAACTCACAGGAGAGGTGCTTATACTAGGGCATGTAATTGAAAGGTTAGGATTGATTATCCGCATACTGAGTATGGTGAATTTAGGATTTGTTCCTGACGGATGTATCGAATGTTGTCGTGAAAGTGTACAATCTCTGCAGAGTGTCAAACTATTCGAATAGCCGCGTCCGCGGTTATGGACAGTTGGAGTGGCCATACTGTTTCCCCATTAGAGGTTTTCAAAATGACTTGTGAAATGAATTGAGACTTTGACTTGACCACAACAAGGTTGTGATATGAAATACAAGTTCCCACTTAGGGTTATAAAGCTTTAACTAGCATACTTTGCTTCTGAATTTAGTAGAGGTAAATCTGGCTTTTGCAAAACAACCCTAGAGCCTAGTGTCCTATTACAAAAACCCCTTTCACTTGTTAGTATTCGTTTGCGAGTACTCAAAGAGTACTCATGGCTTTGTCCCTGGCTATTCCCATGGCCAGACTATGAAGAGGAGTACCTGGAGGATGGACCCCAGGAAGGTTATGACAACTAGGATCATCTCCCATCATCAGCATTGCCTGTGACCCCGAAGATGGACCTTCGCCTACGCTACCGTTATTATTACGTATTCCGCTGCTTGTGTTGTATTAAGACTTGATCATGAGATCCTTATTTGCGTAAGACCTTATGTATGGTTTGTAATGGTTGAGGTACTGTGGTATCCAATTTTGTTATGTCTCGCAAAAATGGTAATCCTGGGATTGCGATGTATGGCATAACAGGCATCTGGGATTACAAATCCGGGTGTTGACAAGTTGGTATCAGAGCCATCCTGACCATAGGATACCCTAGTTAGACTGGATGTTTAAATCAAAAAAACTTAGTTTCAAAACCCAAAAGAAACAAATATTTACAAAAACTTATTCTCATTCTTATCTCTTACTTCTTTCATGAAAATTCAGGTTCCTCAAAAACTCTTGCAAAATACATAAAAATTTGACACACTTTATCACTCTACTAACTTACTCATCTTATATTCTTCTAGATGGACGTGAAGTACAACAAGTTTTACCAATTGGGAAATGGCGGAGACCTTATCTTTGAGAGGGATTTGGACCAGCTTTCGGAACTTTGGGAGCGTCCTCACCCCGATTTCTTCGGAGCTCAGTTCAATGATCAAGGAGGAGAAGATCTGCAGTGGCTAATTGTTGCAAGTCTCCGAGGAAATATTGAACCCCCCACTGCTGAGGGAATTCAGTTTACCTTAAGAGAGAACAACTGGCTCGATGGACTTGCCAGGTCCATGCAGGAAGCTCTTGCCCGTCTGTGTGGGCAGAGTATCAACTAGATCAAGGGTACTCGCTTTGTGTTTTGCCCAAGGCATGATGCTAATGGACAACCCCTGGAAGCCCCATACCACCACGAATTGAAGACCCAATTGGATCACCTTAGCTTCATGATGTACGATCGTCAGCAGGAGTTGGATAATTGCCGTGACTACTCCAACCATAAGTCCGCCATCATCAAGACGAAGGATCAGACCATCGCCATGCTAGCAAAGGATCACAAGTCTCGCCGTCGTCAGCTCGACAAGAAGGAGCGCATCATTGCCCGTCTTCGCCACCGTATCTCGTCTTTGGAGGAGACCATCCACGAGAGAGATATGCAGTTAGAGGAAAGGGAGAATGCAGGAGAGGATCTCCGTGGAGACCCCTACTCCTATCTCAGCGATGATGATGATTTTCTGGAAGATCAGGCTATGGATTTCTTCACCGATGAGGATGTTTTCTGTAAGATCCCTCCTTTATAAAGGAAAAGGATCCCTGTGATTGCAATGCTAGTCCCTGGATCATTGCTAGCATCCACAGTTTAAGATGAAGTACACAGATACAGAGGTCATTTATTACAGTCATTCCAGAGATAACATAGTCTTTACAACTCCAAGGCCACAGGCCTAATACAAGAGTTTGAATAAGTAAATAAATAAAAGTCTTCATCTTCATGTGCCACAGGCAAACATGTTGAGTGTAGACTCATGACACCTAATCCTCATCAGAGTAACCTGCAACATCACAAGTTACAGCCACAGTGGGTCAATACTTTGGAATAGCATTGGCAAGTGATACCTTAGTAATTTTTAAGTGGCCTAGATACTATATGCAATTTGGCTAAGTGTAGCTTGGCTTGCCTAGCTCAAAATAGATTTTGCCTATTAGTTGAAATCACTAAGTTTTTCTTTGTCAAAACTTTTCCCAAGGAACCACCAATAGACATTGAGGTCCTTCACCCTTGTTCACCCACAAGTTTTTACTTAAAATTGGGATGAAGAGATTCTTGATAGCTTCCATGTATTGATGCTCAAGTTGTCCATTGCCATGGACTTGGCTAAGTACTTAGATTTTTCCATCTGCAGAGGTTGTGCACTTTCCCCACCAGACTTGGTTTCACTAAGACAGGACCTTTCAGAAGCCTTCCCTTAGACCAAATGGACGTGTTCCAACCTATCATCCCACTACCACCAACTGTCCAAATGGCTAAGTTCTAGCAACCTATGTGATCCAGGCAGAGCCCATATTGCCAAGTGGCTGCACTAGAAGCTTCTTAACACTTGGCCTCTAAAATCTCTTTGTTCCTGGGTGGCTTACCACAAGTGAGATACACAAGGTAAACCATAGAAATGGGCCTTGTGTAACCACTCAACATAAACCTTTCCTTCCATTCCACCCAGGTGTTTCATTAACTTAGTTGTTTTATTAGGCAAAACACAAGTCCAAAGGACTTAGAAATATTTTCATCATAGCATATATATATTTCACCAACCCTTGGTTACTACTAGCTAGGCTAAGCATGGCATAGATAGTAACTTAACTCAGAAATTCCCTAGCATTTCTACAACTACAAGGATTTCCCAACATGGCATATAAGCAAAATATAGCATGCAAGTTTAATAAAATATTTCTAATGCTTAGTAGAAAACATAGGAATGATAATATTCATGAAGTACCACTTGCCTTGGTAATTGGGAGAGTAGCACTCCTCACAATCACAATCACTAGCACCAAAATCTACACAAAGTATGGTAGCAACAAATTACACACAAAACATATACAATCAAAAATATATGCATGCATGCAAGGTGGTAAATGATGATTTTTAAAATTAAACCAAGAAAGTAAACAGTACTGATTCACTAACAAGTTAAAAACTTTCCAAACAACCCATATTTATACCCTAAATCATTTCCTAAACATTTCATAAACTCTAATTAGTCCTACACAATTTTCTGCAAATAAAACCTTTTTAACAGAAGCTAAACATTAAACACATTGCATAATCAGAAAGAGCTTGATCTCCTGATTCCAACGGTATAAAATTTGTCAAATTCTAACGTGGGGATCAAAAGTTATAGCCAAAACAAATTTGAACAATAATCAGATTCAAATTCTGTTTTAAATCTAAACTACTGCCACGCGGCGCTATCCTATTGGCCAATACCGTTTCACTCAGGATCACGCTTCCGTGCCGTCGGATCAAGTTAGATCCAACGCGCCAGATCTAAAGAAAACGGTTCGCTCTCAGATCTAATCTAGACCCTACGATACAGATCTAACGGCAGGCGCTGCTCTGACCAAAGAGTGGCAGCGCGAATGGTCGCTGGTGGCGGCGCTTCTGCCGGCGACGCACCGGTGATTCCAGAGGGAGCTAAGGGTCAGGCGGTGGCTTACCGGACTCGCTGAAGCACGACGAAGCTCAAGGTGTTGCTGGCGTGGGCGGGGGCGTGCTGCAGAGGCTGTTGGGGCTCGTCGGAGTTGGAGGCAGCGTCGGGTTTGCTCGGGCGGTGACGAAGGCGACGTTACTGGCCACTCTAGCACAAACCGAGGGTATCAGCGTGTGCACAACGCTCAGGCGAACCTGACAGAGTCAAGTAGAAGGCATGGGGCGGTCGGATTTTACCTCAATCTCTCGCCGGAGTTGGAGACGGCGTTGGATGCTCACGGTGCTCGTCGAAGTCGAAGCTCTGGATCACAAACAGACAGACAAAGAGGATCAGGAGGTGCGCAAGGAAGTTGCGAAGCGGCTCGTATGAACCATAGGGGAAGGGGTGCACGGGGCTCACCGGAATCGATCGCCGGAGTGAGCTCTGTCTGTGGAGGTGTGAGGTTGATTGCGGGCAGCCTGGTGGCGCTTCTGTCTGGCTTGGTTGGGGGAAATGGCCGCGAGGGGGAGAGGTTTATATAGCCGGAGCTGGGCATGGAGTTACTCATGGAATCAATGGGAATCAACGCGGCAGTGACTGCGGCGAGTAACGGCGGCGTGAGCGTCGCAGGCGCACGTGATTGACGAAGACGACGACGTGGTCACGGGTCCACTTGTCAGCGAATAAATCAGAGAGGGGGTGGGGTCCTGGCGTCAGCGACTCCGTGTGTGCGTCTGCGAGTGAAAGAGAGAGAGAGGAGACCCGGGTGGGCTAGATGGGCTGGATCAGTCGTTGGGCTAGAAGTCTGGCGACGACCCTTTTCTATTTCCTTTCTCTTTTTCTTTTTATGTTTTGATTTTCTGGAATGAATTTCAAATGGTTTCAAAAGCTTTTGAATTCAAACTTTTTCCAGGATTTTGTAGGGTGCAACATTCACACTTCTGTGCATAAAATCAAGTGGTCACTTTGTATTAGCTTGGTCCCTTTGTTCAAACAAAATAAGCAGTGCTATAGCACATAATTTGAATAAGTTTTGGAAATAGTTTCTGAATCATATTTGTTTTGTAAAATTTCACCAAACTTCAACAATCAAACACAATAACAAGAGAGCAAGCAAGGCTTGGTTTAAAACAAATAACTCTTCAATTGAGAGTGGCATTAGACTAATAGCTGTTCACATAAAATAATGAGCTCATATGCTCCTATTTTTGAAGTGTTTTGTTTGAAATGAAAAACATATGATCATTGATGCATGGATGATATGCATAAGTTTGAAACATGATTTTAGGGACGTTACAATTTCGCCTTCATCGATGACGATGAGGATGATGAGGATGACGACTACACCGACTCCGAGGAGTAGTATCACTTGAGCACTAGCGTAGTGAGTAGTATTCGGTCCCACTGTATCGTAGTTTCCAAAATGGTTCTTAAAACCATCTGTTTTCCTTTGTTGTGGTGTGTGTTGTAACGTGTGCTATGAATGAATGAATGAATGAATGAATAAATGAATGAATGAAAAGCAAGTTGCTAGAAAAATCTGAGTCAAACTTTAAAAACTTCTCAAAGTCCCAGAACCTTAGAAATTTCCCTCTTTTCTCATGATCTATCTCAATCTTCAGATGCCACGTGGAGGAAGTGGTTCATACCCGGACCCGATGTTGCAGATACTGGAAATGTTGACTTCTGACTGTGAAGCTGAAAGAGCCAAACATCAAGCCAACCGAGCCACCCTGCAACAGATAGCTCAGCTTGACCACAACAACCAAGGCCACGGAAATCAGGACAACCATGGATCTAAGCTCAAGAATTTCCAGAACACCAACCCACCTGTTTTCACTAAGTCGGAAGAGCCCTTAGACGCCGATGATTGGCTGCAAACCATGGAAATAACCTAGAAGTCGCCGGAGTGGAAGCTAAGGAGAAAGTTTTGTTCGCCACCCACTATCTAGCCGGAGATGCCAGAGCATGGTGGAACAGTGTTCGTGCAATGACCGGAGGCCAGATGATGATCTGGGAGGAATTCAAGGTCAAGTTCAGCAGAACCCATGTACCACCGGGTTTAATCAAGAGGATGAGAGACGAGTTCAGAGAACTGAAGCAAGGAAGGATGACTGTAGTGGAATACCGTGACAAATTCCTGTCATTAGCTAGGTATGCCCCTGATGAGATTGACACCAAAGCCAAGAAGAAAGAAAGATTTTTGAATGGTCTGCATGATGAGATGCAGACTATGTTAGTCAATATCCCCTTTGCCGATATTGAATCCCTGGTCGACTCTGCCATCCAAATGGAAGGAAAGATCAACCAAGCCAATGAGAACCGCAAGCATCGCATGATGCACCAGCCAGGAACCCATCAGACCCCAAAGTATCGCCCTAACCCATCTCCAGGATTTGCCCCAAGAACCAACAGACCCCCGATGAACCGTCCAACCTAACCCAACCATGGAAACCCTAGGCCCGGAGGAAATCACAACAACCCCGGGAACTCTAGCAATTTCAACCGTTCCCCACCCAAGTTCAATAACAATGCTACCACTAACCACAACACTGCCCCGAGGACTAGAAGCAACGTTGTGCCTGTTGCAGCAAAGGACAAGTCGCAGGTAACTTGTTATGACTGTGGAAATAAGGGCCACTACTCCAACGAATGCCCCAACAAGAAGAATGCCACAACCCCCAATGCAAATGCCCCAGCTCAATAGCAGCGTCGTGTTCAGCAAGGAAGAAGGTTTGCCCCAGAAAATTCGCTCAACCGCAACGGCCGTCTTTTCCTTCTGCATGCTGAAGAAGCTCAGGAAGCGCTAGACGTCGTGCTGGGTATGTTTTCTGTTAATTCAGTACTTGCTAGAGTGTTGTTTGATTCTGGTGCATCGCATTCATTTGTCACCGAAGAATTTGCATGCAGTAGTAAAATTCAACCAACAAAACTGAAGCATGTTATGATCGTCCAAATTCCCGGATCAACCACCAAAGCTAGGCAAATTTGCAAAGTCGTCCCTATCCGAATCCATGGCATAGATTTTTATGCTAATCTGATAGTACTCAGAACTAAAGGTTTGGAAGTAGTACTAGGAATGGATTGGATGTCCAAACATAAAGGATTGATTGACTATGCCAAGAAGGCCATCACCATGACCAGTACAGCCGGAATATCAGTCGAGCATATATCTGAAACCTTACCTCGCCAATTCAATTGCAACAAGAGTATAGCCCAACCTACCATTGACCAAGTCCGGATAGTCTGTGAATACCCCGATGTATTTCCAGATGTCTTGCCCAGTATGCCCCCAGATCGGGATATCTAGTTTATCATTGAACTAATCCCCAGAACATGACCCATAGCTGTAGCACCCGGGTAAAACCACTGCTAGAAAATCGTTGTTGTATATTTGTGCATCATCATGCATATCATATTTGCCTAAAACTAGTTTTCTAAAGCCTATTTTGTTTTCTAGATATTCCCATCTTTATTTCAAACCAAAACCCTAGATCTATTTGGATCTTTTATTTTGACTAAATACTATTTACAAAATATTTTATAAATGCAACAGATAACAAAACAGTTTTAATCGGGGAGACAGTGTAGCCGGTTATACCTGAGGCCCAACTGGTCTAGACCACCAACAACCGGCCCATCTAAACAAACCCTAGTCTAAACCTAGAAACCCTAACCCTAGAAACCCTAGCCACTACTCCCCTAGCAGCCGCCGCCACCCAGCCGTTTGCACCCCACCGACCCGAGCCACACAAAACGCACGCACCCAGAGTCCTAGACCCAACCCCCGCGAACCCCACCCCGACGTGACCCCCTCGCTCGTCTCCTTCCCCAACCCGACACAACCCGCCGCCGCCTCCTACCTTCGCCCGACATTGATCCCCACCCTCTCGCTCCGCGTGGATCCTCCTCGATCGCGAGCCCCCGCCTCAACCCCGTCTGCTCCCCATCCTCGATCTCTCACGCCGCCACGGCCTCCCCACCCTTGTCTTCCTCTTGGAGCTCCGCTGCGGGCTTGCCTGCTGCCAGCGAGTCGCCGAGCCCCTCCTTCCTCGGCCGTCACTTGCTCTGGCCTGTGAGCCCGACCTGTGCCTCGCCGCTCCGCCGAACCCCCCTGAGCCGCGGTCCCCGTTCGCCCCTGTCTTGCGCCCCGCACGCGTGAGCTCGCGCTCACTGTCGTCTGCAACCAGAGCGCCTCGTGACACCGCCAGCCTCTGCTACCGCTGCCTTCCTGCCTTCGTATCCGGCCTCCCTTCGCCCGGTTGCCGTCCCTAGCGACCTCCTCCATCGCTTCCCTGCTGCCAAGGTCGTGGTGCCCCTGCCCTGTGGCCGCACTGCAGTCAACGGCTGCCGCCTCTACTTTGCAGGTCCTCACCAGTTCTGACTATGTATTTGCCTTGTTGGGCTCTCAATTTGTGCCACCGATGATTTTGGTGTGGTGCAGTGAGGCTGTTTGGTGACACGAAGAAGACCTGGAAATCTTGCAGGGACACTCGGATGCCCGACAAGAACTCCTGCAAGGATTGATGACCGAATGTGAGAACCCATGTCGTTGCCGATGCCTCGGGAGGAATATCGATCGACGTTCAAGACATCAATGCCCAAAGACCACCGACGCCAATCCAAGTGTGTCACCGTCGATGAACCATCGGCACCGGAACTACAAGATCTTCCTCATGGAACACCAAGACCCGTTCCCGGAGTCCGATTGTCGAGCCCGAACCCATTGAACCCCGAAACCCCCCCCCCCCCCCCCCAAGATCTTCGGACCAATGTGTGACCCTCCTTTCCGTGACCTATATTAAATGATATTGATCTTGTTGCATATTAAAGGAACATGTTTGCATACATATTGTGGGCGTTTGGGGGTATCTAGATGATTCACCTAAATTAAATATAGAGTCCATATGCGGGAAAATCTAGTCTTATATTGGCCCCGTTTAAATTTGTGTAGCGAACCGGTGCTAATTTTGGCCCGTTAATACCACATTAAATTGCGGGGTATCTAAATGACTTGAACCATCTAAATAATTGTCAGGACCCCGGTTTCGCTTAATGTGGCCTAGTTGCATCGCACATTTTCCATGTCATACATCATACATGCATCATGCCCGATCTTTTACAAATAGTGCATCCGATGTTTCTTCTAGTGCTTTGCTTCTTCACGGATTAGGCCGGTGAGTTGATGCGAGAGTCGACCCGATCTTTGGATGAACCTTCGACAGTGTTTTCAGGCGAGCATTCTCCCCCTTTCTACCTATTTTACCTTTATAGTATTTATTCCTTCCTATTGATCAATTGCTATCTGTGTTGCGATGCTCTAGTTTTCGTACCTGTGATATCCCTTGCAGCCTTATATTACCTTGGACACATCCTATTACCTGTTGCTTGGTAGATAGTTGGACTTGCGTGTTGTAGTCGCTTGCTCAAGTGTTGTTGCGTGTCGTCAAGTACCACAGTTGTTGGAAGAGTCATATGCTTTATGTTGGAGTTGATCATGACTTTAATTACCGTTTAATAACTAAAATTGAAGTAAGTAAATAATGCAGAGGCACAGGTGGGCAATAGATGTTATTTGGTTTTTAACCGTCCACTTGTGTCCCGTAGGACCCCGAGTACTTGATACCTGTTCTTTGAATATTCGCACTATCCGCATGTGGGACCATGAATCCCCCTAGCCAGAGCTTGAGTCATATTTATTTCTTGGGGCCACAAAGTAGTTTGGGGCTTTATTACTATCCTGTACTTATGCCAAGCTTTACTGCTTATTTACGATTGCGCGTGGAGCGCCTGTACTGTTTAGGAACAAATGTGGAATGTTTTCGCGGTATCGACAATCCCAGTCACACTTTCGGCTTCCCGGTCGTTTACAGCCATTGGCACAAACCTCTGGGTCCGTCTCGGAGCCGTCCAACTTCGTCGCGGGTAGCTTGGTGGGGTGGCCCCCTGAAATTTATATGAAGCTTGCAATTGCTCTGTCGTGATGCCTCGTTGGGTTTTTATTGGTTTTTCTCGAGGTTGATCGTGTGTGTGTTGCTATTTGTGCCCCCCTGCAGGGTAAAACTTTCTGAAAGCCGTGTCCGCGGTTATGGACGACTTGGAGAACAGTATCTCGATCATAGACAACTATAACTAAAGTAGTGCTATAAATTTGACTTTATAATGACTAGTAATCAGCTTCACTATAATGGAATGGCTAAATAAAAGTGCCAACAATTGCTTGTTTGGGTTGTCACCTATTACCATTGTATCTGACTAGTAAGTATTGCAACTACAACGGAATGGCCAAATAAAATTACCAACAACTGCTGGGTTTTGGGATGCCTCATGCTATATGTATCTGACTAGTAACTACTACAACTACAACGGAATGGTTAACTAAAAGTGCCCACTGCTTATTATATCAGGATGACTATCTAGACCTGACTAGTAATTGCTGCAACGATAACTGAATAATTAAAACTGCCAACTTTGTGAGTTCCTCGGTTGACTTCCTCGTTTGGTCTCGAGGGGGAAATACCAGGATGGGTATGCTTGATGATAGTTTTAGGTTGGATCCGAATAGGTATTTCTTATCCCTATCTGATAGCCGCCAGTTGTATTGAGTCTCTATAGGTTGTTTAGTGCATGCTGCGCTGCCGCTTCAGTCCACCATACCTATGTAGGCGAGGACCGCCGAATTCTATACTCGCCGTGTACTGGCCTCAGTACTGACCGCTCTCTTTTTTCCTTTGCCCTTTGTCGGCACCCCTTTTGTTTAAGCAGGTTTTGAGATCGACGTCGTTAGCAGGGTTACCCTTCCGGCTTGGCATGGGCAGGGTTATGGACGCCATTGGTTATTCTTCAGGGCTCTTAGCTCAATTTGCATCTTGTCCGTACTCGGACGCTGTATCGTTTTGAAGGTGATTTGGATCTTTGTATTGTATATCTGTATTCTTGACTCTTTGAGTCGCTGTTGTATATATCTGTTCTGTGGGTTCCATTGTGGACTATTGTGTAATGGTATTACTTCATTTTCCACCCGCACGAAAGTGCCTGGTAGGCACCTTTGAATCATTTCTATGCGGGTTTGGCAGGAATCGCTGAAACTTGCATAGGGTCGATTCTGAGGGTGTTACAATAGCCCAGACACCCTATAGTATGAACCCATCCGAACTAGCAGAACTAAAGAAGCAACTGTATTCCATGTTGGAAATTCGATTGATTCAACCAAGTGTGTCAGCTTGGAGATCACCTGTCTTGTTTGTGGACAAGAAGGATGGAGGTAACCGTTTGTGTACGGATTATCGGAAGTTGAATGATGTCACCATCAAAAACAAGTACCCCTTGCCCAAGATAGAAGATTTGTTTGATCAGTTGACCGGTGCCAAAGTGTTTTCTAAGATTGATCTTAGAACTGGCTATCATCAACTCAAGATTCGTGCAGAAGATATTCCCAAGACTGCCTTTACCACCCGATATAGATTGTACGAGTATACAGTCATGTATTTTGGATTAACCAATGCCCCCGCTTATTTCATGAATCTCATGAATAAGATTTTTATGGACTTCCTGGATAAGTTTGTCATTGTTTTCATCGATGACATTCTAATTTATTCCAAATCGGAAGAAGAACATGAGCTACACCTAAGGACCATTCTTGGAACCCTTAGAGAGCATCAGTTGTATGCCAAGTTTAGCAAATGTGAATTCTGGTTACAGGAGGTAGGATTCCTCAGTCACATTGTATCAGCCGGAGGAATTGCCGTTGACCCTGCCAAAGTGAAAGATGTCGAAAATTGGCAAGCCCCAACCACTCAAACCCAAGTTCGTGCATTTCTCGGATTGGCGGGATACTACTACAAGTTCGTAGAAGGATTCTCGAGTATCGCCAGACCCATGACCCAATTGCTGAAGAAGGACAAGAAGTTTGAATGGACCGACAAATGTGAAGCGAGTTTTCAAGAACTCAAGAGGAGATTGGTTTCAGCTCCAATCTTAATCATGCCGGATATCACGAAGCCCTTCGATGTGTATTGTGACGCATCCAAGATCGGTCTCGGATGTGTGCTAATGCAAGAAGGCAAAGTCAAGAGGAGATTGGTTTCAACTCCAATCTTAATCATGCCGGATATCACGAAGCCGTTCGATGTGTATTGTGACGCATCCAAGATCGGTCTCGGATGTGTGCTAATGCAAGAAGGCAAAGTCATATCTTATCTATCTCAACAATTGAAACAACATGAGCACAATTACCCAACCCATGACCTCGAACTCGCAGCCGTAGTTCTAGCCCTGAAGACATGGAGGCATTACCTGATGGGAAACCGTTGTGAGATTTATTCGGATCACAAGAGCCTGAAGTATATATTCACTCAGAAGGAGCTGAATATGAGGCATAGCAGATGGATTGAGCTAATCAAGGATTACGATCTGGACATTCACTATCACCCCGGTAAAGCCAACGTGGTAGCCGATGCCCTTAGTAGATTGCCGTGCCGCTTGAACTCCATGATTTTAAAGGAGCAACCAAGCTTGCGCAAAGAGATGGAAGATTTTCGAATGGAATTAGTAAGTGAAGGATTTTTGGCTAGCATAGAACTTCAACCCACTTTGATCAGTCAGATCAAAGAGGCGCGGAAAGGAAATGCTAGTATCGACGGAATCAAACGTCGTATTGGTACAGGCAAAGTACCCGGATTCACCGAAGACGAAGAAGGAGTTCTGTGGTACAAAGGACGCCTCTGTATACCAGCAGATTCTGAGTTGAAAGAAGTTATTCTCAAGGAAGCTCATGATACTCTTTATTCTATCCATCCCGGAGGAACTAAGATGTATCAAGATTTGAAAGAGCAATTATGGTGGCATAAGATGAAGAGAGAAATCGTAAGCTATATCGCCAAGTGTGATATATGTCAGCGAGTCAAAGTAGGACATCAAAGACCCGCTGGACTGTTGCAACCCTTACAGATTCCGGAATGGAAATGGGATTCCGTTGGAATGGACTTTATCACCGGATTTCCTACTTCTAGTAGGGGAAATGACTCTATCTGGGTCATAGTGGACAGATTGTCCAAAGTTGCCCATTTCTTACCCATCAAGACCACATATCAGAGTTCAAAGCTAGCGGAGTTATACATCGCTAGGATAGTTAGTTTGCATGGAGTCCCCAAGAACATCGTATCTGATCGAGGAACTCAGTTTACCTCGAGATTCTGGAAGAAAGTCCAAGAAGGTTTAGGAACCCGCCTAGATTTCAGCACCGCGTATCACCCTTAGACCGATGGACAAACGGAGCGAGTAAACCAAATACTCGAAGATATGCTGAGAGCCTATGTGTTAGAATATGGATCCAAGTGGGAAGACTGTCTGCCGTTTGCATAATTTTCATACAACAATAGTTATCAAGCCAGTTTGCAAATGGCCGCATTTGAATTCATGTACGGAAGGAAGTGTCGCACCCCTTTGAACTGGCCAGAAGTAGGAGAGAGTCAGATTTTCGGACCTGACATCCTACGAGAAGCAGAAGAGAAGGTTCACAAGATTCGTGAGCACCTCAAGACCGCCCAGTCCGGACAGAAGAGTTACGCCGACAAGAGACGTCGAGACCTCGCTTTCAACAAGAAGATTTTGTATATCTGAAAGTGTCGGCATTGAAGGGAATGCAGCGTTATCAACTCAAAGGAAAGTTAGCCCCAGATATATCGGACCTTTCAAAATTCTAAACCGTCGAGGAGAAGTGTCGTATTAATTGGAACTACCCGAAAAGATGTCAGCTGTGCACAATGTGTTCCATATCTCATTACTTCGTAAGTGTCTCGAAGTCCCCGAGAAGACCAAAGTGTTCAAGAATATCGATCATCGGACCATAGAGATCAACGATGACCTGACCTATTCCGAAGTACCCATCCGTATTTTGGAAGAAGCTTTCCGAACTACCCGAACCCGAAGCATCAAGTTTCTCAAGATTCAGTGGAGCAACCACACAGAGGAGGAAGCTACCTAGGAGCGCGAAGATCACATCAGGACGGAGTTTCCCGATCTCTTCAAATCATAGGTAATCTTTTTCGTCCTTTTTCAAATCTCGGGACGATATTTTGTTTAAGGGGGGAAGTTTTGTAACATCCCAAAAATACTAAACTTGGATCATCAAACTCTAATCATCAAAATTAGGGTTAACAAAAACTTTTCTAAATAAAAATATGAAAGCATGCATGTGTGTATGCATCCCATTTTTAATTCTTTTGAATTGCCTTGTTTATGTGTTTCTTTGCTTGTAAAATGTTTATTAGGTGAAATAAACATCATCTAAAAAATCCCCACACTTTTCCGAAAGACAAATAAATCAAAATAAGCCAAATTGAGTGAATGGTCATTTTGCCCAATTTAACTCCCATGACTACTTTGGTTGCCCCAAACTTTTAGAACTTAACAGAAACTTATTTGGATCTTTACACCCCTTGATAGTACACACAAACAAAATGCATAGTTTAAATGAAAATTCAAAATTGAATCTTTATCATATGGGAAGATCCCACTTTTTCAAAAACCACTCAAACAAGCTCAACTTTCAAAACCCAAGCTTCTGTAGACTCACCAGCACCTAGCACGCACACCAAAAATCTTTTCAAAATTCAAAACATGAATTCTTGCGGCCATTTCATCAAACACCTTGCAGGTACAAATCAAACAAAATCCAACACTATTGTGAGCAGTGCTTCTTGCCTAACTTGTTCCCTCTCTAGCTCACAGCAACCTCAGTAGATCATATAGCTAACTAAACCAAGCACTAGCCCCACTATAATCTTGGCAATACCAACAATGGTGAACAGCAGAAGCTCACCATGCCACCCCAGTGTAGACAACAAGCTAGGAGAGAAACTAGCCGTGCCAACCTTGTCTAGAAGATCACCCATGCCTCACCGCCCCCTCTCGACCAGCCCTGCCTTGAAGACATCGACCAGAGCACCTAGGAACGCCGCGCCCTTGCCTCTGTCAACCATGCCGAGCATGCGCCAGAGCGCCACCCTCGACCGAAGCCCACAGACCGTGCGCCTCCCTCGCCGCGTGCATACACGATCACCACCGACCCAGGAGACCGCCAGACATCCCTGTTTGCCGCCCCATGCCTCACAGCCACCGCTCGCCGTCGAAGAAGCCGCCTCGGCCGCGCAGAGCATCGCATGTTCCAGACCATTTGCCACCGCCCCTACATGCGCATTAAAGCCGTAGAGCGTCGCCAGGAGACCACAAAGCGATCGCCACCGTCGGCCATGCCTCTAGCAGCCCATAGCCATGTCGCCACCGTCGCCTGCCCATGCCGTTCGGCATCGTCGTCGCGACTATAAATAGAGGACACCCCCAGCCGAATTGAGCACACCATCTCACTCCCCTCTCCTCACTGATCGTTCCACCCCGTTCCCGAAGCAAGGCGAGCAGCACTTCGCCGGAATTTCACTAGAGCCCGCCGCCTCTAGAGAAGAAGGGAGCCATCGATTGGAGCCGCCCCAGGAGAAGCTGCCGGTACCAGGAGGTTCGCCGTCGTCGACTTCGTCGTTCGCCCGCCTCTGTAAGATCCCTTCTTTGTAAAGGAAAGGATCCCTGTTATTGCAATGCTAGTCCCTGGATCAATGCTAGCATCCACAGTTTAAGATGAAGTACACAGAAACAAAGGTCATTATTACATATCATTCCGATACAAACATAGTCTTTTACAAACTCCATGGCCACAGGCCTAATACAAGAGTTCAAAATATCATAAGATAAATAAGTCTTCATCTTCATGTGCCACAGGCAAGCATGTTGAGTGTAGACTCATGAATCCTAATCATCATCTGAATATCCTGCAACATCACAAGTTACAACCACAGTGGGTCAATACATTGGAATAGTATTGTCAAGTGATACCTTAGTAGAATATTGGTGGACTATATACTATATGCATTTTTGGCTAAGTGTAGTTTAGGCTTGCTTTGCTCAAAATAGGTTTTGCCTATCAGTTGAAAACACTAAGTTTTTCTTTGTCAAAAACTTTTCACAAGGAACCACCAATAGACATTGGGGTCCTTCCTTGTTCAACCACAAGTTTTACTTAGAAATTGGGATGAAGAGATTCTTGATAGCTTCCATGTCTTGATGCTCAAATTGTCCAATACCAGGGACACGGCTAAGTACTTAGATTCTTCCATCTGCAGAGGTTGTGCACTTTCCCCACAAGACTTGATTTTCACCAAGACAGGACCTTTCAGAAGCCTTCCCTTAGACCAAATAGACGCGTTCCAACCTATCATCCCACTACCACCAATTGTCCAAATGGCTAAGTTATTGCAACCTATGTGATCCAGGCAGAGCCCATATTGCCAAGTGTCTGCACTAGAAGATTATTAACATTTGGCCTCTTAAATCCCTTTGTTCCTGGGTGGCTTTCCACAAGTGAGATACACAAGGTAAACCATAGAAATGGGCCTTGTGTAACCACTCAACATAAACCATTCACAACCATTCCACCTAGGTGATTCATTCACTTAGTTGTTTTATTAAGCAAAAACATAGTCCAAAGACTTAGAAATATTTATTCATAGCATGAACATATAGCCACCCTTGGTTGCTACTAGCTAGGCTAAGCATGGCATAGATAAGCATCTTAACTTAGAAATTTCTAGCAATTCTACAACTACTAGGATTTCCCAAGCATAGCATATAAGTAAAATATAACCATGCAAGACTAGCAAAATATTTCTAATGCATAGTTGAAAAACATAGGGATAAAATCATGAAGCACCACTTGCCTTGGTAGTTTGGAGAGTAGCTACAATCCTCACAATCACAATCACTATTTGCACCAAAATCTACACATAAAATGATAGCACCAAATCACATACAAAACAAATACAAGCAAAAATATATGGATGCATGCAATATGATATGTGATGATTTTCTATACTTAACAAGAAAAGTGCACAGTACTGGTTCATAAACAAGTTCAAAACTTGCCAAACAACCTTTATTTGAACATTAAAACATTTCTCAAATAATTAATATACACAAAATAGGCCTACACATGTTTCTGTAAAAATAACCATTTTAACAGAAACAAAACATTAAACACATTGCATATATGGAAAGGTCTTTCTCTCCTGATTCCATTGATATAAAATTCATCAAATTTGGACGTGGGAATCAAAAGTTATGAATTAAACAAGTTTTAATATCTAATAGATCTAATCCAGTTTTTAAATTCAAATCCTAGCCACACGGCGTGCTCCTATTGGTTGATACCGCTTCACTCAGGATCACACACGTGAGCCGTTAGATCTAACTTAATCTGCACGGCCCAGATCTGTTCGTACCCCTTCGCGTAAGTGATCTATCTAGCCCATCGGATCTAGATCCAACGGTTCGCGATCAAGCGACCAAACTCTGGCGGCGCTAGCGGTGGCGAGTGGCGGCGGCGGCTCTGTCCACGGCAGCGCGGTGGCTATAGGGGGGTTTGGGGTCGTCGAAGATGCTTACCAGACTCGCGGCGGTGTGCTGAAGCTCAACGTGGCGGTGGCTGGTCAAGGGGCGCACAGATGCAGCTGCAGGGTCTCGTCGGAGTTGCTGGCGGCGTCAGGTGCTTGTTGACCAAGATGTTGCCGAGGTTCTGCGTCGGCCTAGCATGAGCCAGATGGGTTAGGAGGTGCGCAAGGTCTCGGCGATCATGATAGCATCGAAGGGAAGGCAAGGGGCTGTCGGCTTTTACCTTAATCACTCGCCAGAGTTGGAGACGGCGTCGGGAACTTGCGGTGCTCGTTGGAGTCGACGATCTGGGGCAGTACAGGACGAACTAAGGATGTCAGTAGGAGCACAAGAAGGTTGCAAAGCAGTTCGCGTGAACCAGAGAGGAAGGTGCGCACGGAGTTCACCAGGATTGGTCGCCGGAGTGGGTTCTGTCTACGGCGAGGTAATGGCAAATACTGGCAGCCTGGAGGCGCTTCGGGATGGCTTTGTTGGGGGAAATGGCCGCGAGGGGGAGAGGTTTAAGTAGCCGGAGCTGGGCGTGGAGTTACTCGGCGAATCAATGCCAATTAATCGCGCAATCAACGGGAGTGACGCGGGGGAGGAAACGACGGAGGCTCAGTCGTGGGAGAGGTTTGGGGACGAAGCTGACGGGGCAAGTGGGTCCGGGGCTTCAGTGGGAGGGGTGTGTTCGCGTGGGTGAGAAACAGAGAGAGAAAGGAATGGCCCGGGTGGGCTGGATTCTGTGTTGGGCCAAATTGGCAGCGCCAGCCTTTTTCCTTTTCTTATTCATTTTCCATTTCTGTTTTTGATTTTTTGATATCATTTTCAAACAAATTCAAATGCCAATTGAATTCAAATTTGTTCTGGGTTTTTGCAGAGTGTAAAAATCATAATTCTGGGTGTATAAACATATGGACTCTCTGTATTAGCTTGGTCCTATTGATCAAACAAAATAAATAGTGATATGGCACTAGATTTGATCAAGTTTTGAAAATGGTTTTAAATTCACATTTGTTTTGCAAATTTTTGGTATATACTCTAGCAATCAAGCAAAACAATCAGAGAGTAACAAGGTTTGATTCATGAACAACAATCTCTTATTGGAGAGTAGCATTTGATTTAATGCTGATCACATAAAATAATGAGCTCATATGCTCCTGTTTTTGAATTGATCTTTGAAATGAAACTCTACATGTTCAAGGATGCATGGATGATATGCATGAGTTTTGAAACATGATTTTAGGGATGTTACAAATCTAACCCCCTTAAGGTGAATCTCGCCCTCGAGATTCGGATTGGCTAGCAAATAGGCGAGGGTGGTCTTTCCGAAGATCATCTTCTCTTTCCCATGTTGCTTCTTCTTCGGAATGGTGGTTCCATTGAACTTTGCAGAACTTGATAGTCTTAGTCCGAGTAACTCTTTCTGCAGTCTCAAGAATCTTGATAGGTTTCTCTTCACAAGTAAGATCACTTTCCAATTGGACCTCTTCCAAAGGTATAGTATCCTTCAAAGAAGTTTCTTCCATTTCTGGATGACGTTTCTTAAGCTGACTCACATGAAACACATTATGGACTGCTGACAAAGACTCTGGCAATTCAATCTCATAAGCAACTTCTCCTTTACGACTCAGAATATTGAATGGCCCAACATATCTTGGGGCCAATTTACCTTTGACACCAAATCTTTTCACTCCACGGAGTGGTGACACTCTAAGATGAGCTCTGTCACCGACTTCATAGGTGACTTCTCTACGCTTAGGATCTGCGTAGCTCTTTTGTCGGGACTGTGCTATCTTCAACCTATCCTTAACCATCTTGACTTTCTCTTCAGCCTCTTTGATAAGTTCTGGTCCGAACAAACTTCTTTCTCCCACACCATTCCATAGCAATGGGGTGTTACACTTTCTCCCATAGAGAAACTCAAATGGCGCCATCTCAATACTGTCTTGATAGCTGTTGTTGTAAGAAAATTCTGCGTAAGGCAGACTTTCATCCCAACTGGCTCCATAGTCTAGAGCACACGCTCTCAACATATCTTCAAGAATCTGATTAGTCCTTTCTGTTTGTCCATCAGTTTGAGGATGAAATGCAGTGCTGAATTCCAACCTCGTTCCTAATCACTCATGTAATTGCCTCCAAAAATGAGAAGTGAATTGAGTTCCCCTATCAGACACAATACTCTTGGGTACTCCATGTAGACATACAATTCTGCTCATATAGATCTTGGCTAACTTAGCACTTGTATAAGTTGTCTTTACGGGTATGAAATGAGCCACTTTAGTTAGGCGATCCACTACTACCCAAATAGAATCATATCCTGACCTGGTCCTTGGTAATCCGGTGATGAAATCCATACCAATCTTGTCCCACTTCCAATCAGGAATAGGTAGTGGTTGTAACAATCCTGCTGGTTTCTGATGTTCCGCTTTCACTCTACTACATACATCACACAAAGCAATATGTTCGGCGATGTCCTTTTTGAGATTATTCCACCAAAATCTTTCCTTCATATCCATGTACATTTTGGTGTTACCCGGATGAATAGAATAAGGTGAGTTGTGTGCTTCTTGTAAAATCAGTTTCCGAAGCTCTGGATCTTGTGGAACACAGATATGTTTTCCATGCCATAAAGTACCATGTTCGTCTTCATGGAATCCTTTGGCTTTTCCCTTGCCAATATTTTCCTTAATCTCTTCAATTTCCTTATCAGTCTTTTGGGATTCTTTAATCTTGTCCAACATAGTAGGTTGAACATCCAAGGTCATGAGATGTCCTTCAGGCACAATCTCCAATATTAGGTCTCTAAATTGGGCACACAGATCATCTGGTAACTCCCCCTTAGTAAGGCCATTCACAAAAACCTTACGGCTTAGAGCATCTGCTACAACATTTGCTTTACCGGGGTGGTATTGCAAACTCAAGTCATAGTCATTGATGAGTTCTAGCCATCTTCTTTGTCTCATGTTAATTTCCTTCTGGGTGAAGATATACTTCAAACTCTTGTGATTTGTGAACACTTCACAACGCTTTCCCAAAAGATAGTGTCTCCATGTTTTGAGTGCATGAACAATAGAGGCTAACTCTAAATCATGAGTAGGGTAGTTCACTTCATGAGTTTTGAGTTGTCTCGAGGCATATGCCACAACTTTTCCTTCTTGCATAAGTACTGCACCCAATCCATGATGAGATGCATCACAATACACTTGGAAATCCTTCTCCAAATCTGGCAGACATAAGACTGGTGCTGTCACTAGTCTCTTCTTCAATTCTTGAAAGCTGAGTTCACAACCTTCTGACCAAGCAAATTTCTTGTCTTTCTTTAGCAATTATGTCATAGGTTTTGCTACCTTAGAGAAATTCTCAATGAACCTTCTGTAGTAACCTGCTAAGCCAAGGAAACTACAAACCTCTTTCACTGACTTGGGAGATTCCCATTCAGTTACAGCTGAAACTTTAGCAGGATCAACTGCTACACCATCTCCTGACACATCGTGTCCAAGAAATCCAACTTCATTCAACCAAAATTCACACTTGCTGAATTTGGCATACAGTTTATGCTCTCTAAGCTTCTCAAGTATCAAACATAGATGTCCTTCATGCTCTTCTTTGCTCTTGGAGTAGATTAGAATGTCGTCGATGAATACGACAACAAACTTATCAAGAAATTCCATGAACACCTTGTTCATCATATTCATGAAGTATGCTGGTGCATTGGTCAAACCAAATGGCATCACGGTATACTCATACAATCCATACCTTGTGGTGAAAGATGTCTTAGGTATGTCATGTTCCCTTATCTTGAGCTGGAAATAACCTGACCGAAGATCAATCTTTGAGAACACACAAGCTCCTTCTAACTGATCAAACAAATAATTTATTCTAGGCAAAGGGTACTTGTTCTTGATAGTCACCTCATTGAGTGAACGGTAATCTATGCATAACCTTTGACTTCTATCTTTCTTTTCCACAAACAAAACTGGTACTCCCCAAGATGAGGAACTTGGTTGGATAAATCCTTTTTGTAACTATTCACCAAGTTGCTTCTTGAGTTCTTTCAACTCATCAACTGACATCTTGTACGGTCTCTTTGCTATTGGTCCAGATCCTGGTAGCAAATCAATGAAAAATTCCACATCTCTAACTGGTGGCATTCCAGGCAATTCTTGCGGAAACACAACTGGATATTCACTCACTATTGGCACACTGTCCATGCTAACCCCCTTAAGAGAATTTAGCTTACTTCTTTTTGATTCAAAGTTGATCTTGAATCTAATCCTTTTATTTTCTGGAGTTTTGAGTGAGACAGTATGGTTGGCATAATCTATCACTCCCTTGTGCTTAGTCATCCAGTCCATTCCCAAAATGACATCCAATCCTTGGGAGTTTAGGATTATCAAGTTAACGGGAAACTTATACTTCCCAAACTCTATGACTAGATCATGACATCCCGAATTCACTATCATTTCTTCGCCAGGAGAACTTACTTTTATAGGACACCCAATAGTTTCTACCGGTAGTTCATTTCTTTCAACAAATGCTCTTGATATGAATGAATGAGATGCACCAGTATCAAAGAGAACAAATGCTGGAACAGAATTGAGTTTGAACTTACCAGCAACAGCATCAGGTTCCTCATATATTTCCTCCAAATTGATGTGGTTCACTTGTCCCTTTTGAAAAGGGTTAGGCTTATTGGGTCCTTCAACTTTCTTTTCTGGGCATTCATTTGCATAATGCCCCATCTTCTTGCACTTGAAACACTCAACCTGACTAAGATCCTTCTTGATGGGCTGGCTTCCACTGCCACTTCTACTTCCACTATGGTGGCTCTTATATCCACCCTTGTGATTCTTGTACTTGTCACTGTCATGACTACGGTGTTTGTTGTCATGATGATGGTTGTGGTTGTGGTGCTTGTTGAATTTCACATGCTTGTGGGATCCTGAACTCCCACTATCATCATAATGGGAACGCTTGTGAGACGATCCCGAGCTATGCTTGTCAGAGTGCTTTCTCTTCCTACTTTCAACTTGCTTCATCTTGTTCTCCAAAATAGCAGCCTTGTCACAAGGATACTGGTATGTGGGAACATAGGCCACAGCTAACTACAGGTTCAGTTCATCATTCAACCCTTCAAGGAACTTTTCCTTCCTCTTAGCATCAGTGTCAACTTCATCCGGTGCATATCGTGCCAGATTGTTGAACTCTTCAATATATTCAGCCACGCTGCGGTGGCGCTACTTAAGGTTATGGAACTCTTTCTTCTTCAAACTCATCACTCCGGATGAGATGTGAGCAGTACGGAAACCATCTTCAAAGATAGACCATGTCACATCTGCAATGGGAGTGGTGATCTAGAAGTTATCCCACCAAGTAGCTGCTGGTCCTTCCAACAAGTGAGCTGCAAATCTGTCTTTCTCTTCATCAGTACAGCCAACTGTTACCAATTCCTTGTTCACAGAGCGTAGCCAATCATTGGCCACCATAGGATCAGTTGTTCCTGAGAACTTTGTTGGCCTCAATCTCAAGGACCTGGTAAGCATGTCAAAACCCGGTGGGTTGTTCTGATTGTTGTTATTGTTGTTATTGTTGTTGTTCTAATTCTGGATGAACGTAGTCATCATTTGCATCAGTTGAGTCTGAGCTGCAATCATTTGTTGCATCTCAGGGGTGATGTTGTTGTTGGGGTTGGGATTGGCACGACGGGGAGGCATCTGTGGTTTGTTCAATAGAGACAAGAATGAGATACCCATAGATGCTAACATGCACAATACATCACATAAAAAATCACCAAACGTGCATCACAATAATAAAAGTTCAACAACAAAGATAACAAGTTTGCAAAGTAAACACACCAATAGCAAGCCATCCACATGTTGGATGGTCATTGCAACTCATTAATCAAAGACATGATAAATAAAGGTAAATGAGCAGTCATCACTACTCCTCGGCATCAACCTCCTCCTCAGCAAATGTAAGACCTGCATTCTCCATAGCGGTCTTATATTCCTCGACATTAGTGGTCAAGGTCTCTACTTTGGCTTTGAGAGCCCTCTTCTGGGAACGAAGCCTCTCAATCACAGTCTGCTAATGCTCGAGCTCGAAGTCCTTGGCCTCCAGTTCTGCAGTCACGTCTCGAATCCTCTTGTTCCTATCTTGGACTCGCTTCTCTTGACTCTTGAACTTTCTGTCCTGACTCTCGAACTTGGCCTCCATCTCCTTGACTATCTCATCTTGCTCCGCGAAGAGCTTGTCCTTCTCACGAAGCTGCACCTGGAGTTCGTCATTGCTGAGCATGACGTTGGTCCTATCAGTGTCCACGTGCCTAAGAATAACCTCTAAGTCCTGGAGATATAGACGAATCGGCTCTGCTGTCTCCCTCGAAGTATCCTCGAAGTCGAAGGCCTCACCATCCTCATCACGTCTACCGAAGGCGTGGAAGTGAGTACCTCTAACCTGTCGAGAGTGTCTCCCTAACAGACGTCCAATCAAGTCTTGCATGACTACCTCTAGGCCTCTCTCCTTGTCATAGTGCATGAGCTTGAAGATGATAGCCTCCGTGGTAGGCTCAGTCTGGCGTCCGGGCTGATTGACCTTGAAGCCCCAAAGGTCTTTCCTCTCAAACTTGGTGAGGGGAAGCACCATGATGGTAGGAAGAGGGAGATTAAGCAAACTAGTGAGCTCAATAATACGAGGGCCAAAACGAGTCCCCTTGATCTCGTCAATCGTGCTGATAGTAACATTAGGCATCTATTTAATAAGATAGAAAAAGTTAGAATCAACACAATTTAAGACAAGTCACAAGACAAGGCATCACATGCATATCTTTGGAAATCAAAACACACGAGTCATGGCATACATGGATTCAATACAACAACCAAGGTTCAACTTATTTTAAACAACTTTTGGAAAATAAAATGATAAGTGTGGTGGTCGAACTAACGAAGTACACTTACAATCCCATCTCTCTTGCCAAGTTGGCTAACAAGGCATCCCTAGAGGCAATCTGTTTATCTTGATCACATGACTCCATTGCTAAGTCTATGATGTCTTTCCTTAAACTTTGATTGGTAGCCTCTAGCTCTTGGGTATGCTTCTTTTCTTCCCTAAGATCATTCTGGGTGTTAAGCATTCTGCACTTGATTCTATCACCAAGTTCTTTGATGGCCCTCAAAGCTGCATCCCTTGCTGAATCAAAGAATGTAGTGTGCATCATTGTGTTGGTGACCATGCAGAATCCTGAGTCCTTGTGGTTGTATTCCTTGTTTTTATACAAGTGAAGTTGCACCCACCAGTACTCAACTCCTTCATCCATCAAAGGAAAACCTTTGTACACAGTTGCACCATGTATTCCCATTGCAACCATGAGGTCCTTGAGAGCCTTGGGAAATTCTGTCTCACATTCCAAAGTCATTGTCATGAGTGTTCCCTTCCTTACGTCTTTGTTGATGGAGTTCATCTACAAATAGAGATGAGAAAGAAGATTAGAAAAGTTTACGAGAAGAAAAGACAAGTGTGGAAGTTGTTGAATTTTTTTTCCTTAGTGGTTTCCAATCCTAGGGTCATAATCCTACAGGCAACACAGTGCTCTGATACCATCTGTAAGATCCCTCCTTTGTAAAGGAAAGGATCCCTGTGATTGCAATGCTAGTCCCCGGATCAATGCTAGCATCCATAGTTTAAGATGAAGTAGACAGAAACAAAGGTCATTATTACATATCATTCCAGAGACAAACATAGTCTTTTACAAACTCCATGGCCACAGGCCTAATACAAGAGTTCAAAATATCATAAGATAAATAATTCTTCATCTTCATGTGCCACAGGCAAGCATGTTGAGTGTAGACTCATGACTCCTAATCATCATCTGAATATCCTGCAACATCACAAGTTACAGCCATAGTGGGTCAATACATTGGAATAGTATTGGCAAGTGATACCTTAGTAGAATATTGGTGGACTATATACTATATGCATTTTTGGCTAAGTGTAGTTTAGGCTTGCTTTGCTTAAAATAGGTTTTGCCTATCAGTTGAAAACACTAAGTTTTTCTTTGTCAAAAACTTTTCCCAAGGAACCACCAATAGACATTGGGGTCCTTCACCCTTGTTCAACCACAAGTTTTACTTACAAATTGGGATGAGGAGATTCTTGATAGCTTCCATGTCTTGATGCTCAAATTGTCCAATACCATGGACATGGCTAAGTACTTAGATTCTTCCATCTGTAGAGGTTGTGCAATTTCCCCACAAGACTTGATTTTCACCAAGACAGGACCTTTCAGAAGCCTTCCCTTAGACGAAATGGACGCGTTCCAACCTATCATCCCACTACCACCAACTGTCGAAATGGCTAAGTTATTGCAACCTATGTGATCCAGGCAGAGCCCATATTGCCCAGTGGCTGCACTAGAAGCTTCTTAACATTTGGCCTCTTAAATCCCTTTGTTCCTGGGTGGCTTTCCACAAGTGAGATACACAAGTTAAACCATAGAAATGGGCCTTGTGTAACCACTCAACATAAACCATTCACAACCATTCCACCCAGGTGATTCATTCACTTAGTTGTTTTATTAAGCAAAAACATAGTCTAAAGACTTAGAAATATTTATTCATAGCATGAACATATAGCCACCCTAGGTTGCTACTAGCTAGGCTAAGCATGGCATAGATAAGCATCTTAACTTAGAAATTTCTAGCAATTCTACAACTACTAGGATTTCCCAAGCATAGCATATAAGTAAAATATAACCTTGCAAGACTAGCAAAATATTTATAATGCATAGTTGAAAAACATAGGGATAAAATCATGAAGCACCACTTGCCTTGGTAGTTTGGAGAGTAGCTACAATCCTCACAATCATAATCACTATCTGCACCAAAATCTACACATAAAATGATAGCACCAAATCACATACAAAACAAATACAAGCAAAAATATATGGATGCATGCAATATGATATGTGATGATTTTCTATACTTAACAAGACAAGTGCACAGTACTGGTTCATAAACAAGTTCAAAACTTGCCAAACAACCTTTATTTGAACATTAAAACATTTCTCAAATAATTAATATACACAAAATAGGCCTACACATGTTTCTGTAAAAATAACCATTTTAACAGAAACAAAACATTAAACACATTGCATATATGGAAAGGGCTTTCTCTTCTGATTCCATTGATATAAAATTCATCAAATTTGGACGTGGGAATCAAAAGTTATGAATTAAACAAGTTTTAATATCTAATAGATCTAATCCAGTTTTTAAATTCAAATCCTAGCCTCGCGGCGTGCTCCTATTAGTTGATGCCGCTTCACTCAGGATCACACACGTGAGTGTAAGGTTCCCAACCTTTAATAAGGTAGAGATCCCTGTGTTTATAATGCTAGTCCCTGGATCAATAGCTAGCATCCACAGTTAAGATGTAGTAACAAGAAACAAAGGTCATAATACAACTTTATAACCAGGAATAACATAATTTTATTACATCTTACATAGCTCATTTGGCTATCTCATTACAATGCAGCAGAATATAACAATAGCATGGGGTCCTTCATCTTCAAAGTGCCACAGGAAGACATGTTGGTTGTAGACTTGTAATCCTAATCAATAAACTTCACTAATATCAAACAAAACCTGCAACATAACAAGTTACAACCACAAGGTGTAGAGGTCCCAACCTTTGATAAGGTAGAGATCCCTGTGTTTACAATGCTAGTCCCTGGATCAATAGCTAGCATCCACAGTTAAGATGTAATATCAAGAAACAAAGGTCATTATACAACTTTATAACCAGGAATAATATAATTTTATTACATCTTACATAGCTCATTTGGCTATTACATTACATTGCAGCAGAATATCTATAAGCATGGGGTCCTTCATCTTCAAAGTGCCACAGGCAAACATGTTGGTTGTAGACTTTGTAATCCTAATCAGTCAACTTCACTAATATCAATCAAACCTGCAACATAACAAGTTACAGCCACAAGGGTCAATACATTTGAATTGTATTGGCAAGTTTCACTACTATGTTGAATATAAGTGGATCCTATCATTACATGCATATTTGGCTAAGTAGGGTTTCAGGCTCATTTGCAGAAAGCAATAATTTATCCTATCTTTTCAAAATAGTTTTGATCTTTTGTCAAATCTTTATGAACTACTTGGTAAATCCCCAAGTGTTTCAAGTCTTTGTCAAAATCTCTTGAGCTCCTTGGTACACCCCAAGTACTTCAAGTTTTTATCAAAATCTCTTGAGCTCCTTGGTACACCCCAAGTACTTCAAGTTTTTATCAAAATCTCTTGAGCTCCTTGGTGCACCCCAAGTACTTCAAATTTTTATCAAAATCTCTTGAGCTCCTTGGTACACCCCAAGTGCTTCAAGTCTTTTGTTGTCACTTTAAAGTTTTTCTTTTTGAAATTGGAATGTCGAGATTTCCCATAGCTTCAAGCTTTAGTTGCTCAGTATTGTCCATAACCGGGGACACGACTAAGTACTTAGAATTTTTATCCTTCTGCAGAAGTTGTACACTTTACCCACATGACACAATCTCATCTTGTTGCCACCAGTGGCCGCTGGATAAGTACTCACCAAGATGGAGTACTGGCAGATTGAGAATGTGACGAAGTCTTTCCATAGGGTCCTCCCATACACAATGCTGGCTTGTCTTCAGGCACCAATGTAGGGTTCCTAGTTCCCTCATTTCCAGTAAACCTGAAGACCAATGCATGGGTCTTCCCAATGTAGTTGACTAAGCCAGAGCCATAATAGCATGTGGCTGTACACGGAAGCCACTGTTGGAGAAACATGATCAATCTCTAAGTCCCTGGGTGGTTTTCATCTGGTGCACAACAAAAAGAGGTTGCCATATAAACATGGTTCCTCTTGTTGCCACCCTGTCCAAAACTTGAGTATCCTTGTCCACCCAGGTGGTTCATTGAGTACTTGTTTTATTATACAAAACATAAGTCTTTTCTCAACTTCATAAAATCTCAACATGTATCTCTTCTCAAAATATATAGCATGGCTAAGCATTTTACAACTACATTGTTTTCACTAAGGAATATATAAGGGTATCCTATTAGGATTTAGCATAGCATAAGTATAGAAATCCTTTTCATGCATGTTTCAAAAATCCACTAAGTATAATGAAAATAGTAGGACTTTGGATGATAGTGTCACTTGACTTTTTGGTAGGGAATGTTGGTTCACTTCTTGATCTTGCTAATATCACACTCTTCTATCTTCACTACAAGTCAATCAAGCAAACACAAAATCAACTAGCATTCCAACCAATAATCAATCAAACAAAACATCACACATAGAATATTAGAAACTAAGTCATGCATGCAAGCATGCAAAAAAATAGTTTTATTTGCAAAGGGGTTTCTACTAGGCTATAAACATTGTAAAGTACAAAGTGGTCATTTTCTAAAGTGGCAAAACCATTTGCAAAAGGGTTTTTCCTATAGATCATTTTTAAATCAAATCCTTATTTCATGTGGTGAAAAATGTTTTTAGCAAAGCATCAATTTCATGTTCTTCACCAAATAAGTTGTTAATTCTCAAAACTTGGTGTTTAGGGTCAGTAGGTTTGAATCAAATCATTTTGCAAAAGGTTTTACTCAAAAACCATTTCCATAGCAAAACCAATATTTTTATTTGACTAGAAATGGGCTAATTCAAGCATTTATTCCTAAACTTCACAAAATAAATTTTTAAATCCATGAGTTGGTTCCTAGGGTCAGTAAGTTCACATCAAACCAATTTGCAAATATTTCAACTTCAAAATCATTTTTGAATAATTTTTATAACCTAAACAAGTGTAACACCCTCAGAATCGACCCTATGCAAGTTTCAGCGATTTCCGCCAAACCCGCATAGAAACGATTCAAAGGTGCCCACCAGGCACTTGCGTGCGGGTGGAAAACGAAGTAATAACATTACACAACAGTCCTCGATGGGACCCACAGAACATATATATATACAACAGCGACTCAAAGAGTCAAGAATACAGATATAATATACAAAGATCCAAATCACCTCGAAAATGATAGAGCGTCCGACTACGGACAAGATGCAAATGGGGCTAAGAGCCCTGAAGAATAACCAATGGCGTCCATAACCCTGCCCAGGCCAAGCCGGAAGGGTAACCCTGCTAACGACGTCGATCTCAAAACCTGCTTAAACAAAAGGGGTGCCGACAAAGGGCAAAGGAAAAAGAGGAGCGTCAGTACTGAGGCCAGTACACGGCGAGGCTAGAATTCGGCGGTCCTCGCCTACATAGGTATGGTGCACTGCAGAGGCAGCGCAGCATGCACTAAACAACCTATAGAGACTCGATACAACTAGCGGCTATCAGAGAGGGGTAAGAAAGACCTATTCGGAACCAAACTGATGCTACCACCAAACAAACCCATCCTGGTGTTTCCCCCTCGAGACCAAACGAGGAAGTCAACCGAGGAACTCACACCGTTGGCAGTTTTATTTATTCAGTTATCGTTGCAGCAATTACTAGTCAGGTGTAGATAGTCATCCTGATAAAATAAGCAGTGGGCACTTTTAGTTAACCATTCCGTTGTAGTTGCAACACTTACTAATCAAATACAATTAGCATGAGAGATCCCCGAACCCAGCAGTTGTTGGTACTTTTATTTAGCCATTCCGTTGTAGTGAAGCTGATTACTAGTCATATCGGATACAAGTCAAATTATAGCAGTAAACTTTAGTTATAGTTGTCTATGATCGAGACCTGTGCTCCAAGTCGTCCATAACCGCGGACACGGCTTCTCGAAAAGATTTAACCCTACAGGGGTGCACCAAAGTATCCACACGCACTTCGACCCTTTTTGCCAGATCAGTTAACATACACCCATCGGTATGTCGGCGGGGCCTAAGTCATGACGTTTCCCAGACCCAAAGCAAGCACGGGGGGCCACCCCACTAAGTCTACCCGCAACGAAGTCGGCCGGTCTCCGAGACGGACTCAGGGTTTGGGTGGACGACTGTAAACGACTGGGAACCCGAAAAGATGACTGGGCTTGTCGATACAGTGAAAACGTGTCCCGATCCTAAACAGTACAGTGTGCTCCTCGCACAATCGTAAATAAAGCAGTAAAACATGGCATAGGTACAGGATAGTAAATAAAACCTCAAACTAGTTGTGGCCCCCAGTACAGTACTTTGAAATCAGGTACTAAATCGATGGGGTGCCCATACATCCCACATGTGGTTAGCGCGCTCGATCTCGGAACAGGTGTCAAGAACTCGGGGTCCTACGGGACACCAGTGAGCGATCGGAAACCAAATATTATCTATCACCCACCGGTGCCTCTGCATTTACCTACTTCAATTTTAGTTATTAAACGATAATTAAAGCCACAATCATCTCCAACATTAAACATGCGGCAAGACTCCAACAACTGTGGTGCTTGGCGACACACAACAGCACTTGAGCAAGCGACTACGACGCGCAAGTCCAACTATCTACCAAACAACAGGTAATAGGATGTGTCCAAGGCAATATATGGCTGCAAGGGATATCTCGGGTACGGAAACTAGAGCATCGCAACACAGATAGCAATAGATCAACAGGAGGGAATAAATACTATAAAAGTAAGATATGTAGAAAGGGGGAGGTGCTCGCCTGAAAACATTGCCGAAGGTGCATCCGAAGATCGGGGCGAAGCTCACATCAACTCAACGGCCTTATCCGCGAAGAAGAAAAACACTAGAATAAACACCGGATGCAATATTTAAGACTACTGCAAAAGATTGGGCATGATGCATGTATGATGTATGGCATGGCAAAGCTGCGATGCAATTAGGTCATATTAAGCGGAACCGGGGTCCCGACATTTAATTAAACGGTTCAAGTTATTTAGAACCCCCGCAATTTAAATGTTATCTTAACATGGCCAAATATATCATTGGTTCGATGCACAAATTTAAATGGGGCCAATATAAGACTAGATTTGCCCGCATATGGGTCCCATATTTAATTTAGGTGAATCAGCATAATGCCCCCAAACCCACATGAATATGCATGCAAGCATGAAAAAATTGTTATGAAACAATTATGATATATCAATTTATAAAATAGAGGCTCGGGAGGGGTTCACACATTAGAGGGGATCGATGATCTTGGGGTTCCGAGGGATCAGGGTCGGGTCTCAGGGTCCAACAGGGATCGAGGTTCAGATTCAAGATGGAGAACTTGTTGTGTCGTGACGGAGAACTTGGGTCCAAGCGGTCGATCTTGCCGTCGCGAAGATCCTGTCGGGTCCGCGCCATCAAGTTGGTCTTGGCATCCGGGGTGAAGATCTTGGCATCCTCGAGGAAGTACTTGTCGTATCCGTGAAGAAGATCATGTCGGTCCACGGGGTTCGGTCTTCGGGGTTCGACGGGTGTCTTGGCGTCCCCTGAGGAAGATCATGTCGAGCCATCGGGTTTGGTTCGGTCTTCGGGTCTGTGGCGGCGTCATCGGTGCTCCATGAACACCTTGTCGTACCGACGTCACCGGATCCTCGGCTTGGCATGCATCACCCCTCGATCACATATCGGCGTACTCGGGGTTCCGGCTCGATGGCGAACTTGAGTTGGTTGCGGTCACTATGGAAGTTGATCTTGTTGTGGGGACTCCACTGTAGGTGACAACCCCGAGGAAGGGATCTGCATCAAAACGTGGCAGAAAGATGGTGGCCCCACACTGTGGCTCAGGTGAACAGGAGAGGCACAGGACTTGCTAGCACAGAGCAGAGAGGAAGGCCTCGGCGAGGCGCTTGCGGCCACCGGCGATTGTGGACACGCAGAGGCGGAGGGGCGGAGGCACAGAGGGCCTGCTCGAGGAGAGAGGAGGGCGCACGATGCGGTCCGGCGAGGCCCTGGCTCGTGCGGTGGCGGGCTCTGCAGGCGGAGAAGGGGACCTGCGGGCAGAGGCGGCAGGAAGGTTCTCTGCAGGAGGAAGGAGAACGCAAGGGGGGTGGTGGTGGCGCTCGGGAACGGCGGCGGCCTCGACGACAAAGGGCGGCCGGGACCAGGTCGACGCGGAGAGGCCCGGCAGCGCGCTGCAGAGGGCGCCAGAGGGGAGGAAAGCGGCGGCCAGGCGCGGGAGGTCGCGCGAGGTTCTGCGGAGGGACCGAGCGATGCTGGCGAGCTCGAGGTGAGGCAGACAGCGGGGAATCTAGCAGAGGGAGGAGGGCGACCAAGGGAGCTGGCGAGAGGAGGGGAACACGGGGCGAGCAGGGCGGGAGGAGGAAGAGGGAGGCTGCTCGGGGGGGCGAGGCGGTCGGCTCGGTGCCGCGGGGAGGACGAGGGCGAGGTGAGAGAGAGGAGCGGGGTGCGTGGGTGCGTGGGGAGTGGGCCAGCAGGGAAGAGAGGGAGCGGGGGAAGGCGCGCCTAGGGGCGGCCGGTCGGGAGTGGCCACGCGGGGTGGGGCCCCACTGCCAGGCGTGGCAGGCGGTGAGGGTCGATGGGACCGGGTGGCGTGTGTTGCGTGTGGGGTGGTTGAGGGAGTGGGGGCTGTGTTCCAGGTGGCGGGCTAGGAGTGGTGGAGGAGAGATGAGAGATGAGTTGGCGAGAGGGGATTGGGTGGGGTGAGGTGGAGGGAGGCTGGGTAGAATAGGGTTGGGTAGAAATAGATTTTTGGGTAGGCCGGTTTTATTCTGGGGGTGGCCGACTGGGTCGATCGGCCCGGTGCGGCTGCCCCCTCAAAAAATAATTAAACAATTTATTTATTCCAAACGGGGCTTTTGCAAATCGTTGGCATACAAAACAAAATAATCCGGAGACCCGGGTTTTTGTGTTTGAACAAAGACGGGGCGTTTAGAAAACAAAAATAGGTTTTTCCGAAAATAGTTTTATGCAAGCAAATGCAATATGATGACGATGCTCAAATGCAATGTGGCATGATGACATGAGCATGCGGTCATGATGATGCAATGCACAAAATCAACGCGATTTTCTAGTAGTGGTTTTTGCGGGATGCCACAACAAGCATACAAATGTTTCTGCAAAAACAAACATTTTACCTGAAGCTTTTTACTAAACAAATTGCATGGTTGGCTAGGGCTTGTTCCACTGATTCCATTGATATAAAGTTTGCAAATTTTGGATGTGTGGATCAGAAGTTACAAGGTTTAGAAATTTGCAAATCAATATGATTTCAAACTCTGTTTTAAAACAACTGGTGCCACGCGGCGGGATGTTACTGGCTGATACCGATTAGGGTGGATCGGCCTCTGCGGGGCGTTGGATTTAAATTGATCGCGCGGTTCAGATTGCGTACCCCTTCGCCGTTAAGTGGTTCTATCGTGTCACTACGATCTGGATCGAACGGCTCTTATCAACTTGCCAAGAACTGGCGGCGCTGCGCGGCGGCTGGCGGCGACGCTCGGCTAGCGGCGTTGCGGCGGCTACAGGAAGCAAAGAAGGCAGAGGAAGGTCTCACCGTGCTCACAGGGTCGCGGTGAAGCTCGAGGTGGTGCTGGTCTGGCGAGGGGCGCAATAGAGCGGGATTAATCGCTCGCTGGAGTTCTTGCTTCCGTCGGGCACGCTCGGCCGTTGTTGGGGACGAGGCTACAGGTCATGCCAGTGTAAAACAGAGGGTGCGTTAGACACACGCGAGAGAGGAGAGTATGCTCGTGTCAACCAGAGAGGAGGGGGCGGTCAGGGATTACCAGGGGATGTCGACGGAGTGGGAACAGACGGTGGCGGCATTTGGAGTCGTCGTTGCCGAGGCTCAGGGGCGCGCGCGAGTGAGCGGGTGTTACGGGGAGTTGCGCCTGGGTCTGGGGAGTGTGTGAGCTTGGTCGAGGAGGCAAGGGGTGGCGCGGGGTCGCCGGAATTGTTCGCGGAACTCGCCGGAGGCAGTGGCGATGCGAGGCGAAATTGCCGCAGCCTGGAGGCAGAGGGAGAGAGTTGTCTGGGGGGAAATAGAGGTAAGACGCGGGCGGTTAAATGGGCATGGTCGTGGGGTGGAGTAACGGCCGCTGTTAACGTGAATTGATTGCCGGAGTAATGGCAGCAACGGTCAGGGCGACGTGATCAGGGGGAAGACGACGCTGAGGTGGCTCTGTGGGGTCCGGGCGTCAGCGAGGGAGTGAGAGGGAAAGAGGGGCCACTGGTCAGTGTCTGCGCGGGTGGGTCTTCTGGTAAAAAACGACTCGCGCGTGGGGAAGAAGCTGGGCTGGAGTTGGGCTTCCTGGGCCTGCTTAGTTGGGTCAGGTCTGGTTCTATTTTTTTTTTTCTAATTGTTTTATCTTTTTCCATTTTGATTTTCTGTTTTGAATTTCAAACAACAAACCAAACATTCAAATCAATTCAAACATTCACCACACTTGTATTGAGTTTTGGTTATGTTTAACAACATAAACCAAGGTCCAAAACAAAATAATATTTTTTTATTCTTTTTAGGATCTTATTTGATAATTAAATAAATAATCCTTAGTTATTAATTCAAATAGGATTTGTTTTATTTAAAAACTCCATTTGAAATCTAAAACTAAAATCAAAACACTTCAGTAGGTTTTATTTGAGAATATAAAATACTTGGAAAACTTGTTTAAAATAATTTATCAAGTTTTGATGTTTAATTAAAATGGGAAAAACTTTTACTTTAATAAACTTGGATATTAAATTCTTAGTATTTTATTTAAATAAATATTTATTCTTTTGATCAAAACAAAATGTTTTATTTCAAAAGCTTGGCCAAGGTTTAATTTGGCTCTATAAAATAATCCTTATTTATATTTCTACCTTTTCATTTGAAAACCAAATCTTTTATTTAAAAGATCTAATATAGTAATTCAAAATATTTTTAACTTTATTGTTTATTTATCTTTTTAAATCCCCTTAGGATTTTATTTGATCCAAATAGGTTTTGAAAGTTTCCAGTTGGATTCAAAGTTTCTTCTCACCCTGAAAATCAACAAAGTTTTATTTTATTCATTTATTTTTCACATTACAAGATTTGGAAAATCTTGGGATGTGACAGGCTACCACCCTTAAAATAAATCTCGTCCCGAGATTTGGGGAAGGCTAGGGTTACCAGTGGGCTCAAAGCATCTAGGGTACTACCCCCCTTAAAATTTTTCCAACTAAATTACATATTGGCTTGCTTGGGATCTTGGGGAAACTTCTTTGGGCAACCATCTGCATAGTGTCCTTTGTTTCCACACTTGACTCATGTGTCAAGGCTGAGATCCTTCATAGGCTTGTTTATCTTGTTCTTCATCTTTTCTGGACAATTGCTTGCATAATGTCCTGGTTCTTTGCAATTGAAACATGTGATAAGTTTGAGTTCTTCACGTGTCTCTTGTGGACAAGTTGCTGCATAATGGCCTAGCTCTTTGCAGTTGTTGCACCATACTTGACCAATCTCTTTATACTTCTGTTTCTCTGGACATTCACTGGAATAGTGTCCCATTTCTTTACAATGATGACATTGCACATGGCTTTTGTCTTTCTTTTTCTTGGGTTTCTCCAAAGCTAGGAGTGCATCTAGTTCATGTTGTTCATATGTTATCTTATAGGTAGGAATGTCTACTTGTTTCTTGGACCTTCTATTGCGCCTTGGATAATTCATATGCCTCTTCTTTGGTCCTTTGAATTGGGTTGTATTGCATGGAGGTATAAGTGGAGCTTTTCCTTTGTACTCATTCTTCTTGGTAGACTTGGATCCTTCTTGATAGTTTGCAATCATTTGTTGCACTCCACCTTGTTTCCTTTGTTCAATTATGGAATAGATGGGGCATTGGATAGGGACATGGTTATTTCCTTCACATAAGTAACAAGTAGCTTGAGAGGTGGGACATTGGCCTACTGGATGTTTCTCTTCACAGTTGGGGCATTGATCTCCATGCTCCTTGGAAGTGTGATCCTTGTCTCCACAAATGTTGCAAGCTTTGGTTCCTTCAAGAATAACATCTTTGCCATCCTTGTTTTCATAAACTCCTTTGGAAAAGTTGCTTTCCATGTTGAGCATTTGATCTGTCACCTTATGCAACATTTGGGCTTGGTTTTCCAAAAATCCTTGCAGGGTTGGATCTTCCCCACTGGTGTTGGCTATGAATTGAGCTGTCATTTGGTTCAACTGGTTTTGGGTTGATATGAGTTCTCTCATGTTGTCCTCTTGGTTGGTGTTGTTGTCATCAACCTTGATGTTGGAGTCTCTTGGAGTAGTCATCTGTTTGGGTTGAATTCAGATTAGAATAGGAAAAATATTTCTAAGTAAGGATTGTAATCACACACATCACAATTCACACAAGCAATGTGCAAGCAATCACAAACAAACACTCCACTCAATCATCAAAGTTTTCAAGCATATACTTAGGCAACCAAAAATATTTTTGTTACACCACATAAGTTGGTGGGTTTGTTTTGAACTAATATGGTGGTCCATCGATATGGTTCACTTGTGATCTTTCCATCCTTCTTGGTTGATTCTTCTTGCATGAGATCATGGTTTCCTTAGGAAAAAATTCTTGGTCACAAAACTTCAAAGGTGAGGATGGCTCCTTCTAAGTTGTGTTTCCTTAGTCTTCAGATCTTGAGCATGATTTCTTGTCTCACTTGTCCTTAGTGATAACCAAGGTTGAAGTCCTTGGTGAATATGCTGAAGATGTTGAAGTCATTAGAGTTGAAGATGTTGAAGTCATTAGAGTTGAAGAAGTCCTTTGCACATGGTGAAGTCTTTGGTCATGGGGTAGGTTTGTCCATCAAGTTTGAAATAGAAGAGAGGTAGAATCAAAACCAAAATGGTTGAGGAAAGAGTTTACAAGACTGTTTGTAAATAAGTTTGGAACAACTCCTATTTTTCTAAGGGGTTTTGTCCAATCCTAGGTTTACAAATCCTACAGGCAACACAATGCTCTGATACCATCTGTAGAGGTCCCAACCTTTGATAAGGTAGAGATCCCTGTGTTTACAATGCTAGTCCCTGGATCAATATCTAGCATCCACAGTTAAGATGTAATATCAAGAAGCAAAGGTCATTATACAACTTTATAACCAGGAATAATATAATTTTATTACATCTTACATAGATCATTTGGCTATTACATTACATTGCAGCAGAATATCTATAAGCATGGGGTCCTTCATCTTCAAAGTGCCACAGGCAAACATGTTGGTTGTAGACTTTGTAATCCTAATCAGTCAACTTCACTAATATCAATCAAACCTGCAACATAACAAGTTACAGCCACAAGGGTCAATACATTTGAATTGTATTGGCAAGTGATACTATGGTGGTATAGTGGAGTCTATCGTCTATATGCATTTGGCTAAGTGGAGTTGAGGCTTGCATTGCTCAAAATAGATTTTTCCTTAACATTTGAAAACACTAAGTTTTTGCTTGACAAAATCATTTTTCTCAATCAAAGATTGAAGATCTTTTAACCCTTGTTCAAACCACAAGTTTTAATCTTAGAAATTTGAATGATGAGATTCTTGATTGCTTCCATGTCTTGATGCTCAAATTGTCCTTTACCAGGGACATGGCTAAGTACTTAAATTTTACACTCTGCAGAGGTGGTGCACTTTCCCCACAAGACTTGGTTTCACCAAGACAATATCTTTCAGAAGCCTTCCCTTAGACCAAAACGGACGCGTTCCAACCTATCAAAAACTACCACCAACTGTTCATATGGCTAAGTTCTTGCAACCTATATGATCCAGGCAGAGCCCATAATGCCAAGTGGCTGCACTTGAAGCTTCTCAACATTTGACATCTCAAATCTCTTTGTTCCTGGGTGGCCATCCACAAGTGAGATACACAAGGTCAACCATAGACATGGGCCTTGTGAACCACTCAACCAAAAACCACCAAGCAATTACCATTCCACCCAGGTGATTCATTAACTTAGTTGTTTTATTAAACAAAAACCCAAGTCCTCAGACTTAGAAATTTTTCCATAGTATGAATATATATTCCACCCTTGTTTTCTATTAGCTAAGCTAAGCATGAGAGTAATAGGAATCTTAACTTAGGAAGATTTCTACTAAGGTTTCATCTACTAGGTTTCCTATAGCAAGGTTTATACTTAGCAAAATTCCATGCAAGTTTTACTTAGAGAAATCACTAATGCATAGTGAAAGTAATGGGACAAAAAGTATGAAGCATCACTTGCCTTTTTGGTAGAGGGTATAAGTTCACTCCTTGTCCTTGCAACAATCACACTCTTCAAGTCACTACAAATCAATCAAGCAAGGCACAAACTGAATCTACCAATCAAGCAAAACATCACATAAAATGACAAAGTCAAATTAATGCATGCAAGCATGCCAAGCTTTGTTTTGTTTGAAAAAGTGGTTCCTAATGGGTCATAAACATTTGAAAACACCTAATGGTCATTTTGTAAAGTGGCAAAGTCATTTGCAAAGGATTTCATTTCCTAAACCATTTTCAAAACAAAGTATCATTTTATGTGGTGTAGAAATATTTTTTTACTAAGGCATTAATCTATAGGGTTCACCAAATATGTTTTCAAACCATAAAACTTGGTGTTTAGGGTCAGTAGGTTTGATCCAAATCATTTTCCCAAGGTTTTTACTCCAAAAACATTTTCATAACAAAACCATTATTTTTATTTGGCTAGAAATAGGCTAAATCAATTAATCCATCCTAAACTTCACCAAACCCATTTCCAAAACCATGGGTTGGTTCCTAGGGTTAGTAAGTTCATCACCAACCAATTTGCAAAGATTTTATCTTTGAAAACATTTTGGAATTTTTTTTCTAATCTAAACAAGCATACAAATGTTTCTGCAAAAACAAACATTTTAACAGAAACTTTTTACTAAAAAAATGGCATGGTTGGCTAGGGCTTGTCTTGCTGGTTCCATTGGTATAAAATTTGTAAATTTTGGACGTGTGGATCAAAAGTTACAAGGGTTTCAAATTTGCATCTAAATCTGTTTTCAAATTCTGTTTTAAATCATCCAGTGACACGCGGCGTGTTCTGATTCGTCCATACCGTTTCGGTTGGATCGACTGCTCTGGCGCGTTGGATCAAGTCAGATCGTGCGGCACAGGATCACTCGTACCCCTTCGGCTAAGGATCTATCGTGACGCTTGGATCGTCATCTAACGGTTATCATCGCATTGACCAAGCTCTGGCGGCGCAACGACGGTGGCTGGCGGCGGCGAGGTCAGATGGTGGCGGCGCTGGTGAAACAGGAATCAAGGGAGGATGGCAAGGTGCTCACCGCGTTCGCAGTATCGTGGGGAAGCTCAACGTGTCGGTATCTCGTCGAGGGGCGCACGGAGGTGAGGGTAATGGCTCGCCGGAGTTACTCCTGGCGTCGGGTTCGCTCGGGCGTCGTTGGAGGCGGGGCTACGGTGCACGCTAGGACCAATGGGAGACAGGGTCAGACGCGCAAAGCTATGGCGACGATGTGTGCGTGAAGGAGAAGGAGAGGCGTGGTCGGAAACTACCTGTGGGGCTCGTCGGAGTTGGAGCGGACGGCGGCGTCGTTCAGTCGAAGACGAAGTCGTCGCTGCGAGCGAGGGAAACGTACTGGCAAGTGCAGGAGATGATGGCGAGCAAGATAGTGTGCTCTGGTAGCAGTGGGGCTAGCGGTGGTGGCCGGAATTGCCGCCGGAGGGCGTCGGAGACAGTGGCGGTTTGGAGACGATTCCGAGAAGCCTGGGGGCGATGAGGAGTTGGCGTTTGAGGGGAATGATAGAGGGAGGAGAGGCGCTTATGAGGCGAGGTCGCAGAGCTGATTTAACTTCCGCGTTAGCGCGAATTGACGCCGATAAATTCCGCCAGAAACGGTCGAGGAGGGTGGCGCTGTCACCGCGGGTGAGGACGATGAACAGGAGGCGGTGGGGTCGGTTGGTCAGCGAGTGAGTGAGAGGAAAGGAGGGTCCACCAGTCATTGGCTTAGCGGGTCGTTTCGTGAGTGAGGGAAAACGCTTCAGGGGGAAAGAGGAGGTGGGCTGCTGGGCTGTTTGGGCTGGCCGGGCTGGGTCGTCCAGATTCATATATTTTTTTTCCAGTTCTGAAGTTTTTTCTTTTTCCAAATCAATTTTCTGTTTTGAAATTCAAACAATCAAATTCAAACAATCACTTCAAGCAACTTCCACCAAACTTTGCAATTGAATTGGTTCTGTTTAACAACATAAACCAAAGTTCAAAGACTAAAATAAAATAATTTTATTCTTTTTAGCATCTATTTAATAATTAAATAAAATAGACCTTGATTATTAATTCAAATAGGTTTTGATTTATTTAATAAAATCTCCATTTGAAACTAAATATTTTCAAAACCAAATCAGTAGGTTTTATTTGGAAATATAAGATACTTGGAAAACTTGTTTAAAATAAAATAACATTTTTATTTTAGGTTCCATTAATAATTAAATAAAATGGACCTTAGTTATTAAATCAAATAGGATTTGTTTTATTTAAAATCTTTATTTGAAATCTAAATAAAACCAAAACACTTCAGTAGGTTTTATTTGAGAATATAAAATACTTATAAAACTTATTTAAAATAAATAAATAAGTTTTAGTGTTTATTAAAAAATGGGAAAAGCCTTTACTTAAATAAAATTGGATATTAAATCCTTATTATTTTATTTAAATAAACCTTTACTATTTTTGTCAAATAGAAATATTTTATTTCAAAGGTTTGGCCAAGTTTTAATTTGGCTTATAAAATAATCTTTATTTATAAATCCACCTTTTCTTTTGAAAACCAAAACTTTTATTAAAAGATCCAAAAATAGTAATTTAAAATATTTTTAAGTTTATTGTTTATTTATCTTTTTTAAATTCCTTTAGGATTTTATTTGATCCAAAATAGGTTTTGAAAGTTTCCAATTGGATTCAAAAAGTTTCTTCTCACCCTGAAAATCAACAAAGTTTTATTTTATTCATTTATTTTCACATTACAAGATTTGGAAAATCTTGGGATGTGACAGGCTACCACCCTTAAAATAAATCTCGTCCCGAGATTTGGGGAGGCTAGGGTTACAAGTAGGCTCAAAACATCTAGGGTACTACCACCCTTAAAATTTTTCAAACTAAATTACATGTTGGTTTGCTTGGGATCTTGATGTAACTTTCCTGGACAGAAGTTTGCATAGTGGCCTAGCTCCTTGCAGTTGTTACACCACACTTGGCTAATATCTTTCTTTTCCTTGGGTAACAATTCTTCTTGTTTATTTCCTTGGTTCTTCTTCTTTTCTGGGCAATCACTGGCATAGTGTCCCTTCTCTTTGCAATTGTAACATTGCAACTGGCTTATGTCCTTCTTCTTCTTTTTGGGTCTCTCCAAAGCTAGGAGTTCTTCTAGTTCATGCTCTTAATAGGTGGGAAATCTTTCTCTCTTCTTGGGGCATTGATCTTCTTTCTCCTTGGATGCATGATCCTTGTCTCCACAAGTATTGCTAGCTTGGGTTCCTTCTGGAATATCATCTTTGTCATCCTTGTTATCATTAGCTCTTTGGGAAAAGTTTTCTCTCATGTTGATCATTTGAGTAATCAATCCTTGCATCAATTGGGATTGAAGTTTCAAAATCCTTTGTATGGCTGGGTCTAGTCCATTGTTGTTGGCTAAAAGCTGAGTTGTCTCTTGGCTCAACTGGTTTTGGGTTGCTATGAGTTTCTCCATGTTGTCCTCTTGGTTCTTGTTGTTGTCATCAACCTTGATGTTGGGGTTTCTTGGAGAAGTCATCTGTTTGGTTTGGGTAGGGATTAGAATAGGCCAAAAATATTTCTAAGGGAATAATTCTAATCACACACATCACAATTCACACAAGCAATGTGCAAGCAATCACAAACAAACATTCCACTCAAACAACAAGTTTCAAGCATATTTTTAGGCAACCAAAAATATTTTTGTTACACCACATAAGTTGGTGTGTTTGACTTAACTAAAATATGGTGGTCCATCTATATGGTTCACTTGTGATCTTTCCTTCCTTCTTGATTCTTCTTGTATGAGATCATGGTTTCCTTGGGAAAAACTCTCGGTTACAATAACTTCTGGTGAAATGATCTCCTTCTAATTTTTTTTTTGCATTCCCTTAGTCTCCATATCTTGATCAAAATTTCCTTGTCTCTCTTGTAGTCCTTAGTGATATCCAAGTTGGAAGTCCTTGGTGAATATGCTGAAGATGTTGAAGTCATTAGAGTTGAAGAAGTTGAAGTCATTATAGTTGAAGAAGTCCTTTGCACATGGTGAAGTCCTTGGCCATGGGGTAGGTTTGTCCATCAAGTTGAAAATAGATGAGATGTAGAATCAAAATCAAAGTGGTTGAGGAAAGAGTTTACAAGTGTTTTTGTAAATAAGTTTTTGGAACAAGTACAACTCCTATTTTTCTAAGGGTTTTTGTCCAATCCTAGGGTTTACAAATCCTACAGGCAACACAATGCTCTGGTACCATCTGTAAGGGTACCAACCTTTAATAAGGTAGAGTCCCCTGTGTTTACAATGCTAGTCCTTGGATCAATAGCTAGCATCCACATTTAAGATGTAATATCAAGAAACAAAGGTCATAATACACTTTATAACCAGGAATAACATAATTTTATAACATCTTACATAACTCATTTGGCTATTACATTACATTACAGCAGAATAACTATAAGCATGGGGTCCTTCATCTTCAAAGTGCCACAGGCAGACATGTTGGTTGTAGACTTTGTAATCCTAATCAATCAATCTTCTCTAAAACAATCAAACCTGCAACATACAAGTTACAGCCACAAGGGTCAATACATTTGAATTGTATTGGCAAGTGATACTATGGTGGTATAGTGGAGTCTATCATCTATATGCATTTGGCTAAGTGGAGTTGAGGCTTGCATTGCTCAAAATAGATTTTTCCTTAACATTTGAAAACACTAAGTTTTTGCTTGACAAAATCATTTTTCTCAATCAAAGATGGAAGATCTTTTAACCTTTGTTCAAACCACAAGTTTTTATCTTAGAAATTTGAATGATGAGATTCTTGATTGCTTCCATGTCTTGATGCTCAAATTGTCCTTTACCAGGGACATGGTTAAGTACTTAGATTTTACACTCTGCAGAGGTGGTGCACTTTCCCCACAAGACTTGGTTTCACCAAGACAAGATCTTTCAGAAGCCTTCCCTTAGACCAAAATGGACGTGTTCCAACCTATCAAAAACTACCACCAACTGTCCATATGGCTAAGTTCTTGCAACCTATATGATCCAGGCAGAGCCCATAATGCCAAGTGGCTGCACTTGAAGCTTCTCAACATTTGACATCCCAAATCTCTTTGTTCCTGGGTGGCCATCCACAAGTGAGATACACAAGGTCAACCATAGACATGGGCCTTGTGAACCACTCAACCAAAAACCACCAAGCAATTACCATTCCACCCAGGTGATTCATTAACTTAGTTGTTTTATTAAACAAAAACCCAAGTCCTCAGACTTAGAAATTTTTCCATAGTATGAATGTATATTCCACCCTTGTTTTCTATTAGCTAAGCTAAGCATGAGAGTAATATGAATCTTAACTTAGGAAGATTTCTACTAAGGTTTCATCTACTAGGTTTCCTATAGCCAGGTTTATACTTAGCAAAATTCCATGCAAGTTTTACTTAGAGAAATCACTAATGCATAGTGAAAGTAATGGGACAAAAAGTATGAAGGATCACTTTCCTTTTTGGTAGAGGGTATAAGTTCACTCCTTGTCCTTGCAACAATCACACTCTTCAAGTCACTACAAATCAATCAAGCAAGGCACAAACTCAATCTACCAATCAAGCAAAACATCACATAAAATGACAAAGTCAAAGTAATGCATGCAAGCATGCCAAGCTTTGTTTTGTTTGAAAAAGTGGTTCCTAATGGGTCATAAACATTTGAAAACACCTAATGGTCATTTTGTAAAGTGGCAAAGTCATTTGAAAAGGATTTCATTTCCTAAACCATTTTCAAAACAAAGTATCATTTTATGTGGTGTAGAAATATTTTTTTACTAAGGCATTAATCTATAGGGTTCACCAAATATGTTTTCAAACCATAAAACTTGGTGTTTAGGGTCAGTAGGTTTGATCCAAATCATTTTCCCAAGGTTTTTACTCCAAAAACATTTTCATAACAAAACCATTATTTTTATTTGGCTAGAAATAGGCTAAATCAATTAATCCACCCTAAACTTCACCAAACCCATTTCCAAAACCATGGGTTTGTTCCTAGGGTCAGTAAGTTCATCACCAACCAATTTGCAAAGATTTTATCTTTGAAAACATTTTGGAATTTTTTTTCTAATCTAAACAAGCATACAAATGTTTCTGCATAAACAAACATTTTAACAGAAACTTTTTACTAAACAAATGGCATGGATGGCTAGGGCTTGTCTTGCTGATTCCATTGGTATAAAATTTGTAAATTTTGGACGTGTGGATCAAAAGTTACAAGGGTTTCAAATTTGCATCTAAATCTGTTTTCAAATTCTGTTTTAAATCATCCAGTGACACGCAGCGTGTTCTGATTCGTCCATACCGTTTCGGTTGGATCGACTGCTCTGGCGCTTTGGATCAAGTTAGATCGTGCGGCACAGGATCACTCGTACCCCTTCGGCTAAGGATCTATCGTGATGCTTGGATCGTCATCTAACGGCTATCATCGCATTGACCCAGCTCTGGCGGCGCAGCGACGGTGGCTGGCGGCGGCGAGGTCAGATGGTGGCGGCGCTGGTGAAACAGGAAGCGAGGGAGGATGGGAAGGTGCTCACCGCGTTCGCAGTATCGTGGGGAAGCTCAACGTGTTGGTATCTCGTCGAGGGGCGCATGAAGGTGAGGGTAATGGCTCGCCAGAGTTACTCCTGGCGTCGGGTTCGCTCGGGCGTCGTTGGAGGCGGGGCTACGGTGCATGCTAGGAAAAATGGGAGACAGGGTCAGACGTGCAAAGCTATGGCGACGATGTGTGCGTGAAGGAGAAGGAGAGGCGTGGTCGGAAACTACCTGTGGGGCTCGTCGAAGTCGTCGCTGCGAGCGAGGGAAACGTACTGGCAGGTGCAGGAGATGATGGCGAGCAAGATAGTGTGCTCTGGTAGCAGTGGGGCTAGCGGTGGTGGCCGGAATTGCCGCCGGAGGGCGTCGGAGACAGTGGCGGTTTGGAGACGATTCCGAGCAGCCTGGGGGCGATGGGGAGTTGGCGTTTGAGGGGAATGGTAGAGGGAGGAGAGGCGCTTATGAGGAGAGGTCGCAGGGCTGATTTAACTGCCGCGTTAACGCGAATTCACGCCGATAAATTCCGCCAGAAATGGTCGAGGAGGGAGGCGCTGTCACCGCGGGTGAGGACGATGAACAGGAGGCGGTGGGGTCGGTTGGTCAGCGAGTGAGTGAGAGGAAAGGAGGGTCCACCAGTCATTAGCTTAGCGGGTCGTTCCGCGAGTGAGGGAAAAAGCTTCAGGGGGAAAGAGGAGGTGGGCTGCTGGGCTGTTTGGGCTGGCCGGGCTGGGTCGTCCAGATTCATATATTTTTTTTCCAGTTCTGAAGTTTTTTCTTTTTCCAAATCAATTTTCTGTTTTTAAATTCAAACAATCACTTCAAGCAACTTCCACCAAACTTTGCAATTGAATTGGTTCTGTTTAACAACATAAACCAAAGTTCAAAGACTAAAATAAAATAATTTTATTCTTTTTAGCATCTATTTAATAATTAAATAAAATAGACCTTGATTATTAATTCAAATAGGTTTTGATTTATTTAATAAAATCTCCATTTGAAACTAAATATTTTCAAAACCAAATCAGTAGGTTTTATTTGGAAATATAAGATACTTGGAAAACTTGTTTAAAATAAAATAACATTTTTATTTTAGGTTCCATTAATAATTAAATAAAATGGACCTTAGTTATTAAATCAAATAGGATTTGTTTTATTTAAAATATTTATTTTAAATCTAAATAAAACCAAAACACTTCAGTAGGTTTTATTTGAGAATATAAAATACTTAGAAAACTTATTTAAAATAAATAAATAAGTTTTAGTGTTTATTAAAAAATGGGAAAAGCCTTTACTTAAATAAAATTGGATATTAAATCCTTATTATTTTATTTAAATAAACCTTTACTATTTTTGTCAAATAGAAATATTTTATTTCAAAGGTTTGGCCAAGTTTTAATTTGGCTTATAAAATAATCTTTATTTATAAATCCACCTTTTCTTTTGAAAACCAAAACTTTTATTAAAAGATCCAAAAATAGTAATTTAAAATATTTTTTAGTTTATTGTTTATTTATCTTTTTTAAATTCCTTGAGGATTTTATTTGATCCAAAATAGGTTTTGAAAGTTTCCAATTGGATTCAAAAAGTTTCTTCTCACCCTGAAAATCAACAAAGTTTTATTTTATTCATTTATTTTCACATTACAAGATTTGGAAAATCTTGGGATGTGACATTTGCAAAGGGGTTTCTACTAGGCTCTAAACATTGTAAATTCCAAAGTGGTCATTTTCTAAAGTGGCAAAACCATTTGCAAAAGGGTTTTTCCTATAGATTATTTTTAAATCAAATCCTTATTTCATGTGGTGAAAAATGTTTTTAGCAAAGCATCAATTTCATGTTCTTCACCAAATAAGTTGTTAATTCTCAAAACTTGGTGTTTAGGGTCAGTAGGTTTGAATCAAATCATTTTCCAAAAGGTTTTACTCAAAAACCATTTCCATAGCAAAACCAATATTTTTATTTGACTAGAAATGGGCTAATTAAAGATTTTATTCCTAAACTTCACAAAATACATTTTTAAATATATGAGTTGGTTCCTAGGGTCAGTAAGTTCACATCAAACCAATTTGCAAATATTTCGACTTCAAAATCATTTTTGAATAATTTTTATAACCTAAACAAGCATACAAATGTTTCTGCAAAAACAAACATTTTACCTGAAGCTTTTTACTAAAAAAAATTACATGGTTGGCTAGGGCTTGTTCCACTGATTCCATTGATATAAAGTTTGCAAATTTTGGACGTGTGGATCAGAAGTTACAAGGTTTAGAAATTTGCAAATCAATCGAATTTCAAACTCTGTTTTAAAACAACTGGTGCCACGCGGCGGGATGTTACTGGCTGATACCGATTCGGGTGGATCGGCCTCTACGGGGCGTTGGATTTAAATTGATCGCGCGGTTCAGATTGCGTACCCCTTCGCTGTTAAGTGGTTCTATCGTGTCACTACGATCTGGATCGAACGGCTCTTATCAACTTGCCAAGAACCGGCGGCGCTGCGCGGCGGCTGGCGGCGACGCTCGGCTAGCGGCAGCTACAGGAAGCAAAGAAGGCAGAGGAAGGTCTCACCGTGCTCACAGGGTTGCGGTGAAGCTCGAGGTGGTGCTGGTCTGGCGAGGGGTGCACTGGATCGGGATTAATCGCTCGCCGGAGTCCTTTCTTCCGTCGGGCACGCTCGGCCGTTGTTGGGGACGAGGCTACAGGTCACGCCAGTGTAAAACAGAGGGTGCGTTAGACACGCGCGAGAGAGGAGAGTATGCTCGTGTCAACCAAAGAGGAGGGGGCGGTCAGGGATTACCAGGGGATGTCGCCGGAGTGGGAACAGACGGTGGCGGCGTTTGGAGTCGTCGTTGCCGAGGCTCAGGGGCGCGCGCGAGTGAGCGGGTGTTACGGGGAGTTGCGCCTGGGCCTAGGGAGTGTGTGAGCTTGGTCGAGGAGGCAAGGGGTGGCGCGGGGTCGCCGGAATTGTTCGTGGAACTCGCCGGAGGCAGTGGCGATGCAAGGCGAAATTGCCGCAGCCTGGAGGCAGAGAGAGAGCTGTCTGGGGGGAAAGAGAGGTAAGACGCGGGCGGTTAAATGGGCGTGGTCGCGGGGTGGAATAACGGCCGTTGTTAACGTGAATTGATCGCCGGAGTAATGGCAGCAACGGTCAGGGTGACGTGATCAGGGGGAAGACGACGCTGAGGTGGCTCTGTGGGGTCCGGGCGTCAGTGAGGGAGTGAGAGGGAAAGAGGGGCCACTGGTCAGTGTCTGCGCGGGTGGGTCTTCTGGTAAAAAACGACTCGCGCGTGGGGAAGAAGATGGGCTGGAGTTGGGCTTCCTGGGCCTGCTTAGTTGGGTCAGGTCTAGTTCTATTTTTTTTCTTTCTAATTGTTTTATCTTTTTCCATTTTGATTTTCTGTTTTGAATTTCAAACAACAAACCAAACATTCAAATCAATTCAAACATTCACCACACTTGTATTGAGTTTTGGTTCTGTTTAACAACATAAACCAAGGTCCAAAACAAAATAATATTTTTTTATTCTTTTTAGGATCTTATTTGATAATTAAATAAATAATCCTTAGTTATTAATTCAAATAGGATTTGTTTTATTTAAAAACTCCATTTGAAATCTAAAACTAAAATCAAAACACTTTAGTAGGTTTTATTTGAGAATATAAAATACTTGGAAAACTTGTTTAAAATAATTTATCAAGTTTTGATGTTTAATTAAAATGGGAAAAACTTTTACTTTAATAAACTTGGATATTAAATTCTTATTATTTTATTTAAATAAATATTTATTCTTTTGATCAAAACAAAATGTTTTATTTCAAAAGCTTGGCCAAGGTTTAATTTGGCTCTATAAAATAATCCTTATTTATATTTCTACCTTTTCATTTGAAAACCAAATCTTTTATTTAAAAGATCTAAAATAGTAATTCAAAATATTTTTAACTTTATTGTTTATTTATCTTTTTAAATCCCCTTAGGATTTTATTTGATCCAAATAGGTTTTGAAAGTTTCCAATTGGATTCAAAGTTTCTTCTCACCCTGAAAACCAACAAAGTTTTATTTTATTCATTTATTTTTCACATTACAAGATTTGGAAAATCTTGGGATGTGACAGGCTACCACCCTTAAAATAAATCTTGTCCCGAGATTTGGGGAAGGCTAGGGTTACAAGTGGGCTCAAAGCATCTAGGGTACTACCACCCTTAAAAATTTTCCAACTAAATTACATATTGGCTTGCTTGGGATCTTGGGGAAACTTCTTTGGGCAACCATCTGCATAGTGTCCTTTGTTTCCACACGTGACTCATGTGTCAAGGCTGAGATCCTTCATAGGCTTGTTTATCTTGTTCTTCATCTTTTCTGGACAATTGCTTGCATAATGTCCTGGTTCTTTGCAATTGAAACATGTGATAAGTTTGAGTTCTTCACGTGTCTCTTGTGGACAAGTTGCTGCATAATGGCCTAGCTCTTTGCAGTTGTTGCACCATACTTGACCAATCTCTTTATACTTCTGTTTCTCTGGACATTCACTGGAATAGTGTCCCATTTCTTTATAATGATGACATTGCACATGGCTTTTGTCTTTCTTTTTCTTGGGTTTCTCCAAAGCTAGGAGTGCATCTAGTTCATGTTTTTCATATGTTATCTTATAGGTAGGAATGTCTACTTGTTTCTTGGACCTTCTATTGCGCCTTGGATAATTCATATGCCTCTTCTTTGGTCCTTTGAATTGGGTTGTATTGCATGGAGGTATAAGTGGAGCTTTTCCTTTGTCCTCATTCTTCTTGGTAGACTTGGATCCTTCTTGATAGTTTGCAATCATTTGTTGCACTCCACCTTGTTTCCTTTGTTCAACTATGGAATAGATGGGGCATTGGATAGGGACATGGTTATTTCCTTCACATAAGTAACAAGTAGCTTGAGAGGTGGGACATTGGCCTACTGGATGTTTCTCTTCACAGTTGGGGAATTGATCTCCATGCTCCTTGGAAGTGTGATCCTTGTCTCCACAAATGTTGCAAGCTTTGGTTCCTTCAAGAATAACATCTTTGCCATCCTTGTTTTCATAAACTCCTTTGGAAAAGTTGCTTTCCATGTTGAGCATTTGATCTGTCACCTTATGCAACATTTGGGCTTGGTTTTCCAAAAATCCTTGCAGGGTTGGATCTTCCCCACTGGTGTTGGCTATGAATTGAGCTGCCATTTGGTTCAAATGGTTTTGGGTTGATATGAGTTCTCTCATGTTGTCCTCTTGGTTGGTGTTGTTGTCATCAACCTTGATGTTGGAGTCTCTTGGAGTAGTCATCTGTTTGGGTTGAATTCAGATTAGAATAGGCAAAATATTTCTAAGTAAGGATTCTAATCACACACATCACAATTCACACAAGCAATGTGCAAGCAATCACAAACAAACACTCCACTCAATCATCAAAGTTTTCAAGCATATACTTAGGCAACCAAAAATATTTTTGTTACACCACATAAGTTGGTGGGTTTGTTTTGAACTAATATGGTGGTCCATCTATATGGTTCACTTGTGATCTTTCCATCCTTCTTGGTTGATTCTTCTTGCATGAGATCATGGTTTCCTTAGGAAAAAATTCTTGGTCACAAAACTTCAAAGGGGAGGATGGCTCCTTCTAAGTTGTGTTTCCTTAGTCTTCAAATCTTGAGAAAGATTTCTTGTCTCACTTGTCCTTAGTGATATCCAAGGTTGAAGTCCTTGGTGAATATGCTGAAGATGTTGAAGTCATTAGAGTTGAAGATGTTGAAGTCATTAGAGTTGAAGAAGTCCTTTGCACATGGTGAAGTCTTAGGTCATGGGGTAGGTTTGTCCATCAAGTTTGAAATAGAAGAGAGGTAGAATCAAAACCAAAATGGTTGAGGAAAGAGTTTACAAGACTGTTTGTAAATAAGTTTGGAACAAATACAACTCCTATTTTTCTAAGGGGTTTTGTCCAATCCTAGGTTTACAAATCCTGCAGGCAACACAATGCTCTGATACCATCTGTAGAGGTCCCATCCTTTGATAAGGTAGAGATACCTGTGTTTACAATGCTAGTCCCTGGATCAATAGCTAGCATCCACAGTTAAGATGTAATATCAAGAAACAAAGGTCATTATACAACTTTATAACCATGAATAATATAATTTTATTACATCTTACATAGCTCATTTGGCTATTACATTACATTGCAGCAGAATATCTATAAGCATGGGGTCCTTCATCTTCAAAGTGCCACAGGCAAACATGTTGGTTGTAGACTTTGTAATCCTAATCAGTCAACTTCACTAATATCAATCAAACCTGCAACATAACAAGTTACAGCCACAAGGGTCAATACATTTGAATTGTATTGGCAAGTTTCACTACTATGTTGAATATAAGTGGATCCTATCATTACATGCATATTTGGCTAAGTAGGGTTTCAGGCTCATTTGCAGAAAGCAATAATTTATCCTATCTTTTCAAAATAGTTTTGATCTTTTGTCAAATCTTTATGAACTCCTTGGTAAATCCCTAAGTGTTTCAAGTCTTTGTCAAAATCTCTTGAGCTCCTTGGTACACCCCAAGTACTTCAAGTTTTTATCAAAATCTCTTGAGCTCCTTGGTACACCCCAAGTACTTCAAGTTTTTATCAAAATCTCTTGAGCTCCTTGGTACACCCCAAGTACTTCAAATTTTTATCAAAATCTCTTGAGCTCCTTGGTACACCCCAAGTGCTTCAAGTCTTTTGTTGTCACTTTAAAGTTTTTATTTTTGAAATTGGAATGTCGAGATTTCCCATAGCTTTAAGCTTTAGTTGCTCAGTATTGTCCATAACCGGGGACACGGCTAAGTACTTAGAATTTTTATCCTTCTGCAGAAGTTGTACACTTTACCCACATGACACAATCTCATCTTGTTGCCACCAGTGGCCGCTGGATAAGTACTCACCAAGATGGAGTACTGGCAGATTGAGAATATGACGAAGTCTTTCCATAGGGTCCTCCCATACACAATGCTAGCTTGTCTTTAGGCACCAATGTAGGGTTCCTAGTTCCCTCATTTCCAGTAAACCTGAAGACCAATGCATGGGTCTTCCCAATGTAGTTGACTAAGCCAGAGCCATAATAGCATGTGGCTGTACACGGAAGCCACTGTTGGAGAAACATGTTCAATCTCTAAGTCCCTGGGTGGTTTTCATCTGGTGCACAACAAAAAGAGGTTGCCATATAAACATGGTTCCTCTTGTTGCCACCCTGTCCAAAACTTGAGTATCTTTGTCCACCCAGGTGGTTCATTGAGTACTTGTTTTATTATACAAAACATAAGTCTTTTCTCAACTTCATAAAATCTCAACATGTATCTCTTCTCAAAATATATAGCATGGCTAAGCATTTTACAACTACATTGTTTTCACTAAGGAATATATAAGGGTATCCTATTAGGATTTAGCATAGCATAAGTATAGAAATCCTTTTCATGCATGTTTCAAAAATCCACTAAGTATAATGAAAATAGTAGGACTTTGGATGATAGTGTCACTTGACTTTTTGGTAGGGAATGTTGGTTCACTTCTTGATCTTGCTAATATCACACTCTTCTATCTTCACTACAAGTCAATCAAGCAAACACAAAATGAACTAGCATTCCAACCAATAATCAATCAAACAAAACATCACACATAGAATATTAGAAACTAAGTCATGCATGCAAGCATGAAAAAAATAGTTTTATTTGCTGTAAGGGTCACAACCTTTAATAAGGTAGAGTCCCCTGTGTTTACAATGCTAGTCCCTGGATCAATAGCTAGCATCCACAGTTAAGATGTAATATCAAGAAACAAAGGTCATAATACACTTTATAACCAGGAATAACATAATTTTATTACATCTTACATAGCTCATTTGGCTATTACATTACATTGCAGCAGAATAACTATAAGCATGGGTTCCTTCATCTTCAAAGTGCCACAGGCAGACATGTTGGTTGTAGACTTTGTAATCCTAATCAATCAATCTTCTCTAAAACAATCAAACCTGCAACATACAAGTTACAGCCACAAGGGTCAATACATTTGAATTGTATTGGCAAGTGATACTATGGTGGTATAGTGGAGTCTATCATCTATATGCATTTGGCTAAGTGGAGTTGAGGCTTGCATTGCTCAAAATAGATTTTTCCTTAACATTTGAAAACACTAAGTTTTTTCTTGACAAAATCTTTTAACCCTTGTTCAAACCACAAGTTTTTATCTTAGAAATTTGAATGATGAGATTCTTGATTGCTTCCATGTCTTGATGCTCAAATTGTCCTTTACCAGGGACATGGCTAAGTACTTAGATTTTACACTCTGCAGAGGTGGTGCACTTTCCCCACAAGACTTGGTTTCACCAAGACAAGATCTTTCAGAAGCCTTCCCTTAGACCAAAATGGACGCGTTCCAATCTATCAAAAACTACAACCAACTGTCCATATGGCTAAGTTCTTGCAACCTATATGATCCAGGCAGAGCCCATAATGCCAAGTGGCTGCACTTGAAGCTTCTCAACATTTGACATCTCAAATCTCTTTGTTCCTGGGTGGCCATCCACAAGTGAGATACACAAGGTCAACCATAGACATGGGCCTTATGAACCACTCAACCAAAAACCACCAAGCAATTACCATTCCACCCAGGTGATTCATTAACTTAGTTGTTTTATTAAACAAAAACCCAAGTCCTCAGACTTAGAAATTTTTCCATAGTATGAATATATATTCCACCCTTGTTTTCTATTAGCTAAGCTAAGAATGAGAGTAATAGGAATCTTAACTTAGGAATATTTCTACTAAGGTTTCATCTACTAGGTTTCCTATAGCAAGGTTTATACTTAGCAAAATTCCATGCAAGTTTTACTTAGAGAAATCACTAATGCATAGTGAAAGTAATGGGACAAAAAGTATGAAGCATCACTTGCCTTTTTGGTAGAGGGTATAAGTTCACTCCTTGTCCTTGCAACATTCACACTCTTCAAGTCACTACAAATCAATCAAGCAAGGCACGAACTGAATCTACCAATCAAGCAAAACATCACATGAAATGACAAAGTCAAAGTAATGCATGCAAGCATGCCAAGCTTTGTTTTGTTTGAAAAAGTGGTTCCTAATGGGTCATAAACATTTGAAAACACCTAATGGTCATTTTGTAAAGTGGCAAAGTCATTTGCAAAGGATTTCATTTCCTAAACCATTTTCAAAACAAAGTATCATTTTATGTGGTGTAGAAATATTTTTTTACTAAGGCATTAATCTATAGGGTTCACCAAATATGTTTTCAAACCATAAAAATTGGTGTTTAGGGTCAGTAGGTTTGATCCAAATCATTTTCCCAAGGTTTTTACTCCAAAAACATTTTCATAACAAAACCATTATTTTTATTTGGCTAGAAATAGGATAAATCAATTAATCCATCCTAAACTTCACCAAACCCATTTCCAAAACCATGGGTTGGTTCCTAGGGTCAGTAAGTTCATCACCAACCAATTTGCAAAGATTTTATCTTTGAAAACATTTTGGAAAAAAATTTCTAATCTAAACAAGCATACAAATGTTTCTGCAAAAACAAACATTTTAACAGAAAATTTTTACTAAACAAATGGCATGGTTGGCTAGGGCTTGTCTTTCTGATTCCATTGGTATAAAATTTGTAAATTTTGGACGTGTGGATCAAAAGTTACAAGGGTTTCAAATTTGCATCTAAATCTGTTTTCAAATTCTGTTTTAAATCATCCAGTGACACGCGGCGTGTTCTGATTCGTCCATACCGTTTCGGTTGGATCGACTGCTCTGGCGCGTTGGATCAAGTCAGATCGTGCGGCACAGGATCACTCGTACCCCTTCGGCTAAGGATCTATCGTGACGCTTGGATCGTCATCTAACGGCTATCATCGCATTGACCAAGCTCTGGCTGCGCAGCGACGGTGGCTGGCGGCGGCGAGGTCGGATGGTGGCGGCCTGGTGAAACAGGAAGAGAGGGAGGATGGGAAGGTGCTCACCGCGTTCGCAGTATCGTGGGGAAGCTCAACGTGTCGGTATCTCATCGAGGGGCGCACAGAGGTGAGGGTAATGGCTCGCCGGAGTTACTCCTGGCGTCTGGTTCGCTCGGGCGTCGTTGGAGGCGGGGCTACGGTGCATGCTAGGAAAAATGGGAGACAGGGTCAGACGTGCAAAGCTATGGCGACGATGTGTGCGTGAAGGAGAAGGAGAGGCGTGGTCGGAAACTACCTGTGGGGCTCGTCGGAGTTGGAGCGGACGGCGGCGTCGTTCAGTCGAAGACGAAGTCGTCGCTGCGAGCGAGGGAAACGTACTGGCAGGTGCAGGAGATGATGGCGAGCAAGATAGTGTGCTCTGGTAGCAGTGGGGCTAGCGGTGGTGGCCGGAATTGCCGCCGGAGGGCGTCGGAGACAGTGGCGGTTTGGAGACAATTCCGAGCAGCCTGGGGGCGATGAGGAGTTGGCGTTTGAGGGGAATGATAGAGGGAGGAGAGGCGCTTATGAGGCAAGGTCGCAGGGCTGATTTAACTGCCACGTTAACGCGAATTGACGCCGATAAATTCCGCCAGAAACGATCGAGGAGGGAGGCGCTGTCACCGCGGGTGAGGACGATGAACAGGAGGTGGTGGGGTCAGTTGGTCAGCGAGTGAGTGAGAGGAAAGGAGGGTCCACCAGTCATTGGCTTAGCGGGTCGTTTCGTGAGTGAGGGAAAACGCTTCAGGGGGAAAGAGGAGGTGGGCTGCTGGGCTGTTTGGGCTGGCCGGGCTGGGTCGTCCAGATTCATATTTTTTTTTCTAGTTCTGAAGTTTTTTTCTTTTTCCAAATCAATTTTCTGTTTTGAAATTCAAACAATCACTTCAAGCAACTTCCACCAAACTTTGCAATTGAATTGGTTCTGTTTAACAACATAAACTAAAGTTCAAAGACTAAAATAAAATAATTTTATTCTTTTTAGCATCTATTTAATAATTAAATAAAATAGACCTTGATTATTAATTCAAATAGGTTTTGATTTATTTAATAAAATCTCCATTTGAAACTAAATATTTTCAAAACCAAATCAGTAGGTTTTATTTGGAAATATAAGATACTTGGAAAACTTGTTTAAAATAAAATAACATTTTTATTTTAGTTCCATTAATAATTAAATAAAATGGACCTTAGTTATTAAATCAAATAGGATTTGTTTTATTTAAAATCTTTATTTGAAATCTAAATAAAACCAAAATGCTTCAGTAGGTTTTATTTGAGAATATAAAATACTTAGAAAACTTATTTAAAATAAATAAATAAGTTTTAGTGTTTATTAAAAAATGGGAAAAGCCTTTACTTAAATAAAATTGGATATTAAATCCTTATTTTTTTATTTAAATAAACCTTTACTATTTTTGTCAAATAGAAATATTTTATTTCAAAGGTTTGGCCAAGTTTTAATTTGGCTTATAAAATAATCTTTATTTATAAATCCACCATTTCTTTTGAAAACCAAAACTTTTATTAAAAGATCCAAAAATAGTAATTTTAAATATTTTTAAGTTTATTGTTTATTTATCTTTTTTAAATTCCTTTAGGATTTTATTTGTTCCAAAATAGGTTTTGAAAGTTTCCAATTGGATTCAAAAAGTTTCTTCTCACCCTGAAAATCAACAAAGTTTTATTTTATTCATTTATTTTCACATTACAAGATTTGGAAAATCTTGGGATGTGACATTTGCAAAGGGGTTTCTACTAGGCTGTAAACCTTGTAAAGTCCAAAGTGGTCATTTTCTAAAGTGGCAAAACCATTTGCAAAAGATTTTTCCTATAGATCATTTTTAAATCAAATCCTTATTTCATGTGGTGAAAATGTTTTTAGCAAAGCATCAATTTCATGTTCTTCACCAAATAAGTTGTTAATTCTCAAAACTTGGTGTTTAGGGTCAGTAGGTTTGAATCAAATCATTTTCCAAAAGGTTTTACTCAAAAACCATTTCCATAGCAAAACCAATATTTTTATTTGACTACAAATGGGATAATTCAAGATTTTATTCCTAAACTTCACAAAATACATTTTTAAATCCCTGAGTTGGTTCCTAGGGTCAGTAAGTTCACATCAAACCAATTTGCAAAGATTTCAACTTCAAAATCATTTTTGAATAATTTTTATAACCTAAACAAGCATACAAATGTTTCTGCAAAAACAAACATTTTACCTGAAGCTTTTTACTAAACAAATTGCATGGTTGGCTAGGGCTTGTTCCACTGATTCCATTGATATAAAGTTTGCAAATTTTGGACGTGTGGATCAAAAGTTACAAGGTTTACAAATTTGCAAATCAATCTGATTTCAAACTCTGTTTTAAAACAACTGGTGCCATGCGGCGGGATGTTACTGGCTGATACCGATTCGGGTGGATCGGCCTCTACGGGGCGTTGGATTTAAATTGATCGCGCGGTTCAGATTGCGTACCCCTTCGCCGTTAAGTGGTTCTATCGTGTCACTACGATCTGGATCGAACGGCTCTTATCAACTTGCCAAGAACCGGCGGCGCTGTGCGGCGGCTGGCGGCGACGCTCGGCTAGCGGCAGCTACAGGAAGCAAAGAAGGCAGAGGAAGGTCTCACCGTGCTCACAGGGTTGCGGTGAAGCTCGAGGTGGTGCTGGTCTGGCGAGGGGCGCACTGGATCGGGATTAATCGCTCGCCGGAGTCCTTTCTTCCGTCGGGCACGCTCGGCCGTTGTTGGGGACGAGGCTACAGGTCACGCCAGTGTAAAACAGAGGGTGCGTTAGACACGCGCGAGAGAGGAGAGTATGCTCGTGTCAACCAGAGAGGAGGGGGCGGTCAGGGATTACCAGGGGATGTCGCCGGAGTGGGAACAGACGGTGGCGGCGTTTGGAGTCGTCGTTGCCGAGGCTCAGGGGCGCGTGCGAGTGAGCGGGTGTTACGGGGAGTTGCGCCTGGGTCTGAGGAGTGTGTGAGCTTGGTCGAGGAGGCAAGTAGTGGCGCGGGGTCGCTGGAATTGTTGGCGGAACTCGCCGGAGGCAGTGGCGATGCGAGGCGAAATTTCCGCAGCCTGGAGGCAGAGGGAGAGAGATGTCTGGGGGGAAAGAGAGGTAAGACGCGGACGGTTAAATGGGCGTGGTCGCGGGGTGGAGTAACGGCCGCTGTTAACGTGAATTGATCGCCGGAGTAATGGCAGCAACGGTCAGGGCGACGTGATCAGGGGGAAGACGACGCTGAGGTGGCTCTGTGGGGTCCGGGCGTCAGCGAGGGAGTGAGAGGGAAAGAGGGACCACTGGTCAGTGTCTGCGCGGGTGGGTCTTCTGGTAAAAAACGACTCGCGCGTGGGGAAGAAGCTGGGCTGGAGTTGGGCTTCCTGGGCCTGCTTAGTTGGGTCAGGTCTGGTTCTATTTTTTTCTAATTGTTTTATCTTTTTCCATTCGATTTTCTGTTTTGAATTTCAAACAACAAACCAAACATTCAAATCAATTCAAACATTCACCACACTTGTATTGATTTTTGGTTCTGTTTAACAACATAAACCAAGGTCCAAAACAAAATAATATTTTTTTATTCTTTTTAGGATCTTATTTGATAATTAAATAAATAATCCTTAGTTATTAATTCAAATAGGATTTGTTTTATTTAAAAACTCCATTTGAAATCTAAAACTAAAATCAAAACACTTCAGTAGGTTTTATTTGAGAATATAAAATACTTGGAAAACTTGTTTAAAATAATTTATCAAGTTTTGATGTTTAATTAAAATGGGAAAAACTTTTACTTTAATAAACTTGGATATTAAATCCTTATTATTTTATTTAAATAAATCTTTATTCTTTTGATCAAAACAAAATGTTTTATTTCAAAAGCTTGGCCAAGGTTTAATTTGGCTCTATAAAATAATCCTTATTTATATTTCTACCTTTTCATTTGAAAACCAAATCTTTTATTTAAAAGATCTATAATAGTAATTCAAAATATTTTTAACTTTATTGTTTATTTATCTTTTTAAATCCCCTTAGGATTTTATTTGATCCAAATAGGTTTTGAAAGTTTCCAATTGGATTCAAAGTTTCTTCTCACCCTAAAAATCAACAAAGTTTTATATTATTCATTTATTTTTCACATTACAAGATTTGGAAAATCTTGGGATGTGACACAAGGGTCAATACATTTGATTTGTATTGGCAAGTGATACTATGGTAGTATAGTGGAGTCTATCATCTATATGCATTTGGCTAAGTGGAGCTTAGGCTTGCATTGCTCAAAACAGATTTTCCTTATCATTTGAAAACACTAAGTTTTTGTTTGACAAAAACATTCCCAAGGCATCTCCCAGTAGAAATTGGTGATCCTTCAACCCTTGTTCAACCACAAGATTTTAACTTAGAAATTGGGATGAGGAGATTCTTGATATCTTCCATGTCTTAATGCTCAAATTGTCCTTTGCCAGGGACATGGCTAAGTACTTAGATTTTACACTCTGCAGAGGTGGTGCACTTTCCCCACAAGACTTGGTTTCACCAAGACAAGATCTTTTTCAGAAGCCTTCCCTTAGACCAGAATGGACGCACTCCAACCTATCAAACCCCTACCACCAACTGTCTATTTGGCTAAGTTATTGCAACCTATATGATCCAGGCAGAGCCCATAATGCCAAGTGGCTGCACTTGAAGCTTCTCAACATTTGACATCTCAAATCTCTTTGTTCCTGGGTGGCCATCCACAAGTGAGATACACAAGGTAAACCATAGAAATGAGCCTTGTGAACCACTCAACACAAACCATTCCTTCTATTCCACCCAGGTGATTCATTCACTTAGTTGTTTTATTGAACAAAACACAAGTCCTTGACTTGGCAATATTCCATAGTATGAATATATATTCCACCCTTGTTTTCTATTAGCTAAGCTAAGCATGATAGTAGTAGGAATATTAACTTAGAAAATTTCTACTAAGGTTTCATCTACTAGGATTTCCCATGGCATAGTTTACACTTAGCAAAATACCATGCAAGTCCTACTTAGAAATATCACTAATGCATAGTGAAAATAATGGGACAAAAGTATGAAGCATCACTTGCCTTTTTGGTAGAGAATATAAGTTCACTCCTTGTCTTTGCAATGATCACACTCTTCAAATCACTACAATTCAATCAAGCAAGGGAACAATTTCAATCTACCATTCAAGCAAACATCACATAAAATAATAGCAACCAAACAATGCATGCAAGCATGCCAAAGATTGTTTTATTTGGAAAAGTGGTTTATAATGGGTTATAAACATTTGAAAAAACCTAATGGTCATTTTATAAAGTGTGAAAATCATTTCCAAAAGATTTCACTTCATAAACCATTTTTAAACCAAATCATTATTTTATGTGGTTGAAAATGTCTTTAGCAAAGTAATAATTTTTATAGGGTTCACCAAATACATTGTCAAATCATAAAACTTGGTGTTTGGGGTCAGAGAGTTTATTCCAAAACATTTTCCAAATATTTTCTCCCAAAAGCATTTTTAATAAATAAACATTATTTTTATTTGACTAGAAATGGTTTAAATCAAAAGTTTATTCTTTTGCTTCACCAAATATATTTTTGAAACCACAAATTGATTCCTATGGTCAGTAGGTTAAAAACAAACCATTTGCCCAAGATTTTATCTAAAAAAACATTTTAGAACAATTTTTATATTCTAAACATTCATACACAAGTTTATGCAAAAACAATCAATTTAACAGAAGAATTTTACTAAAAAAAGTGCATGGTTAGAAAGTACTTGTTTTGCTGAATCCATTGATATAAAATTTGCAAAATTTGGACGTGTGGTTTGAAAGTTATAAAATTTTCAAATTGGAACATCTAATAGACATTTCTGGTTTTTAAAACAGAATCTGGGCCACGTGGCGCGTTTTTATTTGTCGGTACGGGTTCGCACGGATCAAGCACTGTGAGGCGTTGGATCTAAGTTAGATCGAGCGGCACAGATCTATCCATACCCCTTGAGGTTAGTTTCTACCGTGGCCACGTGATCAAGATCGGACGGCGCACAGCGTGCCTGCCAGAGATGGGCGGCGCTGGCGGTGGCTGCGCGGCGGCGACGCTCGGCTAACGGCGCTGCGGCGGCTACATGAAGCGAGGGAGAGGGAGTAGTGTCTCACAGTGATCGCAGGGGTATGGCGAAGCTCAAGGTGGTCTTCGGGTAGCAGGGGGCGCACGGGTGTCATCGGAATTCCTCGCCGGAGATGCTCCTAGCGTCGGGTGCGGTCAGTCGTCGTCGAGGGCGACGCTACGGAGCACGATGGAGCAAACAGAAGATGCGGTTAGCTTCGTACGCGAGTCACGGACATGTGTGCATCAAAAGGAGGGAAAGGGGGGTCTGGTCTCACCGGTAGTGCTCGTCGGAGCGGAGGCAGACGGTGGCGATGTGCAGTGGTCGTCATTGTCGAGGTTCTGGGGCGCGCGGGGGCGAGCTGGCGCTACGGGGAGGTTTGCCAGGAGGTGGGGAATAAGTGAGTGTGGTCGAGGAGGCGAGGGGCGGCAGGGTTTGGCCGGAATTGTTGTCGGAGCTCGCCGGAGCAAAGGGCGATGCAGGGGGAATTGGGGACAGCCTGGGGGCTCCGGTGGTGTGGCGTCTGGGGGGAAATGGAGAGGAGAGCGTGGTGATTATTACTGCGGTGTCACGGCGAGGATTAAACGCGGCATTTAGGAGAATTGATCGCGAGGATTCAACAGCAGAAAACGGCCAGGGCGTGGTCTTCGCGTGGGTGGAAATGATGAACAACACTATGGGGTCCGACGGTCAGTGAGAGAAGGGGTGGGGAGATGGGGTCCACGCGTCAGTGACTCAGCGGGTTCTGTCTGCGGTGAGAAAACGTTTCGCTCGGGGTGAGAGAGAGGTGGGCTGCTGGGCTTAGTGGGCTAGCTGGGCTGGGTCGACCTTGTTCACCTTTTTTTATTCTGAATGCTTTTCTCTTTTTCCATTTCTAATTTCTGTTTTGATTTTGCTTAATTAATTCAAACATCAATTTGAATTCAAACCTCAACCAAAATTTGTGTAGGTTTAAATACTGATTAGTAATATAATCTGAAGTCAGTTTTGGAATAAAACCTTATTCTTTTTGGGGTCTTTTTATTTATTAATTAGGCCCTTGTTTTAAATCAAATAGGATTTAATAATATTTAAAACACCATTTAAATTCTTTAAATTTTCCAAATCTTTTCAGTAGGTTTTTATTTGTTTAATAGGGTGTCAAATAATTCATCTTGAATTATTTGGAAGGTATTTAATATGATTCATAAATCATTTGAATTGGGTATTTGTTTTATTTCCAATGATATTAAATATAGTTTTAATTCCACAATTTTATTTGGAGGATTTATTTTATTCAAATTAATTAAACAACTTTTATTCCACTTGGGTAAATTCCAAATATCTTTTCCCATGATTTAATTAATCATTTCTAATAGGGATTTTGTATTTATTCAAATGGAAATGAAATTTGGTTCATGCCATTTTAATTTAGTTTGGAAAATTCTTTATCGTTATGTTTTATTTGGTTTTGGATCATATCTTATTCCATTTGCTTATGGTCTTTGCCAAGATTTAATTTGGTCTTTAAATATTCTTTATTTAATAATTCTTTCCTTATCTTATAAAATCCATAACTTTTTATTTATAGATCCAAACTTGGTGATTCCAATTTGTAAAATCTTATTTGATATTTGTTTATCTTTTTAAATCCTTTTAGGATTATTTGTTCACCATTTGGTATGGATTTATAGATAGATGCTTTATTAGCTTTGGGAATTAAATATCCTTATCTTATTAAATTCATGAGATTTTATCTATGGTTCCAAATTAGATGAAATCAATTTATATGGTTTTATAATATTTCTATTTGTCTTTCTTGATCATTTGTAAATGTTTGTTGACAAATTTTTATATGGATCAAATCCATAGGCTTGGAGATAACTTGGAAATGATTTTTATTCCATTAGGGTTTTGGGTTTGGATTTATTTTCCAAGTGTTTAAATTTCAAGATACATTCATTGAGGAATGCATTTCTCTTGATTTGGATTTTGTTAGATTCAAACTTTAATTAAAGTTTGTTCCAGATAGGATTTTAAGTTTCCATTTAGAAACAAAAGTTTCTTTTCACCCTAATTTTCAACAATTGTTTATTTTGTTTATTTACTTTTCACATAACAAGATTTGGAAAATCTTGGGATGTGACAGGCTACCACCCTTAAAATAAATCTTGTCCCGAGATTTGGGGAGGCTAGGGTTACAAGTTGGCTCAAAGCAATTAGGGTACTACCACCCTTAAAATATTTTCCAACTAGATTACTTCTTGACTTGCTTGGGATCTTGTTGAAACTTCTCTCGACACTTGTCTGCATAATGGCCTAGCTATTTGCATTTTAAACACATCACTTGGCTATTATCCTTCTTCTTCCTTGGTATCAATTCTTCTTGTTTATTTCCTTGGTTCTTCTTCTTTTCTGGGCAATCACTGGCATAGTGTCCCATTTCTTTGCAATTGTAACATTGCAACTGGCTTATGTCCTTCTTCTTCTTTTTGGGTCTCTCCAAAGCTAGGAGTTCTTCTAGTTCATGCTCCTCATATTTTACCACAAAGGTGGGAAATCTTTCTCTCTTCTTGGGGCATTTACTAGAGATATGACCTTCTTCTTCACAAGAGTAGCAACACTTTGTGATTACTTTGGATTTGGCCTTATGATGCATAGTTTTGACTTTGCCTTCATCCTTCTTGGTAGAAGTTGTTCCTTCATGTGGGCTTACAAACTGTTGATGCACTCCACCTTGTTTCTTTTGTTGAACTATGGAATAGATGGGGCATTGGATAGGAACATGATTATTTCCTTCACATAGGTAACAAGTAGCTTGAGATGTGGGGCATTGATTTGTTGGATGTTTCTCTTCACAATTGGGACATTGATCTTCATGTTCCTTGGAAGTGTGATCCTTGTCTCCACAAACATTGCAAGCTTGAGTTCCTTCTAGAATATCATCATTGACATCATTTTTATCACAAACTCCTTGGAAAGAGTTGTCTTCCATGTTGATCATTTGAGTGGCCATCCTTTGCAACAATTGGGATTGAGTTTCCAAAAACCTTTGCATGGTTGGGTCTAACTTATTGTTGTTGGCTAAAAACTGAGTTGTCACTTGGTTCAACTGGGTTTGGTTTGCTAGTAGTTGTTCTCTCATGTTGACCTTTTGCTTGTTGTTGTCATCATTCTTGATGTTGTAGTTCCTTGGAGTAGTCATCTGTTTGGGTTGGATTGGGATTAGAATAGGCAAAATATTTCTAAGTGAATATTTCTAATCACACACATCACAATTCACACAATCAATGTGCAAGCAATCACAAACAAACACTCCATTCAAACAACAAGTTTCAAGCACATTTATAGGCAACAAAAATATTTTTTTGTTTCACCACATAAGTTGGTGAATTTGGTTTGATCTACATATGGTGGTCCATCTATATGGTTCACTTGAGATTTTTCCTTCCTTCTTGGTTGATTCTTCTTGCATGAGATCATGGTTTCCTTGGGAAAATTCTTGGTCACAAAAACTTCAAAGGTGATGATGATTCCCAAGTTGTGTTTCCTTACTCTTCAAGTCTTGAGCAAGATTTCTTGTCTCAATTGTAGTCCTTAGTGATATCCAAGGTTGAAGTCTTTGTTGGGAATAAGGTTGAAATCACTTGAAGATGTTGAAGTCATTAGAGTTGATGAAGTCCTTTGCTCATGGTGAAGTCTTTGGCCATGGGGTAGGCTTTGTCCATCAAGTTTGAGATAGAAGAGATGTAGAATCAAAACCAAAATGGTTGAGGAAAGAGTTTACAAGATTGTTTGTAAATAAGTTTTAGAACAAATACAACTCCTATTTTTCTAAGGGGTTTTGTCCAATCCTAGGGTTACAATCCTACAGGCAACAGAATGCTCTGATACCATCTGTAAGGTTCCCAACCTTTAATAAGGTAGAGATCCCTGTGTTTACAATGCTAGTCCCTGGATCAGTAGCTAGCATCCACAGTTAAGATGTAGTATCAAGAAACAAAGGTCATAATACAACTTTATAACCAGGAATAACATAATATTATTACATCTTACATAGCTCATTTGGCTATCTCATTACAATGTAGAAGAATATAACAATAGTGTCACATCCCAAGATTTTCCAAATCTTGTAATGTGAAAAATAGATGAATAAAATAAAACTTTGTTTGATTTTCAGGGCCAGAAGAAACTTTTTCAATTCAATTGGAAATCTTCAAACCAATTTAAATTAAATAAATCCTAAAGGGATTTAAAAAGATAAACATTTAATAAAGGAAAATAAAATATTTTGGAATTACTATTTTGGATCTTTTAAATAAAAGGATTTGGTTTTCAAATGAAATAGAAGTTTTATAAATAAAGATTATTCCATGGAGCCAAATTAAACCTTGGCCAAACTTTTGAAATAAAACATTTTGTTTTGATAAAAATAGTAAAGGTTTATTTAAATAAATTAATAAGGATTTAATATCCAAATATTATTAATAAAGGTTTTACTATTTCCAAAACCTCCAAAACTTATTTATGTATTTATAATGAGTTTTCCAAGCATTTTGTATTTTCAAATAAAACCTACTGATTTGGTTTTGAAAATAAATAGATTTCAAAAGGAGTATTTGAATAAAACAAATTCTATTTTGATTTTAGTAACAATGGTCTATTTATTTAATTGATAATGGACCCTAAAATAAAAATTATTATTTTGATTTCGGATTTTGTTTTATGCTACTGAACAGAACCAAAATTCAAAGTTGCAAAGCTTGGTGATTATTTGAATCAATTTGAATGTTGTTTGGTTGATTGAATTTCAAAACAGGAAATGGTTATAGAAAAAGAAAAAGCCAGTAGACAGAAAAAAATAGAGTTTGGACCAGCCCAGCCGGCCAAGCCCACAAGGCCCAGAACCAGCCCAGCTTTTCCTCCCCGGAGAAAAACGTTTCACACTCGATTTTAAACCCACGCAGAAACTGACCGGTGGACCTCCTTTCTTCCTCGCACCCCCACTGACGACTGGACCCCACCTCCCTGTTCATCCTCTTCACCCGCGCGACCCCTTCTTCCCCAAACCGCGCTGCCGTTCTCTGTCATTCAACCGCGCGTTCAATTCACGAATAATGGCTGCGTTAATCTTGCCCCGACCATGCATACATAAGCGCCCCTCCTCCCTCTGTCTTTTTCCTCAAACGCGAATGCCACATCGCCACCAGGCTGCTCGCATTGCTTGGGACAACCCCCTGTCTCCGACCACCTTCCACCTTCGATTCCGGCCAAGCCACACCACCTCCTGCCTCCCCGAGCACACGAACACCTTCCCCACTTCCAGGCGCATCCACCTCTGCCCTTCGTACTACCGCGGGCGCCCCAGAGCAACGTCAGCAACAAGCTCTGAACGACGCCACCGTCCGCTCCAACTCCGACGAGCCCCATAGGTAGATTCCGGCCGCCCCTCTTCTTCTCGTTCACGCACACAGCATCTCCGTGATCCCCTGCGTCTAACCATGCTTCTGGTTTGCCTTCTCGTGACCCGTAGCATCGTCTTCGACCTCGACCAGAGCCAACCGTCGCTAGAGCGAACTCCGGCGAGGAATTCCTCCTGCCCTCGTGCGCCCCTTGCCCCGACGACCACACGACGAACCTCCCCATCCTCCTGCGATCTCGGTGAGCTTACTCCCTCCCTCTCTCGCTTCCTATTTTGCCAGCACCGCCACTATCTGACCGTCGCCGCCGCTAGCCACCACCGGCGCCGCTCGCAAATGGTCGAGCATGCTAGCACCGTAGGATCTCGATCCGACGCTTGCGATATATCACTTAAGCCGCGAAGGGGTATGTTTTTTGAACCGCATGATATGCTTAGATCCAACGCACCGCGTTACCAATCCGACCGAACCGGTACCGTCCAATGAGATTGCGACGCGTGGCCAGGTCTGTTTAAAACAGAATTTGGAAATCAGAATTAAGTTGCAATTTCAAACCTTTGTAACTTTCGATCCACACGTCCAAAATTTACAAATTTGATACCGTTGGATTCAGTGGAACAAACCCTTGCCAACCATGCCTTTGGTTTAGTAAATAGTATCTGTTAGTTTGCTTGTTTTTGTAGATACTTTTGTATGCTTGTTTAGATTAGAAAAATTGTCTAAAAATGTTTTTAGGGTTAAAACCTTTGCAAAATGGTTTGTTGTAAACTCACTGACCCTAGGAACCAACCCATAGATTGGAAAATGATTTTGGTAAAGTTTAGGTTGGATTATTTGACTTAGCCAATTTCTAGCCAAATAAAATTATTGATTTTATTATGAAAATGCTTTTGTAAAGAAAACTTTTGGAAAAAGTTTTGGACCAAACCTACTGACCAAAAACACTAACTTTTGCAATGGCAACTCATTTGGTGAAAAACATAAAGTTTTTGATAAAAATATTTTCCACCACATAAAATGATGATTGGATTAAAAAATGGTTTATGGACAAAAACCTTTTGCAAATGACTTTGCCACTTTGGAAAATGACCAATTTGGAACTCACAAAGTTTAGAAGCCTAGTGGAGACCACCTTTGCAATTAGAACCATCTTTTACATGCTTACATGCATGACTTAGATCTTAGATCCCATAGTTTTATGTGTGTGAATTGTTGTTTGATTGATTATTGGAATGCTAGTTGATATAGAGTTTGCTTGATTGATTGTAGTGAAATTATCAAAGTGTGAGACTAGCAAGATCAAGGAGTGAACCACCATTCCCTTCCAAAAAGGCAAGTGACACTATCATCTAAAGTCCTACTATTTTCATTATACTTAGTGGATTTTGAAACATGCATGAAAAGATATTTTATACTTATGCTATGCTAAAATCCTAATAGGATTCCCTATACATTCCTTAGAGAAAACAATGTAGTTGTTACATGCTTAGCCATGCTATATATATTTTGAAAAGAGATACATGTTGAGATTTTATGAAGTTGAGAAAAGGACTTGTGTTTTATATAATAAAACAAGGACTCAATGAACCACCTGGGTGGCCAATGATACTTCGAGTATTGGAGAAGGTGGCAACAAAAGGAACCCTGTCTATGGCAATATCTTTGTGTTGTGCTCCAAAGGAAACCACCCAGGAAACTTAGAGATTGAACATGTTTCTCCAATTGTGGCTTTCGTGTGCAACCACATGCTATTATGGCTCTGGCTTAGTCAACTACATTGGAAAGTCCCATACATTGTCTTCAGTTTACTGGACATGGGGATCTGGAATGCTTCATGGGTGCTGAAGACAAGCTAGCAATGGTGTATGGGAGGATCCTTTGGAAAGACTTCGTCACATTCTCAATCTGCCAGTACTCCATCTTGGTGAGTGCTAATCCAGTGGCCACTGGTGGCAAAAGGATGGGATTGTGACATGTGGGTAAAGTGTACTCCTTCTACAGAAGATAATAAAATCTAAGTACTTAGCCGTGTCCCCGATTATGGACAATACTGAGCAACTAAAGTTTGAAGCTATGGGAGATCTCGACATTCTAATTTCTAAAAGAAAGCTTTTAAAGACTTGATGCACTTGGGGTTACCAAGGAGCACAAGAGACTTTGATAAAACTTGATGCACTTGGGGTTACCAAGGAGCTCAAGAGATTTTTGACAAGGACTTGAACACTTGAGTTTCTACCAAGGAGTTCAAGGAACTTGGAAAAAGAGATTTGACAAATGACCAAAACCATTTTGAAAAGATAGGATAAAATATTGCTTTATGCAAATGAGCCTAAAACCCTACTTAGCCAAATATGCATGTAATGATGGGATCCACTTATATTCTACATAGTAGTGAAACTTGCCAATACAACTCAAATGTATTGACCCTTGTGGCTGTAACTTGTAATGTTGCAGGTTTGATTGTTTTTAGTGAAGATTGATTGATTAGGATTACAAAGTCTACAACCAACATCTGCCTGTGGCACTTTAAAGATGAAGGACCCCATGACTATAGATATTCCGCTGCAATGTAATGTAATAGCC